>VMDO01000651.1:28341-159083 GCA_007922755.1 Pedetes capensis | reverse complement strand
CAACAACAACAACTTTTCCATAGGTTTGAAAGCTGGCCCCCTCCTTTTTTATCATGCCAAACTGTAGCTTTGCTAACTACATTCTATTCTGGGTTAGAATTCATTTGGGCATAATTAAGGATGAAGAGGGAGATGGTAAAAGAGGCCCTGCCATGGGACTTGTCTTATGTTATTTTATTCTTACTTTCAATCTTTATTTCACTCTTTAAGCATTTGGCTGCTTCCTGTACACCCTGCACTCTGCTATGTGGGAAGGGAACACTAGCACAGGGGTCAGCAGACTTCTTTTGTGAATTATTAGATGGTTAAGTATTTTAGTTTTTTTGGCCCATATGGTCTCTATTGCAGCTTCTGATTCTGCTCTCAGACACTACACAAAATACTCAGGTTTACCATAGATAGTATGTAAGCAATAGAGTGTGGATGTGTTCCAATAAGATTTTATTTACAAAAACATGCAGTAAGTCGAGTTCGTCCTATGGCGGCAATATGCAGCACCTACTCTAGAATGTCCATGATAATCGTGGGTTTTGTCTTGTTCCTCATAGTATCTGACATGTGATATGTGCCTGGTAAATATTTGTTGAATGAATGAACTGACAAATGAATGAGTGAATCAGATCCCTTCTGATCTCTAAGAGCTCATAGTCAAATAGGGGATGTAGAAAACATGTGTATATAATGTATATATTTTAAGAAAATTTGAAGGACTGTGGTTAGTAAAAGATGAGTGTGGAGGATAGGGGAACCAGATGATATTTGAACTGGGTCATGAAGGGCAGGTAAATATATGTCATAAGCCAGAAATGGGAGAAGCATATTGCAGGCAGAAGAGACACTTAAATAAGAGCTAGGTGCCTTGGTGCCCACCTGTAATCCCAGAGATTTGGGAGCCTGAGGCAGAAGGATCTTGAATTTGAGGCCAGAGGTAACTTGTGGAATTTAGTGAGATCTTGATTCAAAAATAAAAAATGAAAAAGGGGCTGGGAGTGCAGTTCAGTGGAAGAGCCGTTACCTACAATGTATGAGGCTCTGGGCTCAACCTGCCAGTACTGGGGAAAAGGAAAAAAAAATAAAAAAATAAAAAAAATAAAAGAAACAAAAGGTACGACATTTGCAGTGACTAATGAGTAGATCTCAGACATTGAAAACCTTATGAGGGTGGCTATGAGTCAACCCAACTTGAGGGCACCTAACAACAATGAGTAGATCACATGTTCTCTAATTGGAGTTCTTTGGCATGTCTAATCTTCAAAACCAGTGGCTATTAAAAATACATTCCTAGTACTCTTCCTAGAGCTTTTGATTTTGGGAGGCAAATTAGGACGATGAGGGTATACTGGAACAATTTCTAATGGGGAATAAAGTTCTCTTTTCTTCTTCTTCCTTCTTCCTCTTCCTATTCCTCCTCTTCCTCCTCCTTCTCCTCCTCCTCCTCACCATCCTCCTCCTCCTCCTCTTCTTCTTCCTCTTCTTCTTCCTTCCTTCATTCCTTCCTCCTCCTCTTCCTCCTTTCTTTCTTCTTCTTCCTTCCTTCTCCTCCTCCTCCTTCTTCTTCCTGCCCCCCTCCTCCTTCCCTTCCTCCCTTCCCTCCTCCTCTTCCTCCTCCTTCTCCTCCTCTTCTTCTTCTTTTTGTAGTACAGGGGGTTGAACCCAGGGCCTTGAGATTGTGTGCTTTGCAAGTGCTGTACCACTGAGCTGCACTCCCAGACCTTTTTTTTGTTTTGTTTTTCTTTTTAACTTTGCTTTGAGACAAGGTTTCACCAAATTATGCAGACTGACTCTGGTCTTGAACTTGTGATCCTCCCGTCTCTGCCTCTTGAGTTGCTGGGATTACAGGTATGCACCACTGTGCCTGGCTGGGAATAAAGTTCTCACTTTGCTAATAAACAGGATCCATATTGACTAATGGTAGCTGGACCTATAATTACCCTGTACCATTTCTGTCATAGAATGGAGGGAGAACCCTGATGGAAATCTGTCCTTACTCATCTGCCTTCATGTTTCCCTTGGGGCTATTGTATAAGTACTGTAGGCTTTATGATGAAGTAGCATGTTATTTTAGTCCATAAATTATAGATGTACAGATTCTAATGAAAATACCAAATTCTGCGTAGTTACTGGCTTTATTGCTTTCGAATCTCTTGATTGTCAAGCATCTAAGAGGGTAAATGGACTCAAATGATATGTAGAAAATTCGTATTCTCTTGCTGTACCTTCAATTCAGAGAACAGTTTAATTTGATGATTTGTTTGTAGGCAATGAACACTAGAAGGGCTGTATAGTCTAAATCTCTTTTTTCATGGTAGGAGAAAATTAAAGCCTAAGGGGTAGTCTGTCACTTGCTCAAGTTCCATCACCAAATTATTGGCAGAACCAGGAGTATAATGCAAATGCTAAGTTATTCAATTTAGTGTGCTTTTCAAGGTACCATGGCACATTTATTAATAAAGTCCCTAATTTACACAATTTCTCTCCCCTTTGAATCTCATGGCCTTTTGTCCATACCTCTTCCAGCTGTTTTTCATAATGCTACATCTTAATATCTTCTTCCGGACCAGTCACCTACTGTTACCTCAAATAAAAGCTGAGCTCTGTTTCTCTGGAGAGATTAACATATTTCCTGGCACTTAGCATATGTTCAGCAAATAATTGTAGACTTGAAATATCTTGATCATCTTTTCTTTTCTCATGTGTTTTGACTCAAGTTTTTTGGTAGTATATTGTCAGAAAAGTCAAGCTCTTCCACAACTGCTGAAATACAAAGATGTTTTCTTAAGCTTCCTTAAAAAAAAAAAAAAGTTGAATTCCCCATCTTGGCTGAGACCTTTCTTAACAGCTCTTCTGATAGTCAAATGTCAGCAGCTTCAAAAAAAGAAATGTCAGTAAATTATCACAGAAAGAAATCACCTATTTATTTGGGTGGAAATATTTTAGTTGACCAGTTAAAGATTATAGGAAAATACCAAGCAATTTCATAGCTTGCACATTTCTCTCTGGTGCCAGAACTTTTTTGGTTTTTATCCCTTAGGAAACTTAATTTTTATTTCTATTGTATTATGGTTATTTATTGCACCATTTTCTCACCCAGTAGATGGTGAGTTCTTTAAAGTTGAAGCACTTAAAAATTGATCTTTGCATCTCCACAAAACCTGGCTCTGTAGTTACTTAAAGAAATATTGTTAAAAGACAGTCAACCTTCCATTGAATTCATCCTTATTTTGCAACTTTCTACTCAAATATTTTACTGAACATTCGACTTTGTGTCATGATTTATGCTCAGTGTTGGTGGCTGGGGTGCTTTAGGGTAGGGATAAGGAAGCAAATAAACATAGGTGTTGCCTGGCATGAACGTGCCTGCCTGCAATACCAGCATTTGGGAGGTGGAGGCAGGAGGATTGTGAGTTCATAGCCAGCCTGTGCTACATAGAAGATTCTGCCTCAAACAAACAACAACAAAAACAATAACAATATCAAAAAGGTTTTCTTAGGGAACTTTACAGTTTGGTGGGAACGTTGACATATAACACCTTAATATAATGTGGTACAGAAATCTGAGCTGTTTACATATAACATATTAGAAAGTAGAAACATTTAATTTTGACAGGTGAGTCAATGGAGGCTTCAGCAAAGAGTTAATATTTTCAATAAGCCGTATTATATCTTGGTCTTCCATTTTAGTCATTAGTTTCTATCTGTCAACAAAACACACACAAATACAGATACACACACAAAGTGATATTTCTTGTTTTGCAATCCCTTGCAGATTTCAGAGCAGAAGTGTCTATGTGGAATAAAAGTAAGAGAGGAGCTGTTTTCATTGTATAATCTGAAAGTTTCTCCATATCTGGCAGAGCTGCATGAAATTATTGAGGTGTTGTCATTAGTGGTGTGAACAAGAGTACCTTGGCCATCGAGGGACATATACTATTCTAAATGAATGCTGCACTTTCTCAAGAATTTTCCCATTTATTTATTGTGCTCAGTGATTTAGTTACATTACATAGTTCTCTGGGTGGTGGGTGTGTGATATCACAGAAGAAGTTTGGAATTTGAAGTCAGTTCTATTTCTACATCTAACTTTGGTGTTTATTATGTGACTGAAGGTTGTTGCCTATCCTTTTCAAAGTTCAGTTTCTGTGTCCTTAAAAATGGTGATAATGAAAAGTACCTCACAGAATTGTGGGATTAAGAGAGCTAGTGTTTACAAATCTCCTTTCTGCATCCAGGACATGTTAAGCCAGATGCCTAGAAAGCCAGGCAAGCCTTCTTGAAACACAAAGCCCTTTATCCAGCTTAACCTTTTCTCACTTTAGAATCCTGGGTACAGGAAACATTTTGTTTTTACTCTTTTCTCTTTAGGTAACAGTGTAAGTGTTCAGATAAAATATGGCCACAGTCTGTGCTTGTTTGGGGAGAGAGCTGCAGAATGTGGTGGGGGTGTCAGGAGCTGGGAGGGCATTCTCTCTGGCAGGTGGCTGTTACCTGTGCATGCTAGTTATTGCTATGTGAGATACATTGTTTCTAGTCTATGTAAATTTTTTTGTTTTAAATGCTGAAAGATCATTCAGATGTTTTAAAACCACTATAAGAGATACTTTCACATAGAGAGGGAAATGCAACTTTTACTTAGTAGTGTCAACTTTGGCTCAAAAGAGCAACAAAGTTCTTTAAAAGTCCACCCTGTGTATGGTAGACAAACCCATCTGAGGACCAGACTTGGCTAGCGGCCCATGGGTTTGCGTCTTCTGGGCATATTTTTAACTGTGCATATTAGTTAAATGTGATGTGGTGCTATGAAAAGATACTAAATTGAATAACTTAGCATTTTCATTATATTCTTGGTTTACCATAAGTGATGACAAACACTGAGTCCTTTGCGTGTGCTAGGCACTCTGCTATATCATTTAATTCTCAGAGTAAGCCAGAGAAGTATCTGTTAATACTGTTATCCCACTTTACAGAAAAAGACACTGAGGCTCAGAGAGATTATCTTTCCTGAGATCACACAAATGATCTGTAGCAGGTTTTAAACTAAATCCTTTAAAATCATGCACATCAGTAGTTTTCAATCCTGGTGATGTTAGAATCACTAAAGTGCCCTTAAAAATACTGTTGCCCAAGGCCACCCCCAAACTAATTATATTAGCATATCTAGAGTGGGACTCAAACATGGATTTTTTTTTTATGAAAGCCCCAAACTTATGGTTAGAACTAATAGGTAACACTTCCTGCCCATCAGGTTTTCCCTATTACCTGTACCCTATTTTATTACTTTTATTTTTTAAAAATAATTGATTAATTAATTTTATTTTTTTGAGATAGGGTCTTACTTTGTAGCCCAGGTTAGCCTGGACCTCAGGATATTTCTGCCTCAGCTTTCCCAGTGCTGGGTTATAGGTATGCACCAGCACAACTGACCCTATTTTATTTTTCTTTGAAGCATTTATTGTTCCCTAAAAATTATGTGTTCACTTATGCTTGTGAATTTTCTACTTTTACCACTGGAAGTTCTCTGAGTGCAAGGACATACTGTTGTTTACTTCTTTGCTATATCCTCACTTTCTAAATCAGTGCTTGTGACATTGTACGGATTTAGTAAGTGATCATTTGAATGAATAATTAGTACTTCACCACAATCTAGTGAGGGAGATAAGCTGTTCGTACGTGGTCCTATCATATACATTGATAACAGTGATGTTCAAGATGATATCATTAACACCTGGAATACTGCTGTTCATTTCTTACACCTTAACAGATTGTCTTGACATGTATTAAGTGGACGGTGGGCTGTTTTTACATTACTAGCCTGGATTTTTTCTTTATTCTGGTGTGTGTAATTTCAGTACTTGGAGACATACTCATGCTATCTCTGTTTGGATTTAGATTTTCAATGAGACAGCTAGGTGTGACAAGTAGGGTGTTCTAAGTTTTGTTATCTAATTGCACGTTCATGAAGCAGACTCGATGGTAGAGGTTTTCCAGGGAATTCAGATATTCTTATCTCTTTTTAGGAAAGCCGTATTGCTGGTCACTCTGTCCCCACTACCTACAAAAGTAGTTCTCACTCTTTCCTCACCTGAGACCCTCAGAATGGGGAGCGTTCATTTTATGGCATTCCCTGTGCTATGTCAGAGGGGGCAGGCTGTGGTTTAGGGACTGATTGAAGAATTTTCAGTGTCTGTGTCTCTTGCTTCTCTACTTAACGAGGAAAATGGGAGTGTGCATGATAACATCATAGGGACAACCTTGAAACAGTACTATTTTCTAAAATAAAAACAAACCATTTGGAGCTTTAGGACTTCAGCAATTCCTAGTACCAAATTGTGTGTGATACACTTGACAATTGATGGGCTTGGTGATGGTGAAAGCACTTCTTCACCGATATGGCCCAGACCCTCAACAGTGGAGACCAACCTCGGTAAAAACAGTGATGCCATCAAGTATATGCTGATTGTCCCCATTGTTGATGGAGTCATGGCAAGAGAGCTGCCAAGAGCCAGTGACACACACGCTCTTGAAGGAAACAGTGAAAATGTAGGCTGGTCTCCACAGGCTCTGTAGAGTGTGGAAAGAGCCCTGATTCTGGAATGATAAAGCTTAGATCAAGAACCTGATCTTGCCTCTTACTCATTGTTGGGGTCTTCTGGGCAAATCAGTTTTCTTTCTGAAGCTAAGTTTTTTCTAACAGATGTTGGGGGAGAGTGAATTTTGTCCCATCTTCCTCACGAGCTTCATAGGATGATTAAGCCCCTAGGAAGCAACTTTCAAAATGAAGCCTTATAGCCAAGGTAAGGTCATGCTTAGGTGATTATGCCAGTGATGGCTTTTCTCTTGTGAACTGTTAGATGATCCCTGATCTCTCTGTTTCAGTTTAGCCAAAAAAGCAAGGATGAGAAAGAGTCACTAGGGGAAAGAGGGGATAAGATAAGGTGAGACTTGGCTTTCTTTTGTGTTTCTCCAGAGTAGTTATATCATATGGATTCCAAAGGTAAAGTCTGAGGAATCTCTTTCATAGCTTAGATTGTGTAACCCAATAAAGAGGGTCGAAATAGCCTCATACATGTATGATTTTCATGAAACATACCCTGAGTGAGGTGGCCTTGTTGTTTTGAAAATGGGCTGACTTTGACAAAGGGGAAAAATCGGGATTCGTTTACTGTAAATTACAAGTTAGAAACAACAGAAAGTTAAATATTAGAAGAACTTGGCTATCACAAAACCACACACTTTCACATCAGTAAAACATAGAGTTCTGATCTGAGTGAAATGTGAAACTTCTTGCAGACCACAGAGAGTAAAAAGGAGTACTTTTGTTTCATTATTAATACTATTGTCCTTATTACTTTAAATGAGAATTGATAGCAACCATAACAGAATTTTTCTCAAAGACCAAAAACAGAAAGAAAGAAAATTAAAACAAAACAGCCAAACACAGAAAGCCCCGACCACGATCATCAGACATAGTGTTCCTAGGGTATATCATTTTTAACTTTCTATTGATAAATCATCAGGTTCTAGAATACATTGGGCATGTCTTTTAGGAGAAAGTTTTTTTGTTTGTTTGTTTTAAATTTTGTTTTTCTCCTCTTTTCTAGAAGATAACAAAATTCCATAAACCACCAAAGGGTCATTTTGTCCCCTAATGTCTGTAAGAATATGTGGCCGGCCACTGGGAGAAATAGGGATGCCAGGGGATGGGTGTGTTGGAGGTGCTCTGCAGGTAAAAGAAAGTGAACTTTAAAAATGAGTAGCCTGAGGAGTTGAGGAAAAGATGCACATTCCTTGCTGATATGAAATGTTGTGATGAAAAGTTGGTGGAATGGGAGTCAGTAGACCTGAATTTTCATCGCTCCATCTAGCCACCAAACTGCAGAGCCCCCTATGCCCCATTTCTTTCTGGAATAGATGTTTCCCAGCCATCCTCTTGACCGGGATTTAGAATTTATGATTATTATTCAACTTTTGCCCCTGGGACTTGAGATGGTATGGTGATGAGAAGGACAACTGTGGCCAGAGTGGTGGGTTGTGTGGTGATGGGAACCTGTGTGGTTGACAAAGCATTGCTCTGCACCATCTTCATCATCATCACCACCATGCTCAGAGTCTTTATGGGAGAAGCAGTTAACATTTAATGAATATAGATTCCTTGCCAGACCTACAGCTTTACTATGTTATCTTGTTTAATTTTCACAACAACCTATTGAGGTGTAAAATTTAGCTTTCTCTTTCACAGATGTGGAAACTGAGGTGCTGAGAGAAAAAAGAACTCCCCAGAAGCTAAAGCTATTAAGGAGCTACAGTAGGCTTCAATCTAGATATTTTTGTCATGTTCTTTCTGATATGATACCATATGAAATTAGAAAGTCCGAAGGTTGCAGGCCATCTGCCTGGTTTCCCTGCCTTGCATTTATCATTCTTATTAAGATACTATTGCTCAAAGTTTTTAAAGGAAGATGTTGTTGTTGTTGTTGTTGTTGTTAGGTGCCGTCGAGTTGAGTCCGACTCATAGCGACCCCATGTACAGCAGATCGAAACACTTGCTGATTCTGTGCCAGGCAAACGGTCTTATTTATGTTTAAGGCCATTGTTGCAGATACTGTGTCAATCCATCTGGTGGAGGGTTTTCCTCTTTTGCGTTGACCTGCCACTCTTCCGAACATGATGTCCTTCTCCAGGGATTGATCTCTCCTGACTACATGTCCAAAATATGTAAGATGCAGTTTGGCCACTTTTGCTTCCAAGGAGTACTCTGGTTGTACTTCTTCTAGGACAGATTTGTTGGTTCTTTTGGCAGTCTATGGTATATTCAGTAGATGTCCCCAGCACCACAATTCAAAAGCATCAATTCTTTTTCTGTCTCTCTTGTTCAATGTCCAGCTTTCACAACCATATGATGCCACTGAAAATACCATGGCATGAGTCAGACGCACCTTCAATGTGCATCTTCAATGTCTTCAATGTGACATCTTTGTTTTTCAATACTCTAAAGAGATCTTTTGCCACAGCTTTTCCTAGAGCAATGCGTCTTTTGATTTCTTGAGTGCTGCTTCCACGGGTGTTGATTATAGAGCCAAGCAAAGCAAAATCTTGGACAACCTCAATCTTTTCTCCATTTATTGTGAAGTTGTGTGCTGACCCAGTGGTAAGGATTTTTGTTTTGTTGATGTTTAGTCGTAACCCATATTGAAAGCTATGATCTTTGATCTTCATCAGTAAATGTTTTAAACCCTCTTCATTTTCAGCAAGCAAAGTGGTGTCATCTGCGTAACACAGGTTGTTAATGAGTCTTCCTCCAATCTTGATGCCACGTTCTTCCTCATAAAATTCTTTTAAATGAGCAGTACAAAAATTTAGTATAAACTTCAAAAGCATTCAAAGACAAATCTTTCTCTTATCTTTTCTTTTACCTACAGGCAAACATCATTATCATTTCCTTATGTACTCTTTCAGAAATTAATTGTTTTATGTATATCCACACACATCCCTTTAAATTCTACTGTGTGTAAATGTTTACATAGAGGAGAGTACACACATTATAGTTCATCTTGCTTTTCATGTGATCACCTATCTCTATGATCATTTAAGTATCAGTTTGTAATGTTTGATGTTTTATAGTTTTAATTTATGTTTCTGTTATTATAAGTGATTTTGAACATCATTTTCAATAGGCTATACCTAACAACAATAACAAAATACCTATTTGTAATTCCTTTTGGGAATTGCCCTTTGCCTATTTTTCCATTGGATAGTTGGAATTTTGCATACTGATTAATTATAATTAAGAAATTTAGTTGGGCAAGATGGTACATGCCTGCAATCCTAGCATTCGGGAGTCTGAGGGGAGAGGATCGTGAGGTCAAGGTCAGGCTGGGCTACATAGCTAGAACCTGTCTCAAGCAAATCAAGACCAACCAACCAATCAAACAAGCAAACAAACAAACAAACAAACAAACAAAAACAAAAGAAAATTAAGAGTTGGTGGTAGGGGTGTGGCCTAGTGGTAGAGCACTTGCTGAGCATACCAGATTCCCTGGGTTAGAGGCACAACATCATGTGGGAAGGATTAACCCTTAGTCTGTGATAGGAGTTGTAATAATCCACCATTCGGCATTTGTGTTTCCACTTGTAGATGAAAAAAAGTTTAATAAATTCAATCCAACTTTTTCATTTTGTGGTTTGTGAGTACTATGTGATGCTTAGAAGTGCCTTCCCACTTTTTGAGTTTTTTAAAAAAATAACTTCTGAATATTTTTGTTATTACTTCATCCTCTCTCTTTCTCTTCCTCTCTCTCTCCTCTGCTACACTGAAACTTTATTTTGGTAAGACATATGAGCTAGAAGCCAAGTGTGGATATGTACAATTATAATCCAGCCCTCAGGAGGATATTGAATTTGAGGCCAGCCTGGGCTATATAACGAGATCCTGTTTGAAGAAAAAAAGAAGTAGGAGTAGGGATCCTGTTTAATATTTTTTCCAGATCTAACTTTCCAAACATTATTTATTGAGGATTCTATCTTTTCCATACTGTTTTGAGTAGCCATCCTTATTGTATATTAAATTCCTCAATATTTAAATATTTAATATTGTAATATCTAGGAATTTGCATCTATTTTTAGACTTTCTGACCCAGTCACCCGTTATTCATGCACCACTGTCACACTTTCACCTATTACAGCCTTATAATATGTTTTATTGTCTGATAGGATGGCTTCACTCTCTTTAGTTTTCCTTTTCAGGAAATTTTTGGCTTTCAATATTTGTTTATTTTTCTATGAATGTTAGAATGATTGCCTGTTCTAAAAGTAATGTTTTGCTGATGTTTATATGAGAATTACTCTCAATTTATTCTTTAACATTATATACTGTAATATAATATGTTAATTCTTTTTTTATTTGTTAAAGTCTTCTTTTGTTCTTTTTTCTTTATGTATTTTTTCTACCTTTATTGAAGTCTTCTTTTTAATTTACTTTTTATATTTTATACTGTTAGGGATCAAATCCAGGGTCTCATACATACTAGGAAGTACTCTCCCACTGAAGACTGAAAACCTCTTATATATTCCCAAGAGCATTTAAATTTTTCTTAATATAGACCATACGTGTTTTTACATGTTTATCTTTCTAGATGTTTTCTGTCTGCTCTACTTGTAACTATATCTTGCACCATTTAATTGTGTATGTTTGTTGAGGTTCTCAAATTTAATATGTTGATTTTCTCCTTAGCCACTTCACTGAAATCTCTCATTATCTGAATAATTTTTAGATAGATTGCTTTGGATTTCTAAATAAATAATCATATTATCTGCCAATAACTCTAATTTATCTTTTTATTCATAGTTTTAGTGACTCATATCTTTCTCCTAAGTGTGTTACTACTATCTACAGAAGAATAAATTTTAAGTAACAGTGAGAGTAAACATCCTTCTGGTTCTTGATTTAAAGGGAAACACTTATTAATTGTGATGTTAGCTCTTGGTTTGATATATATGCTGTGTTAATTGTTGTTGTTAGGTGCTGTCGAGTCAGACTCAGAGTGACTCTATATACAACAGAATGAAACACTCCTTGATACTGTGCCATGCTGGCACTGTGTCAGTGTTTCTCTGATATTCATAGGGTTTTCAGTGGCAGATTATTTTGGGAATGGATTGCCAGGTCCTTCTCCCATCCAAGATTGTTGTCGTTAGGTGCTGTCGATTTGTATCTGACTCATAGCATCCCTTATAGGGTTTTCAATGGCTGATTGTTTTCAGGATTGCCACGGGAGTGGATTGTCATGTCCTTCTCCCATGTTTGTAGTGCTAGAAATCGAACTCAGGACCTCAGAGACTGCAGAGCAGTGTTCTACCAACTGTGCTAAATCCCAGGCCCAACCCTGCTTAGCTTCTGAGATCAGGCAGGATCAGATGCTAGAGTGCTATGGCTATGGATGCTGTGTTAATAAGTATTCTATATTTATTTTGAGAGTTTTTTTTTTCTTAATTGAGCCTGGTTGTTAAATGCTATTCCCAGTTTTTTTTTTTTTCTGAAATTTCTCCATTTAGGAATGGAAATCACCATATATTCTAAGAAAATATCATGTATTTTCCCCTTTGTCCTGTAAATTTATTGTGATATGCAAATAAAAAATTCAAGCATGGTATCATGTTACTATAACATGTAGTATAGCATTAGGAATAATATCTAACTGGTCAGATTTTGTGTATTATTATTATTATTATTATTATTATTATTATTATTATTATTACTAGCAGCAAGGCTGGGTATTGAATACAGGGCCTCCTGCACAGTAGGCAAGTGTGCTACTACAGAGGTACATCCCCAGCCCTATGTATTCTTTTTGTATGCTCCTAGGATCTAGCATGCTCAGCTTGTGCTAGTGTGGCTTGTGTGTTATTGTGCGGGTGAAATCTATGCCATAGGTATTTCTGATGCTACCAGGGCCACCCATGGTGTATAGGTTTTAGCTGAGCTTCTAGACTAAGACAGACTAGGGAGAAGGACCTGGCAGCCAACTCCTGAAACAGCTACTGAAGACCCTGAGAATAACAGAGAAGCGTTGCCAAATATAGTGCTGGAAAATGAGACCCCCAGGCTGCAAAGACTGGGGAAGAGTTGCCTCCTCAAAGTAGAGTTGACCTAAAGAATGGAAATGGAGTAAATCCCCTGGGACCTCCTTTGGCTGACCTGGTATGACTCAAAATTAGAAAAAACATAGTGTCTGAACATTGGGCTCAAACATAACAAGAGCGTGTGCATGGCACAGTGTTGAGTAGTGTTTTTTTCTGTTGTTCATAGGGTCACTATGTGTCCAATCTGACTGAATGGCATCTAACAAGAAGAAGAATCTAGCAGTCAAAAATTTATTAATGATTTTCACATTATTTTTCATAACTGAGTTTATTTGAAAATTCTTTCTGTGTACGGAGTGTCTGTGTATTAGCATTGTCAAATTTTAGTTTCAATATTATGTTTAATCATTATAAAATGGGAGACTTTCGGTGTTATTTTTGAAAGAATTTGAATAACATATACACAATCTATTCCTTAAAATTATCTTAAAATTTCATTGTGAGACTACCCTGACCTTGTATTGTTTTTAGAGGAGTGGAGGACTTTGCTTTTTAAAACCTTTTTTCATTTCTTTTATGTAATTGGACTAATTACCTTTTATATATCTTTTGTGGCCACCTTTGTTAATTACGTTTTTAAGGAAAGTCATCTATTTCAAATTCAATTGCACAGAATTAAACAATTCCTTGTGATTAGTTAGTTTCCTTTTGTTTCCTTCGTATTTGTGGTTATTTTCATCGTATTTACAGTTGTTTGGTTTTATGCAGTATTTCTCTATGCCCCCTCTTTTGATTGCTTTATCAAAATTTATTATCTATTTAATAAAATACTAGCACTTGCATTTATTTATTGGCTCTTCCATTTTGTTATTTTTTGCTTCTTATTTATTTATTTCTTATCTATTCTATAATTATCTTTCTCTTTATTTTATTTTATTTTATTTTATTGTTTTGCCTTAAACCCAGATTTATTAACTTTTGTTTTACAAGAACATTCATTTTTTTCTCTTTATCAGTAAATAATGATGAGGTACAGAGTAATACAGCATTGGCTTTTTCCATTATGCATCCTTCACATCAATTCTCACAACACTTTCATCAACCCACAAAGTTTATGGAGCCATATGGGTATATGTAGTAAAACTCAAATGCTTATTTGGGTTATATTCACCGATTTTCTCAATATACTCACGAAGTTGTGTTGTTTACATAGAGATCATCCTCTCTCCATTCTTCCTTCTGCATTGACCCTCCTCCCCATACCATTTTCTCCAATCTTCGCTTCTGTCTGCTAGTTTCCTCCTTCCTCCTTTTTCCTCTATATTGTCCCTTCTTCACTAAGTTTAATTGTGCACTTTTTAATGTATCAACTTATGTATAGGGTTTTTTCTTCCTTTAAGTAAGATTCAGCTCCCACATATGAGTGAGAACATATGGTATTTCTCTTTTTGAGCTTGTGTTCGTTTGCTTAAGATGATGTTCTCCAGTTCCATCTATTTTACTGCAAATGACATTATTTCATTTCTTTTTATTGCTGAGTAGTATTCCATTGTGTATATGTACCATAGTTTTTTTTTTTTTTTTTAATCCATTCTTCTGTTGATGGGCACCATGGTTGGTTCCACATCCTTGCTATTGTGAAAAGTGCTACATTGAAATTGGAGATGTAGGTGTCTGTGGTATGATAACTTGTCACCCTTTGGGTATATTCTCAGCAATGGTATAGCTGGACCACATAGCAGTTCTATTTTTAGTTATCTGAGGTATCTGCATATTGATTTCCAAAGTGGTTGAACCAACTTACAGTCCCACCAACAGTGTAAGAGAGTTCCTTTTACTCCACAACCTAGCCAGCACTTGTTACTATTTGTTTTGTTGATCTTGGCCATTCTTACTGGAGTTAGGTGGAATCTCAGAGTTGTTTTGATTTATATTTCCCAAATGGCTGGGGATATTGAGCATTTTTTCATGTACTTCATGGCCTTATGAACTTCTTCACTTGAGAACTGTCTATTCAGTTCCTTTGCCCACTTGTGTATTGGAATATTTGTTGTCTTGGGAATTACTTTCTTGAGTTCTCAGTAAATTGTAGAAATTAGTCCTCATTTTTTGCTTTTTAAATCTTCAGTAGTACCTCCTACTTTGCCTAAGTTTTTTTTTTAATCTTCTCATTTTGACTCATTTTCATATATATTTTTATTTCTCTTTTTTAAGTAATATAAATGAAGTATAAAATTTCCTCTAAAAGTTGCTTTAGTTATATGCCTTAAGTTTTGTTCAGTCATGTTTTTAATCTTATTTTTAGTTATTTGGCTATGTATAGATTCACAAAAGACCTAGTCTTATTAGAAAGGGAATAGGAACCTTATTTATTAATTTTGGAGCTACCGTATTGCCTAAGCGCATTAGCAAGTGCTTAAAAAATATTGTTGGAGCTTCTTGATAGCTGAATATATGGAAGTTCGTGGGGAGTGGCTCTGTGTCTCTTCCTCCCTTTTTGCCCTATGCATCTCTTCACTTGTGTCCTTTGTAATATCCTTTATAATAAACTGGTAAATGTAAAAAATAGTTTTGTATGGATAAATAAATCTCCATGGAATAATTTGGAGTTTGTGGTTGGTTCCCTCCTGTTGCTTTCATTCACCCCTGCCGTCTTTGGTTATTCTCTTTAGGTACCTACTAATGTGGAGGCATACGATAATATAAGGCATGCTTCATGTTACACTTTCAGGACATGATATTAATAGATTTATTTGTATACTTTCCTAATATAATTTCCCTTAAATCATATAAACCTGGCTAATTTTTCTAAAAGATTAACCCATGAGAAAGCATACTCCAGTAGAATCAGAATGTGCAAGTTGGCAGGATAACAGAGATCATATGATGCTCATCATTTTGGGGGACCTTGGACATTTGTCTAAGTAAATTTTGCAGAGAGGCCCAAGTCTAGCATGTTATTGTTGTTGTTAGGTGCCATAGAATTGAGTCCAACTCATAGCAACCTTCATAGGGTTTTCAATGGCTGACTGTTTCGGGATTGCCTTGGGAGTGAGTTCCACATCCTTCTCCCATTTTGCAGTGCTGGGAATCGAACTTGGGACCTCAGAGACTGCAGAGCAGCGCTCTACCAACTGAGCTAAATCCCAGCCCAAGTCTAGCATAGAAAATGATAAAGACAGACCTCTGTTAGTAGAGGGGACCATGCAGACCAGGGAAGGCCTAAAACTCTCCTGCTGGCCACTTTTCCCCCTGACCCCTTCCATATCTCATTTGAAAATATTTTAGTTCAAAAACTCAGTTTTCAGATGAGAGCAAAAACAGAAATGCAAAGACATCAAATGATTCATTTGAAGACACTGAGCGAGTGAGAGCTGTCTTGTGGGACTACAATGCCAGCCTCCTGCCTCTGCAGCCGGGGCTATTTCCAGGTTCTCGGGAGCCTCTTGTACCTTGCTCCAGTGTGCATTTTTAGATGGATGTGGTATTTGATTGCTTCTCCTGGAAGGCCCAGCAATTCTTGCAAAGGCACAGGCTCTGTATTTGATGATCCCTGAGGGGAAAGCTGTGATTTAGGCTCTGAGGTCTAAGAATTGCAGGCTTCCTTTCTAGTCTCCTGATGAAGCTGCTAATCTGGGTGCCAGTGGTGTTTCTTCCACATGGACACCTGCCCACACAGAATGATTAGAAATTAAAATGACGGCAACGATGAGTCTTCCAAGACACCCACGTTCTTTGCAAGATATTTCTACTAATCATCTCTACCAGAATGAGTTGCGGAACTTTTTTTTTTTTTTTAAATGTCTGTCTCTTTTTCCGTTTTCTCTCTCCTTTTCTCTCTTTTTTTCTTTCTTCTTTTTGCCATACTAGTGGTTTGAACTTAGGGCCTTGTACAAACTAGGCAAGTGTTGTACCACTGAGCTCCACCTTCCTTCCTCGTACACCCAAGTATTATATTATTATTATTATTATTATTATTATTATTATTATTGTTATTATTTTCCTTTTATCTTGGGACAGGGTCTCACTCATTTGCACAGGCTGCATCTTGCCCTGAGCTCTCTGTCCTCCTGACTCTGCCTCCTGAGTTGCTGGAATTGTAGGTGTGTTCCACTGCACCTGGCTGTCTTCTTTTCTTAGGCAACTGAAGATGCTGTTGTAGTTCAGATTTGTCTTCACTGCGACTGGCCTGTCATTTTCATGTGGCAGATTCTAGAGCCTTGGACACATGGTATAATGAAAAGCACACTGTAACCCTGTATGAGAAGATTTGGGTTCAGGCTTTGCGACACCAAACATTTCCTGAGGTCTTCCTTGATGAAGATAACTTCCTATCTCTGCAACTTTGCCTCCACTTCTGTTAAATAGACATCTGATTCTGTTCTCCCTAACTTGTGACGCTTGTGAGCACCAAATGAGGTAACAAGTAAGGAATGCTTCATTAAGTTAGCCCTGTAAATTAGGATTGTTATTAAAGTTATTTTTGTATTATTGCTATCTTTCCCCATTGAGGTTATATTTAGTGTAGGACAATCAAGCAATGGATGTGGGGCTTGATTGGGGCAGAGTGGAGAGTGGGGCAGGCAGATCTCTGTGTTAATCCAATATTGGGGAGGGTCAGGGCAGGTAAAAGACCAAAGTAATGCCGAAAATGCTGTATTAATGGGCTCTTCGTTGAGTTGCTACCTTAAATTGGGAAAAACAATGGAGTCATGAGAGGCTGGTGCACAGGAAGAAAAGTGAGGGTGTCAGGAACTAAAAGTCTCACTGGGGAAGTAAAAGAGGTAGGAGAGACACAGGAGGGCAGAGTGTGGCCATATGATGGAGTCATGATCTGGAGGCAACAAGAACATTAGACAATTAGAAGAGGGCCAACACGGCCTTTGGACCTGCGTGTGTATTATGGGGAGGACAGGCCGCCACACTCAGGGAGGCTGCAGAGAATACTTTGTCTCTCAGGCAAGAACCTTTGCCCCAAAACTTCTCTGTGCCGTCTAGTGAGGTTGGGAGCTGCTTCCAGAGGCCCTGATGGCCAGGAAGATTCTTTTCATTGATTTGTCTTTGCATCTGCTATTTACATAGTACTTTGCTCACAGGTTTTTAAAAAAATAGGTAGGCCTGGCTTTTTAGTGTAAGGTCTGCATACCTAAAGGAATATTTAGCTGAGATTTCGACAGGAGAGAGATAACTTGGATAATTCCATTCCCTTTTTCGGCCCACTATTTCCTCATCTGAAAAGTATTGGATGCCATGATGTGGTTTCTATGAGAGTACCTTTATTGAAGAAGAAACAGTTTGCTAAAACTAGGATTGAAAAAAAAGATGCCGTGAATATGTGGATATTTTTGTTATAGTGCTGTGGGTTCCGGAAAGTAGAATATTTTCTAACGTCCTTCACATTTAATGGAAGACTTCAGCTTGTAAACTCAGCTAGAATGATTTTAGCTTTTATTCTACCTATCTACCTGTCTACCCACCTTCCCACCTTCCTACAAATGGAAGATGGCGGCCTTCACTTTTACTTCCTCTTTAGCCTTTGGCTGGTTTGGCAAGTCAAGTAACCTGAATTGAAGAAAATCTGAATTGTATGCATAAATTTGAAAAATAAATATCCATGCTTCTCTGAGAAGGATTTTCCCCAGGTAAGGTTATACAGTTTTGTAGACTTTCCAGGTGGGGTCTAAATGTGTGAGATACTGAATCTCTCCAAACCCCTGTGAAGGTGTTGGCTAAGTCTATTTCCTTCTCAGGAGCACAGGTAGAGGGAGACTTTGTTTCAATAAAACAGGGCCATACATTCTTTGAAACCTTCAAATGAGTTTTGGAATTTGTTTTTTTCTCTCCATCAGAGTCTCTTTAGATGGCTAAACATGGCCTTGAACTCCTGATCCTCCTGCCTCAGCCTCCTAGTCCTGGGCTTACAGGTGCATATCACCACACCCAGCTGTGAGAAGATGATTCTTTATATAATGCCAGTTCAGTTAAAAATTTAAAAATAACTAAAATACAAAATTTCATCCAGTAGCAAAAAGTAGAACTTTACAATTACCAATTTCTTTTTTGGCCATGTTAGCCTTTCTCATCCATGTATTCATTTTATTTTATTAAAAAACTTTAATTCAGCTAATTTCTTGCCTCCAGTGAACTTTAAAAAAAGCTAATCAAATATATTTGAAATGCTTTTAATTTATCATAAGAACAACAACAAAGCTCTGATGTCACTTTATATCATGCCCTTTATTATAGCTCAGTGCTGCCAGTTATTTTCCGGGTGGAGATTTCCTTAGGCCAGAAGCCGTTTGAGGATTTTATCATCCCCCAATAATGGTTACCAGTTGATGCTGGTGAGCTACAAACCTAGTGTGGAGAGTTCCTGCATGTGTTCACCAGGCTCCCACTAATGTCTTACCTAACCACAGTGTGCTTACCAAAGCTAAGAAATCAGCTGTGGTAAGATGTGAATGACCAAAGTATAGACTTTATTCAAACATCCGTTGCTTCTTTTTTCTCTAATGCCTCTTGTTCTGTGATCCAGTCTGGACACCACGCTGCCTTCAGTCTTCACATCTGCTTAGTCTTCTCCCATGTAGGCCTGTTCCTCAGTCTTTCCCTGTTTTTCATGACCTTGCACTGGTCACATACCACACCAGGTATTCTGTAGACTGTCTCTCAACTGTAGTTTGTCTCAAATGTTCTCATGGTGAGACTGGGCTTGTAGGTTTCCAAGAAACCACTGCAGAGGTGCAGTGCCCTGCTCATGGATCTGTGTCAGAGAGCACAAGGTCAACCTGACTTATCCCTGGTGGTATTAACCTTGGTGGAGGCCAGTTTGATTTTGTTCTGCTTTAATGAAGCCAACTATCTGGACTTGTTAACTCTCTGGCACCTTTGCAAATTACTGACTGGTATTCAAATGACTAAGTGTGTTATCATGGCAAGTCCCCACTCCCAAAGCACATGGCTCCCAAACCTCAGTTAGAACCCGGGGACTATGTTGGGGCCTCCTGTATGGCACCATCCAGCCTCAGGCCTGGGCCCCTGAGAGAGGAGTTGAGTCTCAGTGCTGGATTTCTGTGTACTTGACCAGTGAGCACCCAGGGATTGGGGCACCCCAGTAGAAAGGAGCACTCTAGGGAAAGCTGGAAGGAGAGAGATGGGTCACATCTGTCCTTCCCTGCACCTTCTGCTGGTGATCTCTCTTTTTCATAAACAGGGTTGGATGACTGTTAACCATTGGCATATTTGAGACAGGAAGGAGTAGTGGAGGGTGATGGAGAGAGCACCATTTTATTTGACACTGGTACCAAATTTTCCTTATTTATGGGCCCAAAGCAGAACATAGAAGAGGAGGTTTCTCATCTCTTTCTCTCAGTAGCTTCACACATCAATGCATCGTACATTTTTTGAATTTTCCTATTCTGTGCTATTCTCAGAGGATGCACAGAGGGTTGGCAAGAGGAAGTCCTGGTGATCACAGTTAGAAAAGGAGCCTTGTTTCAAGCCACAAAAGGTTTGAGGATAGAAGTCTCAAGTCCTGAATGTGACGGTATTTCCAGAAAGGGTATTCCTGTGGGTGCAGCAGGCAAACTGCCGCTTTGTTAGTAAGAATCTTCAGTCTTGTTTGTCTTCCCTCATCCTTGCACGTGAGTGGGGTCACCCCTATTTTGGCATTTACCACCACAGAGTCTTGTAGTCTCTGAGTCCCAAGGTGTGGGATTGAGAGAAAAATCTTACGATATTGGGAAAGTTGAGACTGTCTATTGGAGTACTTGTTTCTTGAGAACTGTTATAAAATTCATCTCCTTGTCTCCAATAAATATTTTGTTCTGTTTACAGTCTAGGAAATGGAGCTTGGAGAGAGACTGGAGATGTGCCAGATAGCTATTGTGCATTCGTATTGAACACTTACTAACGTGCCTGCCTGCAACGGTAGCCCTGTGGCATCCGATCCCGTCAGATCTCGGAAGCTAAGCAGGGTCGGGCCTGGTTAGTACCTGGATGGGAGACCGCCTGGGAACACCAGAAAATGTAGGCTTGGGAGAAGGACCTGGCAACCCCCTCCCAAAAATCAATCTGCCATTGAAAACCCTATGAACAGCAGAGAAGCACTGACAATAGTGTTTCCCCTGTTGTACAGAGGGTCGCTATGAGTTGGATACTGACTCGACGGCACCTAACAACAACAACAACAACAACAACGTGCCTAGTGCCATGTGTTAAAGTGATAAAATTTGGATATACTTATAAAATAAATTTCTTTTTACTATCTTTTAAAGTTTAGCTACTAGAAAATTTAAAATTGTGTATATGGATTGTATTATATTTCTATTGGATAGTGCTAGGCAAGAGCCTGCAAAGAATATTGCTGCTGTTGTTGTTAAGTGCCATTGAATCAGGTCTGACTCATGATGACCCTCATAGATTTTCAATGGCTGATTGTTTCAGGATTGCTTCTGGAGTGGACTGCCATGGCCTTCTCCAATTTTTTGCTGTGCTGGGGATTGAACCCTGGTTCTTAGAGAGTGTAGAGCAACACTCAACTGACTGAGCTAAACCCCAGTCCTGTGAAGAATATGAATACAGAACATAGTAAATTGACTTTGTATTCTCTTCTGAGTTCTAATAATATTGACATTAAAAGGAAAAGCTTTAATAGTCATAATTTTCATTAAGAAATAGTCTGATTCAGAGGAATTGGCTCATTTTATGTTATTGCTTGGGCTGGAGAAGAATTTGACATTTGGTATTTTCATAATTGAGAACATAACTTGCTGACTTAAAAAAAAATCACAACATTTTGTGCTTGGCCTTAGGTATCAGATATTGAGCTCTTTGAAAATAGGAATTGTGTCTTTTTCTCTTTTCTACTAACCTTTCCCCCTCAAACCATACACATAGAAGGCAGTTAACTGGCATTTGTTGAAAACCCAAAAACTTTTAAGAAATATAAAGTTTTGTGAAGCTACCCTATACTATGGTTGGAAGAGAGAAATAATCTACTTTTATAAGACAACTCATTTTCTGAGGATGGCTATCAAAAAGAAAGAACATTGATCCCCATGTTTACTTCTCCCTTTAATTACCTTTCTCATGAGGTATCCGTGTCAGCTCAGCTTATGATAAAGAATCTTTCAAAATGATTAACTTCACATATCCTCTGGTAAGAGAGGCAGAAGGGAAAACCACTTATACCTTTTAATCTTCACCTCTGTTCAGATATTATATCTTAAGGCCTCAAGTCTAGATTATTCTTCCTTTTCCAATTATTTGATCCTTTCCAACATCTACCTGTAGGAGGGTATGGGGATCATAACAGAAGAGTGAGCTTAATTTTGGACTAAATTAACTTTTCCTGTAGTTACTTTATTTTATTATACTTTATAAAGAGCCAGAGCTCCTTAGTCTTCCATCACATACACTCTCTGTATCCCTCCTTTTCTGGTGCAGGACCTTGGAGAGGGTGAGGGATCAGGCTTTGTGTTATGTTGTTGTTTGGTCAGAGAAACTCAAGGGCCAATTTGATTCTGGGATGGGCATGGTGTAGATGCTAAATGATCCTTGAAACCAGGTATGATGTAGTCAAGAGCACATTGTCTTGGTCAGAGACAGCCCTCACAGAGTCTCCCATGCCTCAGTTGTTCTCTGTTCTTACTCATACATAGCTTCACTTTTACTTGTATAATCTGAAGCTCCATTTCTCCTTTAAAATAGAGAGGAAGATTGTGGTTGCTCCTGGGATTATACAGGGCAGCTGCAGTGATAAGAAAAAAAAAATGTTGGCCTTAGAGTCAGAAGACCTGTGTTCAGTCACTGGCTCTACTGTTTTCTAGTTGTATGACTACAGACAAGCAATTTATCACTTGAACATTCATTTCTTCATCTGCCCAACTCAGACAATATGTGTCTTAGGAGCTGTCATATGTTAATGTACGTACGGTACTTGTCTCAGAGCCCAGTACTCAGTCTTAATTATCCTGAATGAATAGGTTTTTCTTCACATCTATGATTTTGCTGGTTGTACACCCACAGCCCTCTTCTGTCTGCACTTCAGAGGTGGAGAAGAACTTTGGCGTGATCATGTGGTAAAATTCACTTTAATTCTAGCTGTGCAAAAAAGAACAGTGAAAATGTGGTAGGCAATTGCTTCTAAAAAGCTTGGACTAAAAGCACTTGATGGATTTGAGCTGGCTTCCCGGTAGACTCATCTCTGTACTGCCCGCATAGCACAATTAATAGTTATTATTTGAGAAGGAACAAAAAAAAAAAAAAAAAAAAAAAAGAGCAAGGGAAAGAGAGCAGGCATAAAAACATCCTTTCATCTTCTCTAAATGGTCCTCTTTGTCAAGTCTGTGGAGCCATACCTGTGAATCATCTTGGGAAAGTACAGTGCAGGTGGCGAGAAGGAAGATTTTGTGGCTAGTTTCTTACCCACTTCCTGGACTGGGGAAATGTCTAACTAAGCTCATCATTCTTATCTGCTGATGCCTTGTCAATTTCTATTACTGTTCACTGTGCGTCTTCACAAAACAGGGCCTCTTTCTCACATCCTTGCTCCAAACACAGCACTGGGTCAAGAGCCACTCGCTTTCAGGGCAGAAAACTTAATAAAGCAAAAGCAGAATAAAGTCAAAGGTGACCAGAGGGCTGTGGTAAAGTGCTGTGGTGGGAGGCTAGAGATGTGAGACTGAGCATGAGCCCAGTGAATAGCCCCTGAATCACTTAAGCCAAGTTTGTTTCCAAGTTTGAAATGAGTCACTGTTCTTCTGGAGACCAGCCACTTCACCTGGAGTACTTCTTTCTGCCAGTACTAGAATCTATGGATAAAGCTTTGCAGTTGTCTTCTTGAAGTTTAGTCAAACAAGACATCGAGGGTGATTTCCCCAAGTGAGCATTTTATTCTCCTAAAAATTCAGCTTGTTAGGCAGAATGACAGGGATGATCACAGAATTTGGGTCCATTCCTGGGTTTGAAATGATTCTGGGTGAGCTACATAAAGTCTCCTAGTATTGGTTTGTCATTTGCTAGGTAAAAGTAAGGTTCTTGTCAGATTTGAAGATAGTACATGTTGTAATGAGCCTAGCAGGCAACAAGCTCTCAATAAATGACTGGTAGTATTGTTGCTATTATTATCTGTAACCATAATAATTTTCCCTGGCTCTTTGGATAGACTATGGCTACATGCAATATTAATTGTGAAAATACAGTGCACTGAATAGATAGTTGAAAGTATGTGTTGCTACCTATGTAGTGAACATTGTTAAAGAAAGCCTGGATCAGTACTACCATCCTCTTCATTTCCACTCAAACATTTTTTTGTCTGCAAGCTCTGAATAGTTTTTTTTGCTACATCTCTTGAATTTTCCCTCTTTCCTCTATTCTATTTATGATACTGTAAGCCAAAGTCTGTCACCTCCTGCTCTGATTGTATTCCTACCTCCAGACTCTCTTAGAGAGCTCTCAAAGTGTTGTCCACAGAGCAGCAGCATCCCTTGGAAACTTACTAGAAATGCCTCAC
This sequence comes from Pedetes capensis, assembly GCA_007922755.1. Taxonomy (NCBI): domain Eukaryota; kingdom Metazoa; phylum Chordata; class Mammalia; order Rodentia; family Pedetidae; genus Pedetes; species Pedetes capensis. The sequence continues at coordinate 134,992 of VMDO01000651.1, read as the reverse complement.
CCTAAGCCCTACCCAGACCTACAGAATCCCCAGTCATGTCCCCCACAGGGAGGGTCCCCGCCCCACTCATTTTACCCCGTCACTCAGAATAATGTGCCCAGTGTGTGCTTTGCTTCCAGTATGTCCTGATTGTGATTGCTTTCCCTGATCCTTTGAATCTGCCCCAATCCAAGTCACCATCTGTTACCTTGACCATGGGCATAGTTTCTGCCACAGGCTCTAGGCTTTCCTACTTTTTCCTTGTGGTCCTTCTCCACACCATATGGAGACATCTAAAAGTGTTGATTGGATCATATCACATACACATTTCCCTCCTTCCAAACCATACAGTGCCTTCTGTGGTGTTTAGAAACAGTCAAAAGATCTTTTCATGGCCCACAAAGCATGTTAGATGGGTTATCTCACATCATTCATCGTTTTAGCTGTGGACACACTAGCCTTACTTGGGTTCATTGTATAAGCCAAGTTTGTTCCCATATGATTTCCTCTGATGTAACACAACACTGGCTTGCAGTCATAATGTAAGGATCAGCTCAAATGTCATATCCTTACAGAGATCTTCCTTAATTTTTAGTAGCACACTTTCCCTCTGTTTTATGCCATGATTTTGTTTTGTGTTCTGTATGGTACATAGGGTTCTCTGGATGCATGATCCACATGCTTTTGTTTTCTTTATATACCTTGCAAACTGTTTTGGTGATAGCTTTCTTACTTATAATGGTCAATATTTACTGAGTGCCCATTGTATAGTTGTTGTTGTTGTTAGGTGCCGTCGAGGCAGTATCCGACTCATAGCGACCCTCATAGGGTTTTCAATGGCTGACTGCTTCGGGATTGCCTTGGGAGTGGATTGCCAGGCCCTTCTCCCATTTTTGTGGTACTGGGAATTGAACTCGGGGCCTCAGAGACTGCAATGCAGCGCTCTACCCACTGAGCTAAATCCCAGCCCCATTGTATAGTAGGTACTCATAATATATAGTAAATGAAATGATTTAATGGACCATTTCATTTTGATTATTTTATTCTGTTTAATGGGTTATTCATTTAACTGTATATTTGTCTTCCTCTTGTGTTAGGATGTCAGCTCCTTGAGTGCAGGGACCATATCTGTTTGTTGCATCTGTTATCTCAGCCTTGAGAAGATTCCCTGCCATAGTTATCTTTGCTCAGTAAGTGTTGGTTTAGGAAGTGATTCTATCCTGGAAGATTATCACTTGGAAATAGGTTTACATGAAAAGAAGGAACAAAGAGTCTCTTTCATGCTCATTCCAGATATGTTCCTGGAGAAAATGCCCTTGGGGTTTTCTTATCTTCTGTCTAAGAGAAGGAAGCAGGTGTTGGAACCTGACTTGGGGTGTGCTCTAGTGGCACTGGATGCAAATACAGATCCTGGGATTCATCAGACTGTTCTGGGAGAGAGGTTCCTGAATGGCACCTTCAAGAGAAAAAGTCCTTTCTAAAGCCTTAAGTTGGATGTTTGGTGTGGCTTGAAATACCAGGCCTTCTGACTTTTACGTTCTTTGTGCGCACATTGCCTATGTGCGTATGTGAACCTTTTATTATTATGGACTCAGCTGGCAGTAACCATGGTGAGTAGACCTATCACACAGCATTTTTCTGAGTCAGTTTAAAATGCTGACAATTAAATATACCGTACTCTTTTAAGCAATCCATCAGTCTCCCTTGTTGTCATGGTGACCAGAGTATATTTAGCAATGTGACAAGTACACTGAGTTCAATTGCACTTTTGCCAAAACATAGTTTTGCAGCTAAAATTGAATTTCCTGATTGAAGATCCAAGTGCTGTTAAGGGGGCATGATCGTTTCTATACATTATTCTAGAAGTATGACTTACATCATTCTATTTAATCGGCAGTTAAAGTCGTATCAGGCTAGTGAAGTATTACTTCTTGAAGTGGTTGTACTAAGAGTTGAAGTAAAGTGAAATAAAGGCAACCTCATGCTTTTCCCATTTCCAGTGGACCCAGGGTTCACCAATATAATTACTTTGATGATTAATTCCTTTATATATTTATAAGAAAATTTTAAGTGTGCTGTTGATGACTCCTCAGGATTACATTTCAAATTTGAAGGGATTTTTCAAGGGGCTCCTCCCCTCTTTAATGCTTGTAACCTATTTTTAGTAATATGAGAATATCCTTTTTTCTTTTTATCTGACTCGAATTAACAAACATCCTTATTTTTGCTCAATCTCATTCCTTCTGGATTTTAACTGAAGTGATGGGATATATGAACTTGACTTTTTCCCCACAAAAAAACAAGAAAAAGAAAATAAATCTCTCCCTTCTAGTCAGGAGTTTAGTTTAAACCCTTATTTTCCTGTCACCCTCTGTCCTGTTAACACAGAGCTGAGGATGACTTTGGGTTTGAACTTATTGCTCATTTGACCACATAATGTTTAGGAAGTTAACATAGTTGCTGGGTGATGATTACAACTGTGATTTCATTCCTGGCCAAGACTGGGTCTGCTGTACTGAAGGTGAGAAACTAGTATTCCTGGATAATTTAGCTTCTGTCTGTCTGTCTGTCTGTCTTTCTATCTCTCTCTCCCTCCCTTCTCCCCCATCTCTGTCTCTCTCTCTGTCTCTCTGTCTCTCTCTCTCTCTCTGTGTCGTTTTAGAGTATATTACTTGTACAAAGTAATGAATTTCTCTTTTGTCATCTAACTGAGTCTGCAATAGGGATACATTTTGAGCCTCTGATAGTGTATGATTAGTCTGTCTTTATCTGTTTTGTGACCATTGTAAACAAGTTTTTTTTTTGTTAAGAAACAATAGTAATGGGTAAGATTTACTGAGTCTTTACTATATTCTAGATATAATAAACTCTAATAGATTATTTCATTTAATAGGTTATTTCACAATTTCTTATGAAGTAGGTCTCATCATCATTCTTGTTTTACATTAATGAAACAGACTCAGGGAGATTTTGCGTCTTGACCTGAGTGGGAATGCAGGCTGAAGTCTGATCCAGGTGTCCTATTAACCAGTACCTGCCCATGGAAGCCACATGGATTAAAACCCACAGTGAGGTCAGACAGATGATTCCATATTTCTAGGAGCTCCCTGAAGTGGCAGTTCCATAAAAATGAATAGGTAGAAAATGTGTGAAATTAGAGCTATACCAGTCTTTATCTTCCTAATGGTCTTAAACCCAAAAACATTTGTGCTGGGCAGGGAATGTGCCTTAGTGCTACCTAGTCCAATGGTTCCACCTCTGGATTCTTTTAAAGTCTTAAAAATGGGCTTTTGTTAATGTGGGTAAGACATCTAATGATCTTTACCATATTAAGACTTAAAACTGAAAAATAAATAAAGGTATTTTGACAAAAAATTTTGTTTGAATAAGTACATTTTAAAAACAAAAACAAACAAAAAGAGGAAGTGAGAAGAATGATACCTGGATCCTGTATTTGATTTGTTGTGATACATTTTTTTGATCCAAGTTTACGAAGAAAATTCAGCTTTACACAGTTATGTAGAGGAAGGAAAAAAGGAGGTAATTGTAGATTTTCAACCAAACCTGACAATATTGACAATTAAAACTTGATAGTTTCTTATAGGTTAGTTCTGATGTAGAATCAGAAATCATGTTAATCATATGCTTTTGTATTGAAATCCATTGGCCTAATTTTCACTCTGGATCGCCTCCTGTTATTTTGTAACAATATGCATTGGTCACCTGGAAAGTAAGGGTTTACTGAGTTATGCAGATTTTCCAAAGGTTGACATGTTTCATTCTATAATACAAAAAGCCATCTTCATTAATGTTGCCACCAATTTAATAATAAAAAAAACCTGCACAGTAGTATATGTGAGATTTTCAAAATTCTGATTTTTCACTTTAAAACCTGAATTTTTTTATTGGTAACAAATGCTGTTAATTCTTTTCCTTGAAATGATAAGGCTGCTTTCATTTATGTTTAAGAAAATGTCTGACAAACCTAAGTTTAAAGAGCCATACTTTATCAGTGATTGTTTCAAACAAAAATGAGGTTCTAAGCAAAGAGCAGTCAGTTGACAGCTCTCAGGTCAAACAATCACACCAGTTTATTTCTTGGAAATAATGATGGTTGTATGGTATTTAACAGAGGCACTTCATGGGTACTTTCTGTATTGTCACAGAATATTTTAAAAGGTACATGATCTAGGATTGAGACTCAATAGTATTACTATTGGTTTTATGTGTTCAGGGTGGTCTTGAATGAAACTGGCTGCCTACCAGCTGCCTGTGACTGCTACAAAAAGCAGTAGAGCCAGGCACAGATGTCAACTGTTTCCTTTATCATGGTGCTGTGCTTTGGAGTGGCATTTTGGGGGAGTTCAGGGTTGCAGGGGCTGATTTACTGTATATGTCCTAATGTGAAAAATACCGTGATTATTGCTGAAGTTTGGTGGTGCTGCCTTGATTCATCTTAATAACTCTTGCAGTTTTACCCACTGTTATTCTTGCACCATTGGTACAAGTGTCAGTGCACATGGTGAGAAAGATTCATTGCATCTTGGTATTGTTAGGAAAATAGTTTTTAACTTGGAGACTTCTGTTTATGGATCACACATAAGAGCCACTGATGGAATCTAGGCCTTTTGTATTTTAGTTCATTAACCTTTGGGGTCTTGGGAATGGAACCCAGGACCTTGCACATGCTTGGCATATACTCTACCAGTAAGCTATACCCTAGCATATTTTATTGTAACTTTCTTTTTTTTTCTCAATACCGGGGGTTGAACCCAGGGCATCACACTTGCATGCTTTGCAAGTGCTGTACCACTAAGCTGTAGCCCCAGCCCATTTTTTTTCTACTTTTTGAGACAGGGTTTTGCTAAATTACACAGACTGCCTCTGGTCTCAAACTTGCGATCCTCCTGCCTCTGCCTCCCCAATCACTGGGATTACAGGCATGTCTTATTTTAATTTTTAATTGTCACATAATAATTGTACAAATTTATAGGCTATAATGTATTCTATGTGTGATGGTCACATTAGGGTAATTAGCATTTCTGTCACCTCGGACATTTAACTTTTCTTTGGTGGATAGCATCCAAAATCCTTTCTTCCAGTTCTCTCCCTCTTTTGCCCTTTGTTCTTTTTTTCTTCCTTCTCCCCTTTCTTTCAGGAGGGAAGTTGCCCAATAAAACTTTCTTTACTTTCACTTTTGATTATGGTTACTATTTCATGTGATGTTTTCTTTTGTAAAAACTAGCCAGACAGTCAAATGGTAACGAGGAATGCCAAGAATGGCAGTAGAACCAGACCCAGATGTCACTCATTCCCTTTAACACCTCACTTCTGTTTTAGAGCAGCATTTTTCAGGAGCTGGGGGTTGTAGGTGCTGCTTCGTGTGACCATAGATGAGTAAATTTGGTAAAGTGTGAAAGGAGGCTTGCAGACTCTCAGATGAATTCGATATTCTTTTGCAAGATCTTGTTTTTTTCCTACTTCTTCTCATCCTACATACAGTTGATTCTCCCCCACCTGTGAAGTTTTTGAGTCAAAGTTTTTAGGTTCTTCATGATTTTTCTTCTTAGTCTTTGTTGCCTATCCAAATGTGATCTGATTTAACCTTAGGTGAATTAGCACCTCTCCAGCTCTAGGACTTTGGTGATTTGCTTTTCACATTGCCTGGTGGTAGATGATGGAAGTCTGCTAAATACATTTTCTGCCTTCTTCTGTGATTTTGTAAAGTCATGCATCAGTTATTTCAGAAAATAAGGAAGAAGGATGGGACTCAGGCTTGGTGAATCATAGGCATCCTATGGATGTGTTGAATGGATCTTTACCCAGGGGACTTTTCCTTAGGAGGCATCCTTCACATTTTTATCTAGTCTCTTGTTTTTCTCCTACTATTGGTTGCAAAGTCTCTGAAACATGGAATTGCAACTCGTGTATTTTTCTGCAGATTCCTTCCTGTGGCCAGAATATCACACATGCTTTCTCTGACAGATGGTCATTTGACCTTAAACATTTCTAGGTCATTGTGAGGCAATTTGTTCTACTACTGGACAGCTTCATGTTTAAAGTTGTCCATCATATTGCTTAAAAATGGAATTTTTCCATCATTTCAACCTCAATATTTCTTGTGTTGTATAGTTTGGAAAAGTACAATATGGCTCCCACGTGACATGTCCTCAAATACTTGAAGATAGCTTTAATTCCCCCATCTGCCTCCTTTCTTACTTCAGATTTTGCCTCACCAATAACATTTCATAAAAAGCCTTTGATGTTCATATTCTTTGTGCTTTCCCCATGTATACATTACTTTCTGAATTTCCATCATGCCATCCAACTCAAAACACTTCTCTTTTCTGATAGCATACTGGGAATAGTAAGAAGTGGTAGATCTAAAAATTTGGGTATAATTTCTGATACTATACTTATTAGATGTGTGTGAACTTGACTAGGTTCCTTAATCTTTCTAAGTTTTAATTTCCCAAAATGCAAAGTAACATAGTAATGATTTCTAAGAATATTTTCAAGGATAAATGTATCTAAAATGCTTAACTCAGTTTCTGAAACATAATGTTTAATAAATATTATCTTCTAAAATTTAATTTCATTTCTAATGTTTTAAATGCTGGTTGACTTTTCTTTTTTAAAAAATTTACTGTATATATTTAAGGTACCCAACATAAGATACATGTATACTAAAATCACTATTGTTGTTGTTGTTACGTGCCATCGAGTCGAGTCCGACTCATAGTGACCCTATGTAGAGCAGATCTTAACACTTACCGATTCTGTGCCAGGCAAATGATCTTATTTATGTTTAAGCCCATTGTTGCAGATACTGTGTCAATCCATCTGGTGGAGGGGTTTCCTCTTTTGTGTTGACCTGCCACTCTCCCAAACATGATGTCCTTCTCCAGGGATTGATCTCTCCTGACTACATATCCGAAATATGTGAGATGCAGTCTGGTTGTTCTTGCTTCCAAGGAGCACTCTGGTTGCACTTCTTCTAGGACAGATTTGTTGGTTCTTTTGGCAGTCCATGGTATATTCAATAGACGTCTCCAGCACCACAATTCAAAAGCATCAATTCTTTTTCTGTCTCTCTTGTTCAATGTCCAGCTTTCACAACCATATGATGCCAGTGAAAATACCATGGCATGAGTCAGATGCACCTTCATCTTCAATGTGACATCTTTGCTTTTCAATACTCTAAAGAGATCTTTTGCCACAGCTTTTCCTAGAGCAATGCGTCTTTTGATTTCTTGACTGCTGCTTCCATGGGTGTTGATTATAGAGCCAAGCAAAGCAAAATCTTGGACAACCTCAATCTTTTCTCCATTTATTGTGAAGTCGTGTGCTGACACTATCGTAAGGATTTTTGTTTTGTTGATGTTTAGTCGTAACCCATATTGAAGGCTATGATCTTTGATCTTCATCAGTAAATGTTTTAAATCCTCTTCACTTTCAGCAAGCAGAGTTGTGTCATCTGTATAACGCAGGTTGTTAATGAGTCTTCCTCCAATCTTGATGCCACGTTCTTCCTCATAAAGTCCAGCTTCTCGGATTATTTGCTGAGCGTATAAATTGAAGAGATAGGGTGAAAGTATACAGTCCTGACCCATACCTTTCTCATCTTTAAACCACGCAGTGTTCCCTTGTTCTGGTCGAACAACTGCCTCCTGGTTCATGTACAGATTTCTCATGAGCACAATTAGGTGTTCTGGTATTCCCATTTTCTGAAGTGTTATCCATAATGTGTTATGATCCACACAATCAAATGCCTTTGCATAGTCAATAAAACATAGATAGACATCTTCCTGATAGTCTCTGCTTTCAGCTAATATCCACCTGACATCAGCAATGATATCCCTGGTTCCCCGCCCTCTTCTGAATCCTGCTTGATTTTCTGTTAATTCCCTGTCTATATACTGCTGCAGTCGCTTCTGAATGATCTTTAGTAGAACTTTGCTGGTGTGTGATATTAATGATATTGTCCGATAGTTTGCACATTCAGTTGGATCCCCTTTGTTGCGAATAGGCACAAATATGGATCTCTTCCAGTCAGTTGGCCAAGTAGCTGTTTTCCAAATCTGTTGGCATAAACATGTTAACACCTCCAGTGCTGCATCTGTTTGTTGAAACATCTCTATTGGTAGCCCATCAATTCCTGGAGCTTTGTGTTTCACCAGTTCTTTCAAGGCAGCTTCCACTTCGTCCTTCAACACCATTGGTTCCTCTTCGTATGCAACCTCTTGGAATGGTTGGTCATCTATCAATTCTTTCTTGTATAAGGACTCTGTGTATTCTTCCCATCTTCTTTTGATGTTTCCTGCATCATTCAATATTTTCCCTGTAGAATCTCTCACTACTGCCACTGGAGGCTTGAATTTTTTCTTCACTTCCTTAAGCTTGAGAAACACAGAGCCTATTCTTCCCTTTTGGTTTTCTGCCTCCAGCTCCTTGCACATGTCATTATAATATTTGTTTTTGTCTTCTCGAGCTGCCTTCTGAAATCTTCTGTTTACTTCCTTAACTTCATCATGTCTTCCTTTTGCTTTAGCTGCTCGATGTTCAAGGGCAAGGGCCAGTGTCTCTTTTGACATGTAATTTGGTCTTTTCTCTTTTCCTTGTCTTTTTAAGAACTTTTTGCTTCCTTCTTGAATGATATCTTTTATGTCATGCTACAACTCTTCTGGTCTCCCATCATTTGTGTCTAATGCATTAAACCTATTTTTGAGGTGGTCTCTGAACTCAGGTGGGATATACTCAAGGTCATACTGTGGCTCTCATATACTTGTTCGGATTTTCTTCAGCTTCAGTTTGAACTTGCATATGAGAAGTTGATGGTCTGATCCACAGTCAGCACCTGGTCTTGTTTTGACATTTTGTGTAGAGCTTTTCCATCGTCTCTTGCCACATATGTAGTTAATTTGATTCCTGTATGTTCCATCTGGTGAAGTCCATGTGTATAGTCTCTGTTTATGATGGTTGAAAAAATGTATTTGTAATGAAAAGGTCATTGGTATGACAAAATTCTATCATGCAATCTCAAGCTTTGTTGCTGTCACGAAGACCATATTTTCCAACTACTGAGCCTTCTTCTTTGTTTCCTACCTTTGCATTCCAGTCACCAGTGATTATCAGTACGTCTTGACTACATGTTTGATCTATTTCAGATTGCAGAAGCTGGTAGAAGTCTTCTCTTTCTTCATTTGTGGCCTTAGTGGTGGGTGCATAAATTTGAATAATAGTCATATTAAGTGGCCTTCCTTGTAGGCGTATGGATGTTATTCTATCACTGAGAACATTGTATTTCATGACAGATCTTGAAATGTCTTTTTTCATGATGAATGCAACCCCATTTCTCTTTAGGTTTTCATTCCCAGCATTGTAGACAATATGATTGTCTGACTCAAAATGGCTCATGCTGTTCCATTTTAGCTCACTGATGCCTGGAATATCAACATTTATGTGCTCCATTTCTCTTTTAACAATTTCTAATTTTCCTAGATTCATACTACGTACATTCCATGTTCCAATTATTAAGGAAGTTTACAGTTGTTTCTCCTCATTTTGAGTCTTGCCACATCAGCCAGTTGAGCACCCTGGGGCTTTACTCCTTTTCCATCACCACGGTAGACTACTTTGAGGAGGCAACTCTTCCCCAGCAGTCTTTTGAGTGCCTTCCAACCTGGGGGGGCTCATTTTCCGGCACTATGTCTGACAGTGTTTCTTTGCTATTCATAGGGTTTTCCATGGCTAGTTGTTTCGGTAGTGGCTCGCCAGGTCCACTCCCTAGTCTGTCTTAGTCTGGAAGCTCAGCTGAAAACCTGTCCACCATGGGTAAGCTTGCTCATGTCCGAGGTTACAGTGGCAGGGCTCTCAGCCTCATCACAACACACAAGCCCCCACAGTGTGGCACAATGACAGGCGTGTGGGGGAAAATCACTATAGTGGGATAAATTAGTATACCATCTCACATCTTCATGTGGCAAAAACAACTGTCATCTCCTTATTGAGCAAAAATCCTGAGTACAATGCACTATTATTAACTGTAGTCCTCATGTTATGCATAAGAGTTTTTGACTTGTTAATTCTGCATATTTGCTACTTGGACCCACATCTTCCCATTTTTTACCTCTACATCCTGCCACTTCAGCTCTGGTAATGGGTATATTATACATCTTACATTTAAGTAAGCTTACAGCCTTAGCACTGTGGCATCCAATCCCATCAGATTTCAGGAGCTAAGCAGGGTCGGGCCTGGTTAGTAAATGGATGGGAGACCACCTGGGAACACCAGATACCTTAGTGGGAGAAGGACCAGGCAACCCACTCCTATAAATCAATCCACTATTGAAAACCGTATGAATACCAAAGAAGCCCCAACAGTAGTGATTTGCCTGTTGTAGGATGAGTTGGGGCAGGGCACCTAACAACAACAACTTTTAATTTGATTAATTCTCTTGTCTTTGATCTAGCCAGTATCTCCATTTTTGCCAACATATACTTAGTTTGTTGTTGTTGTTAGGTGCTGTTGGAGTTGTATCTGACTCACAGCAGCTCTTATAGGGTTTTCGATGGCTAATTCTTTTAGGATTGCCTCAGGAATGGATTGCCATCTTGGTCTCCCATTTTTGCTATGCTGGATATCGAACTCGGGGTCTCAGACACTGGAGAGTGGCAGTCTACCAACTGAGCTAAATCCCAGACCATGTACTTGGGTTAGAAATCATTATTTCAAGAGTTCCTCCTTCCTCCTCTCTCTTATCTTTGATCTATCCAATGACTCCTTCTTGGTTTTACATACATGTACTTGATTTAGAACTCATTATTTCAAGTGTTCCTTCCTCTTTATGTCCATTTTTCCTCCCTGTTGATTTTATTAACATTTAGACTCTTGTAAAAATCCCTATCACCTCTAAATTTATTTCCCCTTTTATTTTGTATTTAGATTTTTTCCCCCCATACTGGAGGGCTGAACCTAGGGCCTCTCACATACTTTGCAAACACTCTACCACTGAGCTACACCTCCAACCCCCTTTTTAATTTTTTATCTTGAGGCAGAATTTTGCTAAGTTACTCAGGCTGCCTCTGGCCTCAAACTTGTGATCCTCCTGCCTCTGCCTCTTGAACCAATGGCATTACAGGTGAGCATCACTGTGCCCAGCTACTTTTAGCTCTTAGTATGATTTTCTTGACAAATATTATTTTCCTCTTCATGAATTCTCTCAACTACTCACATGTTAATTTCTTCACCTTTCTGAAATGGGTTATTTCTGTCCTTACTGCACCCCTAACTTAACATTCAATAATTTTTAGAGTCATTTACTCATATATTTTTAAAGAACTGCTCAAAAGTTTCAATTCAAAAAGTATTTGCTAAGCATGTTAGAAAACCCTCCACCAGATGGATTAACACAGTGTCTGCAACAATGGGCTTAAACATAAATAAGATGGTTTGCCTGGCACAGAATCGGCAAATGTTTCGATCTGCTGTACATAGGGTCGCTATGAGTCAGACTTGACTCGACGGCACCTAACAACAACAACAACAACAAGCATGTTTTATATGGCATGCATTGAGCTAAATGTATAGGAGTTATATGGAACATTTTGGTGATTTGCTCATTTCATGTAATGAATTTATTTTCCTTTTAAGTATCTACTAAGACCTAAATGCTAGAGTTGGGGTTAGGATTAAAAAACTGAGCTAATCAAGGTACTCTCTTAAGGTTGCATGATTACCTAAAAGTGTTAAACCAATGTAATTTTAGTGGTCTACATGCACAGCTAGATAATATGGTAGTCTTAAAATAATCTGCTTTATGGCTAGGCATAATGTATGTCCGTAATCCCAGCATTTGGGAGGCTGAGGCAGGAGCACCTTGAGTTTGAAGCAGCCTGGGCTGCATAGAGTTCCTGGCTAACCTGGGTTACATAATGAGGCATTGTTTAAAAAAACCATGGGGAAAAAAAAAGTCTACTTCATGAAAATACTTGGATCTGGAAAGGCTTCAGATTATGGGGGACATTTAAGGTTGAGTAGGGTCAGAGTCTACTAGTAAAACACAACCCATAGTAGGTTTGGTTAAGTTTGGTTATGAAGTTGTTTTTGTGAGAACCAGTCTCTAGCTTGCTCTTGTTCCCTTTGGCTCTCTCCACATATTACATGCATGCAACGGATGCAACAGAACATTTTTCTGTTCAGTTTAGGAGCCTCGGAATCAGCCGAGTAGATAGGTATGTTGCTATTATAGGATCCTATTGGGACCTAATGTGTGTGACATTAATGTATATTCTATATTTCTAGTTAAAGCATACATTAAAGCATACAAATAATCTCATAATGATAGCACACATTATGAAGTATTTCTCTTTTATTTAATTTACTTCTTGTAAAAGAGCTTGGTGCTTGATGGTTTCCTGGGTGAATATCTGAAGCACCGTTTGTGATAGATGTGATAGATGTTCACACAAGAATTAGCACTGAATGTATGGAGGTTAGGAGAATTTGCAATTAGATTTTTCCTCTCTTTTGAAGTGAATATGCTGGATCTTCTGGTTTTATTTACAGCATAAGACCAGGTCTACTCATTACCAGGTGTCTAGGAAAGAGTCTCTTTATTGCTTTGTGCTGAAGCTTTTTCTCTGGCTAGGTGAGAAAACTTGATTCTACTATTAATAATAATACCGATTGTACCTCATTGGGTTACTGTTTAAAATAAAATTGTTTATCTACATGAAAGAAGCCTGCAGCTATAGCCCTGTGGCATCTGATCCCGTCAGATCCCGGAAGCTAAGCAGGGTTGTGCCTGGTTAGTACCTGGATGGGAGACCGCCTGGGAACACTAGAAGCTGTAGGCTGGGAGAAGGACCTGGCAACCCCCTCCCCAAATTCAATCTGCCATTGAAAACCCTATGAACAGCAGAGAAGCACTGACAATAGTGTTTCCCCTGTTGTACGGAGGGTCACTATGAGTCGGATACCGACTCGACGGCACCTAACAAAAACAACAACAACAACAACAACAACATGAAAGAACATGTGGATAGCTGATAGCAATTATCAATATGAAATGTAAGTTTTGAGTGGCCAGATTGTCAGTTGGGGCTGGATTTAGCTCAGTTGGTAGAGCGTTGCTGTGTACTTTCTGAGTACCAGTGTTCGATCCCCAGCACCACAAAAAATGGGAGAAGGATATGGAAGTCCACTCCCCAAAACAATACCAAAATCGCCATTGAAAACTCTATGAGGGTCGCTATGAGTTGGATGCAACTCAAGAGCACCTAACAGCAACAACAACAATGGTTATCAGTTACATTACTCAAGGTGAATTCAGCTTGATTAAGTAATTCTTACTTGTTTTCCAAACTATCTAATGTAACTTTATGTCTTGTTCCTTCCTGTTTGTCCTAAATTGCCTGCCTGTTGACAAATGCTCGACTATTGCTCTGTGAGCCCTTGTTGACTGGACTTTTTTCTGAAGTTCTAATTTTTTAAAGCCATGGGGTAGAGGTTTGAAAACAACTTGTATTTCTGTTCAGGATTCCTAAAACCTGTCATTTAATTTCTAGATTGTTAGTTCCATTTCTAGAACCCTTCTAAATATCACATGAAGAAGTGCATCACCTTTAGGCCAAAGCAATTTACTTTTTAAAAATCTGATTAATTTCAACACAATCAGCCAGTATGTCAGATGATTTCAGTGCCTCTTTTCGATGCTGACAGGTGAGGAAATTAAAATCAGGGAGGGAAGCAATTAAATACTGACAAACATTACTTTAATGAGACAACCAAATCATTCATAAGCTATGGGATATGTTGTATTTTTGATAAGTGTCTTAGGGTGGCAGATGAGGGAGTGCATTTAAAAATATTCTTCATGTGGGATTTGATGATAGAGTGGAGGACATTCTGCATTTTTCAACTGATGCCTTTGTCCTAATCCAGCATTTCAGTTGCTTCTGGGGACAATGTTCCATGTTTAGAATTATAACATGATTTAATTTAAACGTTTGTTACTATAAGCAATCCTCTTGTGGCCACATGAAATTCAAGAAAATGCACAAAATCTAGACAAAATAATTCTTGGTCTTTTCACAATAGTTTAGAGATAACCATGATCAAGACCTGTGAAAAGGGAAACACAAATATGTGCATTTCACACAACATCTAGTCAAAAAATTTGGAGATGATATGGCTAAACTAGTACCCAGGTCCTCAATTCTCCATTCCATTCTTCTTTTCACAGTAAAAGTCCCTGTTCACAAAGAGCAAATGAGACAGCAGGGCTGGAGTTTCTAGTTTATTGACTTTGGTGAATTTTTTTCCAGTGCTCTGTCATATTACCCACTTCTTATAAGTTATCTCTGTGCTGGTCTAATGCTGATTAGAATTTTTCTTCATAATTTTAGGATCATCATGTTAGGATTATGTTGCTTAAAATTTTTCTTTGGATGCTGCAATAGACTCAAGATTTCATCATTTGTGAAAAACCCATTGAAACAGATTTTTCTGCTCAGTCCATTTCCCATGTCCTTCCTTTTTTTTTTTTTTGTTATTTTTTCTTCCTCCATTCATTTTTGGGATTGCCTTGGGAATGGATTGCCACATCCTTCTCCTATCTTGCTTTGCATAGATTCTAATTAATAGATTGAAGTTTTGTTAAGTTTGAACTTGATTGAACAGACATTGCTTCTGGAGGTGAGAGCATTTTTCTTTGTCAAGGAAGATGGTTTGACAGAGGATGCAGCCATGCTGGGTTCTGGGCCAGCAATCCTAAACGACACAGAGACAGCCAAGGTTATCTGGCTATGTAATGAGAGGCTGCTGTGGGATTTTTCAGTTGTCCCACATTGTCTTTATGGGATATGGAGAACGTCACCACATTGGAGAAATACCCCAGAGCTACTGAAGACATGTTGCACGCAAGCCATGTGAAGAGGGCTGGTAAACGTCAGAGTGAGAGGGTGTCAGCTTTTCTGCTGCCTGTGTTGAAACTCAGGAGATGGACTTGGCAGTCCTCTCCCCGAAAACAATCCCGAAACAGCCAGTGAAAAACCTGAGAGGGTTGCTACGAGTTGGGCTCTTTGGGCTTATTGATGAAGGACTCTTCATGAAGGCTCACTGGGGCAGACTCTTGTTGTTTTGTGGCTTTTGTTTCAACACTTTACCCAAGGACACTACATCTCTGAAGCTCGATGTGGGAAATTGGAGAAAGTGTTCATGCATCCTTCTCTTCCGCTTAGTAAAGTGTCACCTTTTGTTTAGACCATAGATGTGAAATTATCTCTTTCTCCTTTCACTTGCTAGTGAGCCAGAACCTAAAGCTAAATGTGTTTCATTTTATGTCATATATTTTTTATGTTATTCTATATGTTATAAATTTTATATGTTACATATTTGTCTTCCATATGCTGAAGTTATTCAGATTCTCTCTTAAAAATGCACGTTCCCAGTTGGCAGGCTACCTCGTGTAGGAAAAGCGTATTTACCTTTTTGTACAAAGGTACAAGGTTGAGTTTTCTCTGCTCCATATTAATCTTGTCATCTTTGGAGTTTGATTTCTGTATTTGTAAAACTGGAATAATAAGGCCTTATTGGAGTGATGATGAGGATGACTTGAGGTATAATGACCATGTAATATTTTCCAAACTGTAAAATAAAGTATATTAAAATGTGATTGAAGTTTTGATTTTGGTGATGATGAGAGATGATGATGAATTTCCTGCAGGGCCTCTTATCAGCCATAGTTTTGTTGGAAGCTCCATCTCTTTGAACCTGAGATAAGACTGTAGGCACACACTTTAAAATGACGCATGGGTCATCTGCAGGTGTTCCACTTAAGGCTGTGATGCTTGCTTTCAGGGAGTTTCAGGGGGCACTTGATTTTCTTTTTCATTTTTTCAGAACAAAAGTTCTTTGCAGTGTTTATTATTAGGTGAGTCAGGAGAGAATGACATAGTAAATGTAGTGTTATCTTAAACCTTGGGAGCATGAATCACAGAAATATCTAATTTAGAGGTAGTCTCTAACATTGCTTGCTTATCATGTCATTCTTTGATCATACACACACACACACAAACACACACACACACACACACGGGCTTATGGAAAGACATGTTATCATTTTGTATACCACAACTATCATTTTGTATATAATCTCTATAGATATGGAATAATGGAAGAAAATCTCCCTCCTAAAAAATTTTAACTTAGGACAATGTTGGTTATAAATTAGATATTCTAATCCTCATTCACATTTGAGGAGATTAATACTCAGAGGGTTTAAGTAACTTGTTTAAGGACAATGGTATGAGGAGGACATGGCGGCCTGGCTCTAAATCCATGTGCTTTTCCCATTTCCTCATGGCAGCCAAATAGCTGGTTTTATTTTGTTATTCCTGCTCCACCAAGCCTTATGGACCAAGGCATTGAGGTTTCTGTCTTAGTGTTTCCCCATCCTGGTAACCTACAAGAAGCTAACGGGGAAAAGGTAGATTATTGGACCTTCAGCAGAGGCCCTCATTTCAGATTCATGCTCTGCCACATACTGTATCGCACTGTACTGTACTGTGTGGTCTTCAGCAAGTTCCTCACCTTTTCTGGACATCAGTTTCCACATCTGTAAAATGAAGACCATTTTACATGGTAGTTTGTGAAGTTAATCACAAGAGATATGTGAGTTCCCATCTCATCCTTTTGGGCCTTCTGTGAGCTGTGTCTCTTGTTTATGAGTAGAATAATCCCATTCTCCTTCATCAGGTTGCTGTGGAATGAAATAAGATAATGAATGTGGAAATGTTTTGCAAAACAAGAAACTGCTGCATAGATATAAAATGTTATGCTTATTAATGAATAAAAGTAGTCTTAATACCCAAGAGTAACTTCTACCTATTTCTTTCATAGACTCTAGCATTTCATTCAGTTGGCTGAAGTTCCTGTCTACTGTCCATTCTAAGAGCCAGCTACCTGAGGTAAGAGAGGAACTGCATCTTCATGATTATGCAGTGCAAATAGGCATCTGAGCCAATAATGTTCAAGGTTGATTTTATCCCAGTAGAAGAAATATGAAGGTATTTTATAAGTTAACAAAACCTGAAAATATCCAGGACAATAACCTGCCCTCTGTTTATTTACTCTTGATTTAATTTTCCTTTTCAATTCTTACTGCTTAAGATCTAATACCAAAATCATGAAAGCAGGACAACATGGAATATTACATTTAGAGAATTTTTAAACATTCATAATTAGCTATGTACTAAGATGTTCTTATGGGCTGGGGTTTAGCTTAGTTGGTACAGTGCTATTTTGTGCTCTCTGATGCCCTTGGTTCGATCCTGAGCACCATAAAAACTGGAGGAGGACCTGCCAGTCCACTACTGAAATAATTCTGAAATGATCTGCCATTGAAAACCCTATGAGTAATAGAGAACCACTGACATAGTGCCAGGCATGGCACAGTGTCGAGGAGTGTTTCCTTCTATTGTACATAGGGTTGCTATGAGTTGGACCTAACTCAGCGGCACCTAACAATGATAAGATGTTCTTACCTATTGTTTACTGTATCATTAGCTAGTATGTGGGAGGAATGTTTTCTATCTAGTTTTCTCATCCATCTTTCATTGAATGCGTTTTTTTTATTATCCTCTATTGCCAGGATGATTTGGCTGTGAACAGACCAAAGAATACAAGTATGGTTAATTACTAACTCTTATCTGCCCAAAGGGTGAAGGACCCGGCAAAAAACAATCCCAAAATACTCCCCTAAAACAATCAGCCATTAAAAACCCTATGAATAGCAGAGAAGAACTGAAAATAGTGTTTTGTCTGTTGAACACAGAGTCACTATGAGTGTGACACTGATTCTACTGTACCTGACAATGACGACGAAGATTTGCCCAAAAACACCCCCCCCCCCAAAAAAAATAATTCAGGGTTGTAATTAAAAAAAGAAAATCCCAAGAACACAGAAAATGAGCCAGAGTCTTTTAAATCTCCCTACCCATTACGTCCATGTGACACTCTTTTGGAGGACCAGGGAGTACAAAGGAGATAGGTCTTTGGCAGAGAAACATGCTCATCTTGAGTTTACCAAGAAACAGGAAAGCAGTGGCAAGGTGGTAGGGGGAGTGGGGTGGGGAATCAAAGTTGTAAAATTTACAAAGTGTGATTTTTCTCTTACAGCTAACCTCATATCTGTATCCCCTAGCAATTTCTGCTGTGTTCTGTGTAATCTTTTGAAATTTTCAAAAAGAGATGAAGTAGTCAATATGATATTCCTAATCTCTGGCCTTGTAGGTGAAACTTTGTTAAAAGTTTGATATCATCATTTAGAGTACTATAAGCATTGGTTCTGTGGTGTATTTTGTTAATTCCTTTGATAGATTATTTCTATGATTGCGAAATGCACACATGACTTTAGTTGCACACATCTTTGAAGAAACCGAAGTTGGTTGGTATTGTGCTGAAGCAATTTAGGTTGTTGTTGTTGTTAGGTGCTGTCAAGTCAGTATCCAACTCATAGCAACCCTACATACAACAGGGGAAACACTATTGTTAGTGCTTCTCTGCTGTTCATAGGGTTTTCAATGGTGGATGGATTTTTGGGAGTGGCTTGCCAGGTCTGTCTCCCAAGCCTGCATCACCTGGTGTTCCCAGGCGGTCTTCCATTCAAGTACTAACCAGGCCTGACCCTGCTTAGCTTCCGAGATCTGACGAGGTCAGATGCCACAGGGCTATGGCTGCAGGCCTAAAGCAGTTTATAGTCAAATGGAAATTGTAACATCAGGTTAATACAATTTTCAAAGCTAATGTTTATCAAATATTCTAAAAAAAATCATATTCAAATAAGGGGGTGAGTATGGACTCAGAAACTTCTATAATTAAATCAGACATGGCAGCTACTTGAGTTATTTAGATTTTTCCTCATTCCTACAAAAAAGTATTTTTAAGAAAAAGGCACAGCCAAAACACACAAGAATGTTTTTTGCCCATCTTTTAGTTCTAGTCTAGTCTACAAAATGTCTCTGCATAAACTCCTTTTTAATGTATTATTTTCCCTTTTTCCCTACTGAAATCCATCTTAATATTACAAAGAAGTGTTTTAATTAAGACTTAAAAGATTATAAAAATTGTTCTTGAAAATGAGGAATTTTTTCTATCTATCTATGTATGGATCTGTTCTCTAAGTTTAGAGGTGGGGGTTAATGGGGAGGGAAGGATAGAAACCTCTTAAATAACCTTTGAAAGGTGGAGAAGTAAATATTCCAAGGACATGCTATAGAAACTTAAAATAATCTTATGGTGATAATTGGTATCAATGTTAGTAATGAAGAAAGAATAACAATTTAAATAAATAATTAGACTTGACAGTAGATCTGTTAGCAGGTACTCATTTAGTGAGTGGAATCATTGTTTTTCTATGCTTTTGACATTGACCCACCAGCTGTGGTGCGTTCCTTGTCTCCTTTCCAAACCAAATCTATTTAAAACTGTGCCTCATGGAATCTGAAATGGTATACCCTGTTTACTATTTCTAGCTGATACTTCATGTTCTTTAACAGTCAAAATCTGAACTAGAAGAAGAACTGACTTCTGACCTCCTATAGATCAGTGGTTATCCCTGTTTTCAAAGGGATGATTGATTAGCAAGGATGAATAATACCCAATTAATTCTCATGGACTTGTCTATTTTGCCAGAGTCAATTGTTAAGTATAATTTTGGGAAAACAGCCACAGTCTGCTTTGAAGAAAATTAATTGGTTATTGTTTTTAGTTATTATTTTCGAAGCAGAGGTAGAGATAATAGTTATAAATGAATTTGCTTTCTTAGTTACCTGGATAGAATCTCATTGTTTTGGGGTCTGAAGCAATGTGTTATATGTCTTGTGAACCAGAAGGTGTGAGAATATAATTCTAATCCTATCTCTGATGTCAACTGGAGGTTTCACCCTGGGCAATTCATCTTCCCTTTCTGAGGTCCATTTCAACATCTAACAGCAGACAAAGGTATACCAGTTGATCATGATATTACTTCTAGTTAGATGTTCTGGTATCTGTGATTTTATTTCCTGGTCAGTCCCTTCTCCCTCTTACTACCATGTTTCCAAAATCCTATAACTCTCTTTCTAAGCCATGTATGAAAATCATTATTCTTCAGTTTAGCTTTTAACCCTTTTATATACCATAAGAGCAGTTAGTGATTTGAATTATATATACACTGAATGATTTGGCTTATATACTTGGTTGTCCTCTGGCCCCAGTGGCATACAATTTCAAGTTAGAAAGCAAAAGGAGTCTATATTCTCTTAGTCTATGACATTGTTCTGGACCTCACTTTTGGAAGACCTTGTAAACTCACCCACTGTTAACACTATTAAGAAAAGGTGGCTTCTTCTGTTGTTTGACTTTTCTAGGGGTGAATCATTGGCCAGGTAAAGAGAGTCAGAGTGTCAAGGCCTGAGAGAACTTTAAGAATCAGTCTAACCTAATTTTCTATTTCAGAGATGGAGACTGTGGGGTCAGGGAGGGAATCCAATTTGTCTTAGGTGTTGGTGGCCAATTTTGGACTAAAATTCTTTTTGACTCTGTGGTTATTTCTTTGTTTTGGTTGAGAACTCTCTTCCAATAAACTGCCCTTTCTCATCCCAATATTTAAAGTTTTCTCTTTCTGACAAAACCAATCCCAGTTTCAAAGCAGGGATGTGAGAGGTTCTGAGAAGATTAGTGCACTTCAAGCATCTTCGTTAGTTCCGTTGAGTTGTGGCATGAGGTGCTGACTGGCTTCTGCTCTGCATTTATCAGGAGAAGGTGGATTCTCTTGCAGTTCTTCCTCCATGAGGTTGACACTTACTTCACCACTCTGTGCTTCACCTCCCTCCTGCCCTTTTTTGATCAGTGAATCATAGGAAGCTGAGGATGCGCTCCTTAGTGGTTGTTTACTGCATGGGTTTACTGCACTGGTTTACTGCACGGGTTTGGGATCATTTATAAAGAGAAAACAGACAAGGGATTAATAAGGAAGAGGAGGAGAGTAATAGCCAACACAGTGAAATCCAGTTCAAGGCCCGCTATTCCCAGTTGCTGTTGCTGCACAAGATTTATGGTAATATACCTCACTTCTTCAGACCTATCTCATTGCCTTGTTCTTCTGGGACTGGGCTGGGACTGAGAAGCAGCTGGCATAATCTTTGCCAAAACCAAACTCCTATTTTCATGGGACTTTAAGATCCAGAGAAGAGGGCAGTATGTCATTGTCTATCTATAGAAGATAATTTAGAGATCATTGGATCTAAGCACTTACCATGAATCACATAGTACACTGAGTGGAGATGATTTAATGATTCTGTGGCTCAAATCCTGACTCTAATTAATTTGCTATCACTTCAGGGAAGGCGTGACCTTTCTCTGAGCCTCAGTTTGTCTATCTGTGAGATGAGAGTTGGTGAGTGGAATAGATGACATCAAAGGTTGCCCAGACTCTAATTTTCCTGAATCTCTGATTTGCGTCTGGTCTCTGAGAAGTGGGTAGCTATGTTGTGTCTTGAATTCACAGCCTCTGTCTTTGGTTTGGTGTGGTCATCATTATAACTTCCACTACACATTCTTTCTAAATAGCATGTTTGCAATGCTCAGCCTTGTTCAATTAAATAAATGTTTGCCCTACCAGTTGATAGGCCATTTCTGTCAAGGGATTTGCTTAAGACAGTAGTTCTTAATTTGTGTGGTGTGTGTGTGTGTGTGTGTGTGTGTGTGTGCGAGAGAGAGAGAGAGAGAGAGAGAGAGAGAGAGAGAGAGAGAGAGAGAGAGGGTAGGAGTTAGGATAATGGAATTTTTAGAAACTCAGATAGGAATATTAAGTATTAGAAAAATACCTATCTGCAGAGAATGATAGCAACAATTTTAGAAGGCTTATAGATACACTCAAGTCCATACTTGAGTTCTAGGATAGGCAAAAGATGTTTTTCTGTGTGGGAGTCCGGTGACATTTAGTTGGCACATGTTTCCTGTTTCTGTCAATTTTTTCCCACAGTTCATCTCTCATTCTGCTCTGTCAGCTTCACTGAGTATGATTCTGGACATGTGCACATCTTAAACTATTGAGTGATATTTTAATCTTGAAATTCTTATTCTGCTTGCTTCATTAATTAATGCATTCTCTCACTTGAAGGCACTTTTCACCCAGTATCTGCTAAGTGCTAGTTATTTTAGTACAATACATTATTGTATTTAATCTTATAAAATGGAAAATTATTTTTCCCAATTTTTCATAGATAGAAACCAAACTCAGGGACATTGAGTAATTTGCCCAAAGCCATATAGCTAACAAGTAGCCAACTTTGGGTTTAAATTCAGTTCTTCTCTAAAATCTGCAGGCATGACATTGAATATGAATAGGGACAATGAAGCAAGTTCATACCACTGTGGAAATCCCTGGTAGAAAGTGGTGAATGAGCCCCAGAGCAGTGCAGCATTTGTGTGTCCTGGGAGTCCAGAGAAGGACAGCATCACACAGTTTGAGTCACTTATGTGATAATTCACTAACTAAATTCTTATCTGGACCTTGCTGCTGTTGTTAGGTGCCGTTGAATCAGTGGAACAATCACATAAATGTGTTATAACTAACTGATAGATTTTCCTTGTTCTTCAAGCTTTTGTTAGGTTAGTTGTGTCCTTTAAGTGAGATGAGTGGAGAGAAATATCAGTGAGAATCACAGGCCCTGATCATACTTTGAGTTATTGACTGGGTTGGAATCTCAGTCCTGTGGGGAATCTGTTTGTTGTTTTTATCCTGTGACATTGAGCGTGGGACTTTTAGCAGAGAAAGATTTCTGACCATGCATGGAGCAGCACAAACACAGATGTGAGCAGCTAGAATCTGGATTCGGCCAAGTTGTAATGACTGCCATATGTATGAAGCTGATTCTTAGCACTGGTCACCAACTCGAGTGTATGTGGGAGCCAAGCGAGTGAAAAATACTGTCAGAGGTGGAAGAGGCCTCAGAGGTTGTCAGGGGCAACAGCCTCGCCTTATGGATGGGAAAATGGAGGCTGATAGAAAGGCACGACTTACCGAAGGTCAGGCTACAGGTTTGTAGTTCCTGAGAATAATGGCAGAACAAGAACCGGACTTTATCCAGGACTCCATAGTTTTATCTACTTCCACTTTTTGTCTTTCCTTGGCATGCACTCATACTGATAGACAGATATACCTAGATTTGGAGCATAGCATTATTTGCTATATGACCTTGGATAAGTTACTTGATATTTTTGGATCTCAGCTCTGTTGTCTGTATAATGGAAATCATACCCTACTGACTAAACTGTTGAAAAGATAAATGAAAAAACTATTGTACTGTACACGGTTGGGGTTTTGTTCAGTTGGTATAGTGTTGCTTTGCACAATCTGAGGCCCTGAGTTCGATCCCCAGCACTGCAAAAATGAGAGAAGGAGCTGGCATCCCACTCCCGAAACAATCAGCCATTAAAAACCCTAAGAATAGCAGAGAAACACTGACATAGTGCTGAGCATGGCACAGTGTTGAGGAGTGTTTGGTTCATTTGTACGCAGGGTTGCTATGAGTCAGACATGACTTGATAGCACCTAACAACAACAACCACACTGTGCTGTTCAATACAGAGGTATTATGGTCTATGTGATTAGTAATCCTCATTCAAGCCCAATAAGCAGACACAGTTATCTTGTTTTTATAGATTGTACTTCCTGACTTCATCCTGATATTTTTTAGGTTCTCGCTTCTCAGTTTGGTGTGAGGACCAGCAGCATCTATGTCACGTGGGACCTGTTAGAAGTGCAGATCTCAGGCTATACTGCAGACCTTTTGAACCACACTCTGTATTTTAACAAGCTCACCAGGTAGTTCACATACTCATTAGAGTCCGAGAAGCATTCTTGTAGGCCTGGGACCAATTTCAAGGCTCTCGGCCATGGCCTGCTGACAATGCCTGGCACACTGCCCACATTCTTGGGGTATGCAGGACCCAGGCCCTGAGATAGCGGCAGGGAACCCCGTGAAGTTATTTCTTGGGAATAGCGGGGGCCTGGGTATGAAGGGATCCAGCCAGCTTTATCTTTTCAACGCTCTTCATTTCCTCAGAAGTGCTATTCACAAGGGCTCAAACCCAATTGGATTCCAAGTCTTTCTGATCCCAAAGTCCATGTTCTTTTCATTAAATCACGATGTCTCAGTCCAGAGGAATGCTGGGCTGTGTATATGTTAACTCCCCAATCCCTGTAGTGCGAATATTTCCACACTGGCTGTTTTACTCTATTACTCAATTCCTAGAGGGGAAGAATTAAAAAAAAAAAAGAAAAAAGAAAAAAGAAAAAAGCTTGTGCTGAAAGCCAGGATCCTGCAGCTTAATCAGTTATTTTCATTTTTTAATGAGAGTGACTATTGTGAAATAAGTAATTATTAATTACACAAAACTAATGCAATATTTTAGTTTCCGTGCTAAAAAAGCATATGGAAGCTAAAAGAAAGCATATGGGTGTTTTTCAGGAAGCATATTGGTGGATGGACAAATTATAGTGGTGCCAATATGCCGTTGCTGTCTGGTTGGGGCCATCGCTGTGTGCTGGCATCTGATTCTTCATGTTGAAAGGGATTTTAAAAAAAATTCCCATCTGATATATGCCTTGGGATGCCTCTGGAGTTACACAGCTCTGCCTCATAAATCTTTCTACTTACTTCACCTCCCCTTGGATGTTCCTGGTTGAGTGTGTACTCAGGATGAGACTTTTGCTGTAAGATATCCTTTCTGGATATCTCTAATCTTCTGCAGTAGATGGAATGGACCTGCCCAGCAGAGGACCAGGGGTTGAAAGTCTGTCTACGCACAGTATAAGAGAAGTGCCCTACAAGGCAACATACCTGGGGCCTCTTTGCTCCATCAGTGAGACTCTGTGAGTCATAGCCAGCTACTGAATTGCTGCACTGCAGAGTTTTTTCTGGTAACACTGGAGTGATAATACAAGTGCTCCTTAGTTCACAGGCATGGATGTTTATCTAATTTGTAGTCCATGTCCTTTGCCTCTCCTCTCCTTTCCTTTATGTCTTTTTGGCCACATATTTAGTCAGTCTGGCAAAGAGTTTGATGGATTTGAAGGTGGAGCTATTTTGCCTGTTCTGGGATCGCACATAGATCTAGGCATGTAAACATCAAAGGCAACATGGTATGTTTGAGAAGGTACCTGGCTGAGTGTCAGAAGGGCAAGGTTCTACACCAAGCTCAGTTACTTAGTGCTTGCTTAGCATCTACAAGGAAGGTACCTTGGTAAGAAGTTCAATGAGGGAG
Organism: Pedetes capensis; assembly: GCA_007922755.1. Taxonomy (NCBI): domain Eukaryota; kingdom Metazoa; phylum Chordata; class Mammalia; order Rodentia; family Pedetidae; genus Pedetes; species Pedetes capensis. The sequence continues at coordinate 109,698 of VMDO01000651.1, read as the reverse complement.
CTGGCAGGTATGTGGAGGTGAGTTTGATCCAAGACCAGTCAGGACTCAACGTAGTGTGTGAGCTCAGTAATATACTTGGGGTGCAAGAGAATTTCGGGAACACTTTCTTTCTGGAGGCTTCTTATAGAAATGGGGACTAGAATTGGCTTTGAAAGGTTCCTAAATAGATTTTGATGGGGTATTACAGGGAACTGAAGAGTACATCTCTGGAACGTAAGAAAGAATCTGCTTGGAGCAGGACCCAGGTGCAGGTGAATATCAGGTATGTCAGAGAACTGGGCATAGGTCTCAGAAAGGGGTAGTTGAGAACAGTCACTTCTTTTCTGAAAAACCTCAGTCTTTTTATCTGTAACATGTGAGATTTGGACAAAGTAGTTCTCCAGAAGCCTCAGGGAGTCCAGCTGGATTCTTTCGACATCTCTTATTCTGCAGCTAGATACGCCACTTAGCTAAGCCCTGGTGATGTAGTAGTGGCAACAGAGTGAGGCCCAGAATCTCAGTGTCCCATTTCTTTTTTCTTCCTGCTACCCACATAGCATTTCGAGGGTGAGTGTCATTATTCTTCTTGCCTTTAATGTATGAAACATGGACCATCAAAGTGATCTAAGACATGAAATTTACAGAGATTCAACGTTCCCAGAGACTGCTGGCCATTCTGCTGCAAAGGGATAGTTCTCAGGACACTTACTTCCCTCTGTTTTGTCCGTGTGGGCCTTGCTTTCCTGTCCGAAGGAACAGCACATATCCCTCCTAGGGAACCTTCTCTGTCCACCCCTTGACTATGGATCCAGTGGAAGCATGCAACTTTATTTATTTATTTATTTATTTATTTATTTTTGTTGACAGGATCTCCCTGAGTAGCCCAGGCTGGCCTGGAACTCACTATATAGACCAAGGTGGCCTCAAATTCAAATTGATCCTCCTTCCTCAGGCTCCTGTGTGCTGGGATTACAAGCATGTGCCACCACATTCAACTTTATCTGTTTATTTTTTTAAACTGGAGTCTCTCTGTTGCACAGGATACTCTTGAACTCCTGGGCTCAATCTATCCTCAGTCTCCTCAGTAGCTGTGACTAAAGGCATATGCCAGTACACCCGGCTCAACTTTGTTTTATATTTAAACTCTATTTTGTATTGTCATTGTTTTATTTTCTCTCCTCCTCTCGTCTTCCCTCCTACATATAATAGAGATTCCGAATCTAAGGACTACTTTCTGCCTCTCTGAATTTCTTGGCACAGGGCAGTAGCCACAGTGCCCAATAAAGAAGTACCTGACTATGTTCTTCAACAGTTTTTTCCTGTGCTTATTCCTTGTTTCTGAGGTAGATATGAGGCTTATAGGCTTATGGAATTTCAGCACTGGAAAAGAACCTACAAATAATCCGCCTAGCCCTCCACTCCCTAGGGAGGACATGCCTTATCCTGCTTCACCTGCCTAGTTAGTGGCAGGTCTGACAATGGAGGCCACACCTGTCCCAACTAGAGAGAAGGTTGGTTTCTGAGTCCTGCGTCCCACTCAGTAGGCCTTAGTGGGTCTCTTCTGTGAAGTCCATTAGGTATGACTTGGTGCAGGGGACCTGGCTGCTGCCCTGGACAGATGGAAATAAGCAAGCAGGCACTGGGTATGGGCTGTGTGCCAGGCCCTGTGCTGGGTACTCTCACGTGGTTTAGCTTGAGCAATCAAAAGCTAGAATTCCTGTTCCTATGTGAAGGAGACAGATGGTTTGTAGATGGCACCTACAGCAAAAACTCTTGCCTATAAGTGTTGATGGGCCCCGTGTAGGGCATAGACTCTCATCTCCTGGAACATGCTTGAGGGCCCTGCAGAGTGGTGGATGTGAATGGCTCTAACAGGCTCAGGTTGTGGAGGCCAGTGGAAATAGTCAGAGGTTGTGAGCAGACTGCAGGGAGAGAGCCTGTGGTCACCTTGGAAAACACAGGACTCAGCGCTCCTAGCCTCTTCTCCAGACGTAAATCTCTGAGTCTTTGGAGATGTGGGGCCTGGGTGCCTCATTCTTGAGCGTTTGTTGTATTGGCTTTTACTACGTCTGAGCATCTCCTCCTTCTCTGGTGCCCTGACTCCAGTGAGAATCCTTTTCTCCCTCCTGTTCATTTTTCTTCTATGTCTTGTACCTCCTCTTCCTCCTTCTCCTGAGTTAACGCTGGGTGGTCAACAGTCTTGGAGGCTCTCCACAGACTGGTCCTCTGCACTGGACTGTGAAAGTGCTATCAGGAAAGACGAGACGCAAATCTGTTAAACGCACAGTAAAAATAGCTTATGATCTACAGGGTTCGGTATTAAGCAAGATGATATTAACGAGGTTTTAGTGCCGCTCTGAAATGTGGCAGCTGCACACACATATTGGCTCCTTTTCTTTCTACCTCTGGCAGCTCGTGAGCACTGTTGCCATGGCACTCCTGGGGCTCTGTTTAGATCAGCTATTTTCTGAAGGAGCCCCTGACCTTCCCCACAATAGAAACCATTGATGTGGTCCTGTCAGAGCCTCAATGGGATCTGTGTGACTAGTGAGCCCCCAGGTGTTACTTGGAAACTGGAGGACACAGGCACTGAGTGTTTAGAAGCAAGCAGTCTGCTAAATATCCTCTGCTCTTGCTGGATGTGTGAGGGAACTGCAACTCATTGAATGGAAGTGATTTGCTCAATGTCAGAGACCAAAATAGGGACATGGCTGGGACAAGAACTCAGGGCTCCTGATTCCCAGCCCAGTGATATTTCAGCTGGTCACACAGGCTCTGGCCTCAATGTCCTCTTTGACTTTGAAGGCCATGGATAGACATCAGTGTCCCCAGGAGTGGGTACAGAAGGTGGAAAAAGGGAGAGTAACTCAGTTCAGAGGAAAGAATGAGGAAACAAGGGTGGTTGCTGTGGTTTGAATGTGTTGCCCATAGCTCACCTGTTGGATATTTAATCTCCAGTGCAGCAGTGGTGGGCTGTTGAGCCTAAGAAGAGGTGATTAGGTTATGAGGGCTCTCCCCTCATGAGTGGATGAATGCTGTTATCAGGAGGGTGGGTTAGTTATCTCAAGAATGGGCTTATTATTAAAATAAATTTTGCTCTTTCACTCTCCTGCTTTCTCAATTTCATACTGTCTTGTCCTTCTGCCTTCCACCATGGGATGGAAAAGCACAAAGGCCCTTGCCAAATGCTGGTATGATGCTGTTGGACTTCCCAGACTCCAGACCCATGAGCCACATAAACCTTTATTGTTTATAAATTTAGTTTCACGTCTTCTGCTATAGCAATACAAAAAGAACTAAGACAAGGAAGAAGATGCTCAGGGTGTGTGCCTGACATACCACTCAGCAATCAATGCCCACATTGTAGAGACTCTTTAGGTGGCGATTTCCCATCAGATTACACCTGTTCAGAGGGAGTTTTTGCAGCTGGAAGAAGTAATGTCATGTTCGCCTTTGCTCTGAACTCTTTCCTGATACCACTTGAGACCTCATTTAAAACTTTCGTTAAGGACCATTCATTAACTGTAGGACCCAACTCAATGGTAGCTAATAACAGTTATATCAAGTAGTCTTCCAAAAGTTCATGTGTAAAATGCTGTCTCCTCCATAAGATTACCTTGTCCTAGGGTACTTAGATGAATTTTTCTTCTTTCCTTTTCTCTTCCCTCCCTGTCTTTGAAACATGGCATGAGGCAGAGACCTGAACACATCAGATGAGTGTCTATAGTAAATTTTTATTAAGTTGGATTTCATTGAATTCAGATGACTTCTTAGAATTTTGTATAAGTTACTGGTGAAAGTTGGCAAATTATGATTTTGGGGAACAGTGTTTTCACCAATTTAGACTTTGTTATAACTTCTTGTATGTTCTTATTTAATTTTCATACAACTCAACATGTTTTTATTATCCTCATTGCAATGAAAAGAGAAAGAAGGTCAAATGATCTGCTCAAATTTACATTACCTAATAAGTGTTGGCAAATCGGTTTGCCTCTGGATCTTCCGTGTCTACATACAATCTGCTGCTCCCTGGTATTTACAGCAGGGGCCTTGTTCCTTTTAGGGTGCTTCAGGCATCTCCCTGAGGAGGTTCCAAACTTTATTGGAACCTACCCCCTTAAGAGTTTGGGAAAGTAATTATAAGACCTCAAGTTTAAACAGTAAGTCATTATGCTTTGGGCAACACTTTAGCTGATTTATTTTTTCAGTAAACTAAGGGAAAAATAGTGCATTCTGTTTTCTTTAATTTCTTTAACTTGAGACAAGTTTTGAAATAGTTTGTAAGATTCTTTTACCTTTTAACAAACTGGCATACATACAGAAAAGAGCTATTTACCCTAAATGACTTAACTAATTTAGTGAAGAGTGAAACTAGATCAGTTTTTTGATTACTGAAAAAAGATGCAGGAATCTTTGAATACTAGTGCTAAACCCAGATTTTGATTGAGTATTGCTGTTTTGTAGGTTTTTCTCAACATGTGCCATATTCATTAGCTAATATTCATTATACCTTCCTAACTTGTGTAGGATTTGTATGAGTTTTATTGGTAACATTTGCATGCTTTCTGAGAAATCACAAATGTATAGTGCTTTTTTTTAAATGAAAAGAGAATGGAAGCTGGGTGCAGTGGCCCATGCCTGTAATCCCAGCGACATGGAAGACTGAGGCAGGAGGATCACGAATTTGAGGTCAGAACCAGCCTGTGCAACTAACTTATTGAGACCCTGACTCAAAACAAAAAAATGACAAAAGGGACTGGAAGTACAACTCAGTGGTAGAACTTTTGCCTAGCATGTGTGAGGCTCTGATTTTGTCCCCAGTACTCGAGGGAAAAAAAAATGCTCAGAAAAAACACGGCTGCATAATTTAAATTCAGTACAGAGGCAAAGCTCATCTGTAGTAAGTATAATATCTTCTTATATATAGATCTCATGTTTTCTTTTTGTGTCTTTCCAGGTGTTTGAGGAGGAGAATGAGTTGAATAATAATGGCATAATGTCCAGAGAGCAAGTTGAATACAAAAGACAATATACACGTGTGGATCTATTTCTGTATTTTGTATTTCTCTGTGCGTGTATATGTATGTGGGTATGCGTGAGTGTGTGCACGTGTATGTGATGAGATTATGGTTTTTTATAAAATTTTCCTAATGTGGAACTGCATGATAACTTTGGAATTAACAAAGAAAATTTAAATTTGGATGTTTGAGAGATGGGGATATTTTATCCTTTGTTTTGAAGCTCCAGGAAGAGTGAATAGTTAGAAAGTAGTATTGGTTAATATTAGATTGGAGTCAAGTACTATCTTCAGCCTTTCTTTGAGAAGAAAGTCTGTCTTGGGAATCTGAGTGTTCTTGGAAGCTTTTCTAAATTTCTTAGCTCCTACTGATAGTCACGGGCTGGGATTTAGCTCAGTTGGTAGAGTGCTGCTCTGCAGTCTCTGAGGTCCAGGGTTCAATTCCTAGTACCACAAAAATGGGAGAGGATGTGGCAATCTACTCCTGAGGCAATCCCTAAACAATCAGCCATTGAAAACCCTCTGAGGGTCGCTATGAGTCGTATAGGAAGGCGCCTAACAACAACAACAACAGCACTGATAGTCACAGTTTGCTTAACTCAATCAAGTCACTTTATTATGAATAATGGCCCAGAGAATGTTATTTATTATAATTGATATTAAGAAAGGAAGGAAGGAAAGAAGGAAGGAAGAATAAGAAAGGAAGAAAGGAAGGAAAAGAAAGAAAAAGAAAAAGGCCAAAACCTATCACTATACACTTTTTGATTTTACTTCAAACATGTCTGTTTTATTTTAGAATTTCTTATGTGTTTGTTTTATCAAAGAGATTTGTAGCACACTGAAGACCAGGGAGGTTGTATTTGTGACAATGATTTTATGGATTCAGGTGCAGTAAGTTAAAACAACTTTTTTTTTTTTTTTTGTCCTTTCTGGTAGCTGGGAGTTGAACCTAGGGCATCCCACAAACTTTGAAAGTGCTCTACCTTTGGGCTGCACCACTAGCCCATTTTATAATTTTTTTTTTTTTTGAGACAAGGTTTTATTAAGTTAGACAGGGTGCCTCTGACCTCGAACTCATTGTTCTCCTGCCTTAGCCTCCCAAGTTTCTGGGATTAGAGGTGTATGGCTTAAAACAATCTTTATGAAATCCTTTGTCAGAAATTCACAGGCTTATTCAGAAACTCTTTAGAAGTCATCCTGTTATTCTTGAAATCCTTCTATATAATAGACTTTTTGTGGAATGAAGACAGTCTAGTCTGCCTTCTTGCAAAAGAAGTGGGTACTTGTCAAGTGAAATGGCCTGTTTATATACTGGCCCAAACTGTCAGTGTAGGAAAAGGTTTCATATATTATAAAATGTGAAAGAGTGAGAAAAAAATATACTCACGCAATATATAGAGTGCATATATATGTACATATATATGATCTGTTCCTTGTCACAATATTTAACCTAAAGTGCTATTTACAGTAATGAATCAAAATGTCAGTTTTAAAAATATGAAGTGTCAAAGTGTTCCCACGTTGCAGAAAAGTTTGATGTGACAGTTTGTTAATCATATGACTGTTATATCAAATGCGCCTCCTAATGATGTTTGCTCAGTGCTCTTTCTTGTGGACTCCTCACACTGTTTGGGTGAATTCCTAGTTCAAGTTCGTAACCTAAGGAGCACATTTGGGTTATGTGTCTCCCACACCTCACACAATTGCTGCTGTGTTTTTCTGTGCTTAAAATTGAATGGATTCCACATCGTTTTAGAGTGGTTTGTTTTTGTGCCTGACACATTTATGTACAGTAGCTAAAAAAATTCCTCTACTGGAATTCTGCTGTTTTCATTGCACAACCATCACATGAGACTTCAACATATAGAATGAATGTTTTGTGTGTCTCTGAGCTGGGCTTCCCATGGTATCATTTAGCTGTCAGTATGTGTTAGTAGTCACTCGTTGACCTTGGACCCCATCTTGAATTTTGCATGGCACCTTGATTATATCAACTTCTTCATCCTTCTAAAAGGACCAAATTTCAGAACAGCACAAATACATTTTTGGGAAAAGGCAACATTCCACCCACCCCAGTACTGGAGGGCTGAACCCAGGTTCTTGCACATGCTAGGCAAGTGCTCCACCACTGAGCTGAGCCCTTAGCCCCATATTTATTTTTTATTTGAGACAACATCTTGCTAAGATGTGCATGCATCCTCTGGCCTTGAACTCATGATCTTCTTGCCTCAGCCTCCTGAGTTTCTTAGATTATAGATGTGTACCACCATGCCCACCTGCAGCCATATCACCCTGGCATCCGATTCTGTCAGATCTCAGGAGCTAAGCTGGGTTGGGCCTGGTTAGTACTTGGATGGGAGATCTTCTGGGAAAACCAGGTGCTGTAGGCTTGGGAGAAGGACCCAGCAACCCACTCCCCCAAAACAATCAGCCATTGAAAACCCTATGAATAGCAGAGAAACAACCACCACCATGCCCAACCTACAGCATAGTTTCTCTTAGGAAAATTTGTGGTTGTGTTATTTAGTAGCTCTACATCCATGGACCACACTTAAATTTGGTGCCACAGTTTCCTCTGAAGAGTTGTTCAGGGTGAAATTAGTAAATTAGCAAAATCTTGAACTAATACTCTCAGGAAGCCTAAGGTTCTAGGGAGAAGGGAAGTCTCCAGTCATGGGGTGTGAAGTGGGTAGTGAGGACTCTGGCTTCTTCAAGCCCAGCAACTCTGCCATGGATTTGTTAAAGTTTAGAGTATTATGCTATCTCACTTAATGGAAAAGTTCCACCGCTTCACCTGCCTAGTGTTGGTAACTGGTGTTCTGGTTGACCTAGGGCAGCATTCTCTGACTCAGGCTTGTTTCCTGTAAGATTCAGAGCACAACAGTGCCAACCCCTCTTGGCTAATCTTGTCTCCCTGGAAGTTCTTCCAGTGCTTAGGATCCTCCATTGTGACATGTTAGCTAAGAGTTACTGAGCTCTCATCTGCTTGCAGTTTTAATCTTCACATTTTTTTTTTAATCAACTTATCTTCCAACTTAGATTTTCAGATCAGCAAAGAATGTTATTTAGAGCAAGTACAGAGAGGTGAAGGTGGCAGGTATTTTAACTGATTTTTAGTCAAGAATATGAATTTTATACTCAAATGAGTTGCAAGCAGTTTGGGGAGGATGGTGGATGCTCACAACTTGAAATCTTAATTCATTCATTAATTTCCACTCTCCATTCTCGCTTTTCCACCTCTGTCCCCCCAAACACCACCACTATGTTCCACTTTGCATGCATGATGTACCTTTGTGTTGTTGTTGTTGTTGTTGTTGTTGTTGTTGTTGTTAGGTGCTGTTGAATCAGTGTCTGACTCATAGCAACCCTATGTGCAGGCAAAACACTATTATTATCAGTGCTTCTCTGCTATTCATAGGGTTTTCAATGGTGGTTTGTTTTTTGGGAGTGGGTTGCCAGGTCCTTCTCCTAAGCCTATTGTGTTCTGGTGTTTCCAGGCGGTCTCCCATCCAAGTACTAACCAGGCCCTACCCTGCTTAGCTTCCGAGATCTGACAGTACGGGAAGCCACAGGTCCACTTTGCACGATGTGTCTTTGTGTACATCCCTAGATACAGTGGTGTAGCAAAATACAAAACTGTAAATTATAAATCAAGGCAGTGACTCTAAGAATGACAAATGATCAAGTGATATGAATTAGAAACACTATAAAAAAACCCAGTAAATATTAATAAAGTCAAATTGGAGAAAATTTTTTTCGTGGATAAACAGTGTATCCTAAAAATAGTAAAGAAGATGCATGACTATTTTGCTAGATGCTGAAGCATTATTTCCAAAGTTGCTCAGCAATTGAGTTGTGCAATTACTTTGATTTAACTCTTTTAATAGCTGCAATCCAGATAGCAGAATGGTCAAGCCCATAGTGTTGTACATGGCACAGAACTCTTTGTCGTAGTGAAATGCTTCTCCAGTAATAAATTTCAGTAAGACTGTGTGAGCCCAGAAGTAGCAGCTAAGTACCAAATCAGGAGGTTTTTTTCTTTTTTCTTTTTTTAATAGGGTCTTATTATGAACTACGTAGCTGAGGATGACCTGGAACTTGGATCCTGCCTCAGCCCCCTGACTGCAGGAATGTTCTTTTTTAGAGTTACATATTAGTCCTTGGGATGCACTTGGATTTATGGGAGGAAAAGGACCCAATCCATATATAAGATAATTATACAAAATCCAGGAGGACCCTTGTTCATTCTCTGAAGAAATTGGTGAGATGAGGCAAAGTGTTATAAACAAATGTTGAACAGTGGCAAATGAAACAGTAAGCATTCTGTGTGTTTATCCAGAGTAGAACAGTACCATGTATTGTTTTAGAAGCAGGTTCATTTTTATCCTTAACCCCATTATACTCAACAGGCCAAAAGAGATATCTGAATGTATCTCTGAAACCATGTGATATTCAAACATGGTCTGGTTAAATCATGTTCAACTCAGCCCCAGAGGACCTCAGCCAGCATTTGAACTCAGATAACCTGGTTCCATCAGCTACTCTCTTAACTTCTAAGCTATGTTGTCTCCATACTGTGCATGCAGTCATACTTGCCTGTTTTCCATTCCAGAATGTTGTTAGGCTGAACTAAGATAGGAGGAGTGAAAGGAGGGAAAGGGAAAGGACGAAACAATCAGTGAAGTTGAAACAGTATCCAACTAGTTATAACTTAAGTAAGAAAGTAGAAATTTACAGAAAAAAGTCATAGAAGAAAAGAGAGCAATCACATCCAACTGGGATGGAGAACAGGGGCTCAAGAAAGGCTTCATGGAGGAAGTGACATTTGGGTTGGCCTTGATATTATGATATTTTGATAAAGGGAGATACTTTATAAGCAAGTGGAATGAATAGTGAGTAGAAGAGGGTCCACTGTGATGCTGTTGAGTTCTGCAGGTCCTTTCCAAAATAGTGTGCAGTGAGGAAAGGGGAGGGGAAAGTGCTTGTGGTGGAATGAGGGGAAACCATGAGAAGGGTCCTGCATAGGAATATGGAAGCCTAATAAAAGCATCTTCAGACCTTCCTGGAGGTCAACTCTGGGCAGATAGGTGATCCATGCCTTATACTGATGATGCTTTAGCTCATCAGTTTTGATGCATTGTCCACAAATATTATCCCAAGAAGGCACTACTCTAGAAAGAACAGCCACATAAGCATGGCAAAGCCTACATCTTTTGGTCCCTCTGAGGTGCTGAAAATGTGCACTAGCAAGCTTGGTGTCTTAGGAAGTCATGTTGGATAGCAGTTAGGTTCACTTTGGCTGTGACTTTGTTGGCTTTTTCCTCTGTGCAACCCTGGCTGGCGTCTCCTAGAAGACACTAGGAGGCACCTGCCGCCCACCAGCTGGGCAGATTTGTGTCCCCTTCTCAGCAAGCTGCCTTCCTATAGAAAATAGGTCACCTCAGAGCAGTACCAGATCCACAGTCCGGGTAACCCAAAGTCCCATATGAAAGCAGCTAGGCAGAGCACATTTGTCTGGAGAAACTGTTATGTCATTGGGAAAGAAAGCTGTGCCTAAGAGCACAAACTTGGGTCGCAACAGGACCTGCGACAAAGTCAATGTGAGAAGCCAGAAGTGAAGGCACCTCAGGGCTGGAAGTGTAATGTGGCTAAGAGTGACAGTTGGCCTTGCTGGCTGCTCTGAGAACACATCAGGAGAAAACACGGTCCAAGGCAGCAGCCTCACTGCTTGCCACAGACAGGGTTCAGTGTCGTTTTCTTCTCTTGCCATGTGCTGGCTGATGCAGAAAGGCGGTGGGTGTACTGAGTGCCCGCTCCACCAGGGCAGGGTGGTAGGAGCCGCCTGGCAAATTTCCTCATTGAGCCCCTCGGCACTCTGACTGGGTCAGGATTATTAATCTTCCGTTACAGACAAAGGCAGCAGATCCCAGGGCCTCATTCTTACCGTCTTACATCCATGTGTTTGCTGCACTCCTCTCTTTCTTGTCTGTCTGGTAAGGTTGTGATCCTCCAGGACAGAAATCAGATCCTCTGAAGAGCCTCTGAGCCACTGTAACTGCAGGCCCGAATCGCCTGATGATTCTCTCATTCTGCCCTTCACATGTCCTTCTTCCCTTATGCCTGGCACTGGGGCCTAGGGGGCTGCAGAGCACACCTGCTTAGATTGTGCTGCACTGTCTACATTTGGCCTTCTCCATGCCATGGCTTCATTAGAGCATCCTAGATTCAGCCACACGCAGGAGGCCTCCTTTTCACCTCCTTGTTCTAAAGCATTTTGCTGACATATTTTGAGTTTCCTGGACTCTGTTGTTGCTATTATTGTTAGGTGCTGTCAAGTCAGGTCCAACTCATAGTGACCCTCATAAGGGTTTTCAATGGCTTGTTTGGGATTGCTTTGGGAACCTCTTTATTTTTAATATCATTTCCCCTTTTCTTAGTATATGCCTGTTACCTTCTGGCTACTTGCTTAGGTGCTGTTACCTTTCAGCCCCCACTTTTCACACTTGGTATGCATTGTAATTATCTGGAGAATCCTACCTTCAGCTGTTTTGGGTCTATAGGCCTAAGACAGTGTGGGAGAATTTGTATTTCTATTATGCTTCCAGGTGCTGCTGAAACACTCAGTTTTTGGGCTCGTTGTGATTAGTGTGCCTTACAGTACAGTTTAAGACCCTATTTTCTAGGAAATTTAACTTGTATCTTAGCTCAAAATAACCAACCTACCTTCCTTCCTTCCTTCCTTCCTTCCTTCCTTCCTTCCTTCCTTTCTTCCCTCCTGCCCTCCCTCCCTTCTTTCCTCCCTGCTACCCTTCCTTCCTTTCTTCTTTCCTCTTTCTCTCCCTGTCCCTTCCTTCCTCCTCCTTTTTTTTCCCTTCTTCCCCCGTTTCTTCCTTCTTCCCTTCTTTGCCTCCCCCTCTGCTTTCTCTCTCTTTCCTTCTCTCTCTTGGTCAGCCATTTAGCCTTTTCTTCTCCTCCTTTGCCTTCCCTTCTCTGCCTAGTAACCACTTTAATAAGGAAGACAACTCTGTATATAAATGAACAAAAGTCTGGATCAGGAATCTCAAATCCTGCCATATTCTTTTACAGGCTTACTAGCTGTGTGTTCATGGACAAACCACATCTTAGGGACTTTGAGTTTCCTCATCTCTGAACTAATTATTCCATTTTCTTCTACTGAAGAAGCTCATGGGAAAGATCAAATGAGATAGTAGATATATAAAAATAAAGTGAGCTACAAATGCAATGATATTCATAGTAATTTATTGTTAGTGTTTTGTTTGCTTTTATACAGTTAATTTATTTACTTTATCATTAGTGATGAGGCCTGAAGGAAAGACTGTAGGTTTTCATCAACATAGAGTGGTGGGTGAAGCTTGGAGTGATGCTGAGATTTCACAAAAGCTCTTTTAGGTTTCTGGAAATGATTCTCCACAGCAATAATTGTGAGCTCAGGTCAGAGGAGCAATGTTAAATTTTGACTGTAATTTTCTCCAGTAGACCATGATAATGATTTTGTGTAGTCATCTTCAGAACTTCTCATGTCAACTTGAGAAGAACAATACAATATCACTAGTGTTTGCTGTCTACAGGGGTTTGTAGCATGATTGCTGTGGGTGTATTTGTGAATCTTTAGAATTATGTTTTCTACAATAAGAATACTTTAAAAGGAAGTATCTTCTACATTTTCCTTTTCCCCCCATTATTAGTAAATAGTGATGGAGTACAGTGTCACACAACATTGGCTTTTTCCATTATGCATCCTTTACATCACTTCTGGCAACACTTTCATTAACCCACAAAGTTTATGGAGCCTTATGGTTATGTAGTAAAACTTAAATGCTTATTTGGGTTATATCTGTCTAATATACTCATGAGGTTGTGTTGTTTACATTGAGATTGTCTTTTCCCCCTTCATCCCTCCACATTGATCCTCCTCCCCATCCCGTCTCCTCCAATCTTCACTTTCCTTTGCTAGTTCCCTCCCTGTTTCTTTCTACTCCTTATATTGTCCCTTCTACCCTAAGTTTAATTGTACATTTTGTATATATCACTTTAATCTTCTACATTTTCTTAAGAAAGCACAGCCTCTGCTTAGGTACCTCCTCTGCAAAGCTCAGGCTTGACATGAAGGAATAAGAATAATGCTTAATGCATTTCCTCTTTGCTTGGAGTTTGTAGTTCAATGGAAAACAATGACTTGAAAACAGCTAGCTGTGGTGTAAAGCAAAATGTACCATGTAACAAAGGAGAGCAGGCTATGTGGACCTGTAGGTAGGTATGGGTGCCAGGAGGGGCCGCCTGGAGGAGATGGCATTTGGAGTCACCTTTAATATTGACAAGTTTCAGCAGATGAACTTGAGGGTAGGAACCTGCCAGATGAAGGTACAGTAGGTTAATAGTCCAGGTGTTTCCTGGTGTTGTATAGCTGAGGCTGTGGGGTAGGTGATGTGGGGAAACATGAAAATACCTCCTTTGAAGATCCTCTGCTGATATTCTGGTTCATCAGATCATGCTCATTTTTTTCTTTTTGTACATTTGTTAGCTTCTTTATAGAATATTCTATTGGCCTCCTCGGGTCTGCACTTTTCTTCCCTGGACTTTCTGTCCTCCCCAGGAGCTTCCCATCACTCACCATGCTTCTTTGGACTTTCTCTGGCCCCCAGATAATTTTAAATTCTCCCTCCATGCTTTACTCCTCAGCTCTTGTTTCAATTTACAGCACTGATGATAATCCTCTGTTTTATTTCCCTGAATTGACGTGTTTTCAAATGAACACAGAGGTTTTGTCCTCTCCAGGATCTGGGTCATGGATCCCATAATGGCGAGTATAGTTAGCTATGTGCATAGGGCCCAATGGAACTGGGTGGAGACAAGGTCACAGAGAAGGAAAGAAGTGGTTAGAATCCGCTGGAAGGAAATATCGGATATCAGGCTTGTCTGGGATTGCAGTGGAGACTACATTCTGTGGCCCACACATCAGACACTTTTAATGACTGGAGCCTTCCACTTTGATACTTATCATAATGGAAGAAAATTTTTCATCAACTGAATCCAGACAGTTTCACTATCCATGACATTATTAATTCCACATGGGAAAATTCATTAGGGCTTAAATTTTGTTTGAGGCCCAACTGCTTCTTAAATTATTATTACAATTATTATCTATCTATTTATTTATTTTTTTACAACTGATGGGAAGAGAAATTTAACAGCTGTGTGATTAGCAGGGCATGAAATTAAAAATGTTTTGCACAGATTCAAGAGGTTGTTTACCATGGAATTCCTCATCTGAGAATTAAGTGTCATTAAGATTGGCCATAAGATACTCTCTTCTGCCATTCAAGTTCAATTTTCATACACAATTCTTCACTAAAAGGTCTTTAACCTTTTTGGGAAGGAAAATGCTTATGGACTCCTCGTGGAGGCAGAGCCAGCATTTCCAGTGCCAATAGTCAAGGTAACAACCACATTTCTGTCACTCACAAAAATCTTTACAACTAGCAGTTCAGCCTCCCTGTTTCAGTGAAGAATGTGTAAGTTCCAGTTTGAAGAAAGGAAGTAAGTTAGAAAAGGCTGCAGCCCAGTGTGTGGCTTCTGGCTCCCCTTAAAAGCTCCAGGATATTCCTGTTGCTGTGGAGGAAGGCTCTGGTTCCAGACTGAAATTTTCCCTGACATTGTTCTTTATTTCTGTGACCCTTCTTGGGCCATTTTGCAAATGTCTTCCTTCAACAAGCTTCCAGAAAAGTACGCCACCATTCTTCCTTTGGGTAGGTTGTTGGCAGTCTGGTGGTCAAGCACACCAGCTAGAGTGTCTTTGCTTTGGTTTGACGCCAACTCTATTTGCTTGCATAAGTTATATGAACTCTCTGCAGTTCATTGGCCTCACCATCCCCTTATCTAATGCAGGTAACAACAGTACCTATCTCAAGGGTTACTTTTGGGATGAAAAGAGTTAGTACTGGAAAATGTTCGTATTCTATCTGACTCATCACTAACACTCAGTTAATGTTAACCAACTTCATTCTTTTATATATTACATATATAGCTCTGAAGATGGGCACGGTGGCCCATGCCAGTAATCCCAGCTACTCTGGAGGCAGAGGCAGGAGGATTGCAAGTTCAAGACCAGAGGCAGTCTGTGTAATTTAGCGAGACCCTGTATAAAAAACAAAAACAAAACAAAACAAAACACCCCACAAAAACCAAAAACATTTACAGCTGTGGGTTTGTTTGAAGGTCTTTCTTAATACACATCTGACACCAACTTGCTCAGCTTCCCACCTGGAATCCTTCAGCTGTCTTTGTCTTATTGTCTATCATGGAATCTTTCCTGTGTGATCCTTCTTCCTGTACTTCCCTTACATTTTGCATTACATTAGACACATTTTTCTTTTATTTGTTAAGTCAGACCAGACACAGCCTTTGCCCTTACAAGGTATTTTAGGGAGAATGGAGCTGGTGACAATCAGTGCAGATAACTTTTACTGGAGATAGACAGGCATCCTTCAGAGATGTTGTTAAGGTGCTTGTGGTCATTGGAGTAGTGAGAGAATAATTTTGTTTGGGCTCTGAGACAAGTATGGGGAAAATGAAGGAAGAAGGAGGAGGATTTGATCCAGTACCTGCCTGCTGTGCAGAAGTTTATACCTGGCACAAAAGAAGAACAGCCTTCCCAGGCATGAGGGGTGTGAGCTGCACTTGGTTGTTTCTTATTTCCCTCCTGCTGCCATCTGGCCACTGTCCAGCCTGGTGGAGAGCTCTTACTGTAGATGGGACCCAGGGTCTAGCACCAGTGAGTGTCTGAGTGAAGAAGTCTCCACATACTGCACATAACATAGACTAAGGAGCAAGCCCATGGTGTGGTCTAGCAAATATCTCTAAAGAGGGACTGGATTTTTGCCTGGGTGAGCAAGAGGAAGAGTAGGAAGGACAAAGGTAGGAAACGTTGGACATTTGTAGAGGAATTAGAGTCCTCTTTATTGAGTCCTCTTTAGAGGACTAAATAGAACACGAATAAAAGGGTTCTGAGTTCTTTCTATTTTTTTTCTCAAGTGAGCTGTAAGAATAAGTGCATATAATTTTTTTAATATCTAAATCTCACCTTTAAAAATATTTTTAGTTTTCTAGGAACCAATATTAAAGTACTCTTGTCCTTTACCACTAAAAGTAAATCTGGGTGGGTATAGCCAAAGAGTATTTCCTAGAATACATTATTTGTTGGGCAATACGTGCTGGATGTTCAAGCACCTTTCCTGTAGAAGGTCATTGTGACAAGGTGGAATGACACTAGCCACCTTACAGTGGCTGGCAGATGTGTTTCCACACTGTAGTTGCCCTGCTTCAGCTCTCTGCCATGTCAAGGTGGCTTTAAACTTATTGTCATCCCTAGTGTGTTACCTGATGATGTGCCATAATGTGCATGTGGCTAGCCCAACATTACCTATAAGAGTTGCAAAATAACAAGACTGGAGCTTTAGCTGGTAGCCCAGACCTTGAATCTGCAAGTGATAGGGGTAATCAGGCAACCTTCCATGATGGGGTGGGATGTAGACGCAGGGATTGCTCGATCCTAAGGTGCTCCCATTGCTCAAGACATCTTTGGACACCTCTTTTTTTCATTGAAAAGTTGTTATGTAACTTTTGTTTTTTATTTTTTTCTAAATTTATTGTGATATAATTGACAAATAAAACTTGTGTATATTTAAGGTGTACAATGTATTTTGATGCACATTTCCATTGTGACATGATGTGACAATGGAGCTAATTAATATACTCATCCCCTGACATAGTTACCTTCTTTGTGTATGTGGTGAGAACATATGGGATCTATTCCCCTAAGAAATTTCAAGCATACAATACAGGATTAACTGTATAGTGCCATATTGTCACTATACTGTTCATTAGGTCTCTAGAACTTTTCCTCTTTTGTCACTGAGTCTATGTACTCTTTGATCAGTGTTTTCCCATTCCCATTCTCCTCAGTCCCTGGTAACCATCTTTCTCCTGCCTGCCTCTATGAATTCATCATTTTTAGATTTCACATGTGACAAAGATCACATAGTGCTTGTCTTTCTGTGCCTGACTGATTTCACTGTCTTCAGGTCCATCCATATTGTCAGCAATGGTGGAGTTTCCTTCTCTTTAATTGAATATATACTATTCTTTATGCATTCCTCTGTAGGTGAGCACTTGAGTTGATTCCATGTCTAGGCAGTTGAGAGCAGTGCTGCAGCAGACATGGGAGTGCAGGCATCTCTTCGCGGTAACTCATTTTGTTTAGGCTCAGGTCTGGTGCTGGGGTCCACAGAGAAGTGAGTGCTCACCTCACTTTCCTTCCCTCTTCTTGGGCCATCTCTCCCAGCACTTGCTGCGTGTGCTTTGGGATGGATGACACAAGTAATTGAAGGGACCTCACCCTCTTCAATATGACTTTTCTTGCTTCTGTACTCTTTCCAGGTGCTAGGGTCTTTCCTCTGCATTCTTTAGCTCTAGTGTAAGTATGTGTGCATGTAGGTAGTTGATCAAATTGATCTGTCTGTGAGTGGACAAGCACTGAAAACCCTTGTTTTGTTATATTGCTGATGTAACTCCACCTTGGAATTGTCTTTAGAGATAATGATGAGTAACCCCTAAAAGTCACAGAAGCATGAAATGTGAGAGCGTGAAATCCTTTATCTCATGTATGTGAGAAAACTGAAGCACTGGCAAATGCAGGGGCTCTCAGTAGGGGCTGCCTCGCTCCTTGTTTCCTTGTTTGCTCTTTGTCTGACATCGCCATGTCTTTCTGCTCTAAGGAAAATTGATTCTGGCTCAGCATAGTGGCACATGCAGGTCATCCCAGCAACTCAGGAAGCAGAGGCATGAGGATTGCAAGTTTAGGACCAGAGGCAGCCTGAAACTTGACAAGACCTTGTCTCAAAATAAAAAGTAAAAAACTGGGCTGTGGTTGCAGCTCAGGAGTATAGCACTTGCAAAGCATATGTGAGGCCCTGGGTTCAACTCCTCAGTACTGCAAAAAGACCCAGAATGATTTTGAGCTAAACATATGAATAATTAGAAAGAAACAGAGAAAGAAGGAAGACAATTCTCTGTAGCATTTCTAAATCATGGCTTATACTAGTAGCAGAGTGAGAACCTAGCTCTTCTGGATTGACTTTCTACATTCCAAGAAAGTCTGAAGAAATAGAAAACCCTTTGAGTGTCAAAGCTTTAGTTGCTTTGTCACATATATTGTATGACAGAGCTGGTATAGGCTAAAAAAAACATTCAGTACATGAGTTAATATATAGATGTGGGATGGATAAAAATAGAATTGAACTTATAGTTTCCAATTGGGGTACAAGATGTAAGTTTCACGGCTGATCATGCTAGGAGGTATAAAGCCATGTTCTTATCATAACCTGTTGTCACATTCATGGCGGCATTTCCTAAAATGTGTTGTATGGGATAGTGGCTCTACAAATGGTCACATCATTTTGGGGTCATCTGTTGTTAGGCCCACCCATGTGGGAGAATCTTCATGTATGTTTAGCAAGTTTAACTGTGAAATGTCTTATAGGTAAACATTATAACCACAACTTTCATTTCTATTATGCTAAATTCAGATTTTATCTTATTTGTGTTATAATGGGACCATTTGTGGACGATTTCCCAGTCTTCTGTCTGTGGAACATTCTTTGGATGGCATGACTTTATTGTTAAAATTCTTAAGGTTCACATCTGTCATCTTGTAATAATCTTATGTGAAATATGAAGTCATTTGGGCTAAACTGTAGACTTCCATCTGCCCTCCCTTCTCCACAGGAGAAGTTACAGGTTTATTTAAGGATCAAGCAATTTTCAAATGAAATGTTTTTGGAGGGGGCGGCTTTTAGAGCCTAATAATTGCAGCAAAAAGACAGTGTTATACCAGCCAAACCAATTCTGTCAGTTAGTCTTTAACTTAGAGAGTTATTCCTGAAAATAGCTTGTTTTTAAGCAAAACTTTGTTGACTTTCGGTGGTAGCTTTTTCACCATCAAAGGCACAAGTATGGGTGACTTTAAACTCTCACATATTTTTTGCATTGAAACCAGAGCTTGTGGAGAAAACACTTTCTTTAACTTTTCAGAAACAGTTGGCTTGACCATCATGACTTTTTTCTCTTTTTTTGCCTGTTTAGAATTTTAGTTTGTATTTAAGCTAGAAGCGTCCTTGGAGATCTTGTCCAAAATCACATTTGACAGATGAGGAAACAGTCTCAGCAGGCTGTACTAACCTTCCAAGTGTCTCTCCTGGTTAGTGATAAGACCAGCATTAATAGTAAAGACTCACCTACCATTATTTACTTGTTATTGTTACTGTTGTTGTTGTTGGGTGCCATCAAATCATTTCTGATTGATAGCAACCCTCATAGGGTTTTCAATGGCTGATTGTTTTGGGATTGCTTCTGGAATGGATTGCCACATCATTCTCTGATGTTATTGTCATTGTTGTTAGGCACTGTTGATTCAGTGTCCAACTCATAGTGATCTTACGTACAACAGGTGAAACACTATTGTCAGTGCTTCTCTGCTATTCATAGGATTATCAATGGCTGATTGATTTTTGGGAGTGGGTTGCTAGATCCTTTTCCCAAGCCGACAGCACCTGGTGTTCCCAGGCGGTCTACCATCCAAGTACTAACCAGACCCAACCCTGCTTAGCTTCTGAGATCTGACAGAATCAGTCACCACAGTGGTACAGCTGCAGGCATTATTGTTATTAGGTGCTGTCAAGTCAAGTCCTACTCATACTGACCCTATGTACAACAGAACAAAACACTTCCCAGCACTGTGCTATGCTTGGCACCATGTCAGTGCTTCTTTGCTATCCATAGGGTTTTCTATGGCTGATTGTTTTGGGGTTGTTTTGGGAGTGGGCTGCCAAGTCCTTCTCCCATTTTTGTGGTATTAGGGATCAAACTCAGGGCTTCAGAGTGCACAGAGCAAGCACTTTACCAACTGAGCTAAACCCCAGCCCCCGACCTGTCATACACTGTTGAAAAGAAAGGAGTTATCTTCTTCTTTGGTTTAATTAGTACATAGGTATAAGGAAGGAAGGAAGGTAGATTGATAGAAAAAAGCTAATAGTTAGAGACTCTGTCCCCTAAAGGGAAGAAGAACCCCCCATAGGACATTGGCTGTCCATTTTCCCCCAGGATTTCACCTTCCTCAGGCCCATCCTTTGTTACTATTCATTTGAGGAATTGATTATCTTTAAAGGGTATATATGAAAGTCAGAGTCATGGCCCCCATTTTGTTTCTCTGTTTTAATCTAGGCAGATGATTCGTTGTGTCAAGGTGGTATTTAAATTTTTTCTGTTGTAAGAAGAATTGACTCATTGCCAAGTGCTTGATGGCTGTTGCTTAGTTATGTATCTTCATGTGATTACCCCCACAGTGGGGCTAGCCTCTCTCTTCTTTTCTCATTGCCACCATCTAAAACCAGGAGCCTGTCTCTCCACAGAGACAGAAAATGAAGGTCAGATCCAAGGAAGATATTCTTTCTGCTAGGTTTAATCTGGAAGTAGCAAACAGAAAGTACTATTATCATATGTCTGAGTTTCTTGCCACAGATAGAAGGATTTGATAGGTTAAGGATCACAGGAAAGGTCCATTATTTAATCCCTCATTAGAAAGTCACTATGGAATCTAGTCTGGTGCTAGCTGTATCTGGTGTAGCCTTCCTAAGGGCACTAAGGTGATATGGGGTCTGGGCTGCACTTCTCTGGAATAGCAATGGGATTCTGGGAAAGTCAAACAATTTCTTGGAGGCACATTTGGCCCAGTTTCTTCACTGGGGCCTCAGGAGTAGTGATTCCTATCTTGTTAACTTCCTGGGGTGGTTGTGAGGATTAAATGAAATAACTGCTATGAAAAGGTTTTGTAAACTACAAAGTAGCCTATGTATAAGGTATTATTACTATCAGTAATATACACTGCTGCCTTTGAGCCAGGTATTGTTTTCAGCTCTTTATATCTATCATCACACTTAAATCTGGCAGCAGCTCTACTGAGTCAGTGAATGGCACTAACATATGGAGAATCAGCAGACCTGCCAGCTCCCTGGGTCCCCAGGTGATTTACTCTATGTTCTTAGGCACAACTCTTCTCTTCCCCAGGCCAGGGGTTGACTCTTTGTAAAAGAATCACTCAGAATCATGTTGACTGTAAAGCTCCTAATGTTGTGCAATTGTGATTCTGCCAGGCAGGTTTTTGGCCCTCACAGCCTCAGTCACTGATTGGTAATCAGAGTTCATATTTGATTTTATGCTCTCATGATCTTCACAGATAAGGACACTCAAAAGCACAGAGAGCTTGTGTCAGTTCCCAAAGTCTGCACGGCCAATCTCTAGTGGTACCAGGATTCAAACCTTGCTCTTGTGCCCCAGAATAACGGCAGCCAGATGGGTGTGGGTAACTCCCTAGGGGCCCAGGTGTGTGATGTTGTCAGGATCCTCATCTAATCAGCGTGATGGTTATTGTTTCGCGTTTTAGGTCTTCAGCTGGTGCTATCATTTAATCTCCCAGTATCCTGACGGCAGGTTTTCTGTCTTGGAATGTGTACTCTTCATCTAGCTCAGGGTTTGGCAGGAGATAATGTCCTGCATTATGTGCACAGTTTGTTTCTGCTCATCCTTTTGGTATTTTGAATCCCTCAGGGAGGCGTGCTGTTGGCATCTACCAAAACTGGGTTTCGCAAAACAGCTTTTCCCATTGTCCCATGTAGGGCTGGGAAGGGCATTTGAGGAGGCTGTTCTGGTGCAAATCTGGACAAGTTTCTCCCCAGGGGAAATGTGTTTCAAGTGGTGCCCTGTTTGTTTTCTACATGGCAAGTGGACCTTAGCTTTTCTCATGGGCGTGTAACCCTATAGTGTCTTTTGGCTGCTTCAGCTTTGTTTTGTTTTGTCCTTATTTTATTGTGTTTTTGTAAAGACTTCGTTTTCTTGGGCTCTGATTGGCTATAATAGAGGATTTATAGACCAATTTCATCTGGGAAAGTCACACATACTGAAATTGGGAGAAAATTAACTCTTGGAGGAGCCCCAGGAAACTGACATAAAACTTGGACAATAGATTTTATGCATGTCTGACTCTGCCTTCCTTCTCTGCATGGTGCCATTTTGAAATCTCTTATTGGGACCAGCTTTTTTAGAGGGTTGCTTTTAGCTATTAATCCACTCAGTGTCCTTGCTTTACCATGAATACAGCATGAATAGACTTTCCAATTTCCATTAAATGACCCCCTTTGGAATTTATTCAGTCATTTATGTGTGAAATATTCAATATTATCTATATGTTAGATAGCCTATAGCTGTACTACTGTGGTGTCTGATCCCATCAGATATTGGAAGCTAAGCAAAGTTGGGCCTGGTTTGTCCTTGGATGGGAGATTGCCTGGGAACACCAGGTGTTATAGGTTTGGGAGAAGGACCTGAAAATCCACTCCCCCAAAACAATCAGCCATTGAAAACCCTGTGAATAGCAGAGAAGCACTGACAATAGTGTTTCATATGTTGTACATATGGTCACTAGGAGTTGGACACCAAGTTGACAGCACCTAACAACAACAACAACATGTTAGATACTAAACCAGGTACTACAGAGAATACTATAATGGATTTGATCCAGTCCCTGAATTCAAAGAGCTAATATTCCAAATGGTGCTTGTTGTTGTTAGGTGCCATCGAGTCGGTATCCAACTCATAGCGACCCTCATAGGGTTTTCAATGGCTGATTGTTTCGGGATTGCCTTGGGAGTGGATTGCCAGGCCCTTCTCCCATTTTTGCGGTGCTGGGAATTGAACTCAGGACCTCAGAGACTGCAGCGCAGCGCTCTACCCACTGAGCTAAATCCCAGCCCGCCCAAATGGTGCAGAGGATATTTAATTTGGTCAACAATTACTGTGTGACCTGATATCAGGTACTTCATTGGAAGTGTGATTACTAGGCAGATATAAGTGCTATCACTGCAGGGCTTCTAGTCTAGGGGAGAACACTTTCAAAATTTAAAATTCAAAATTTAAAGATAATTTTATAATTGTGGTTGTCATTCAAAATTTTACAAATAATTAGGTTATTATGGATGACACAAAAGAGAGGCACAGAGCATTGTAGGACTATTTGTTTCTTCCTGATCTCCTTTGTAGGTGGAGGTATGTTTCCCCAAGGAAGTGGAATGAATGGGCTGAAGGGGGGCACACGAGAGGAGACTTAGACCCAGGGGCTCTCAGGGAAAGTAAAAGCAATTAGTGCTTATAACAAGTGTTGTGGAAGTTGAGAGGAGGAAGCACTTTAAAAAATTGGCTTGATAACAAAACTCTATTATACAGTATATTTTCTTCTTGTCCCCCTGTACAAGTGGTGGGTGGTAGTCTTATCATGACCTTTCTAGTCATTGTAATGATGAGGAAAAATGTGTTTATTTTTCCTTATTACTTAAATATCTTAAAATAATTCATGATATTTCATTTGTACACAATCTCCTTGAATACAATTAGCAAGAAAAAACACTTCTCATGGCATTGTTAAATAACGTGAAAATAGTTGGTAAAAAGTGTGTGTGTGTGTGTGTGTGTGTGTGTGTGTGTGTGTGTGTGTGAATGCCTGAATTTCCTGCTAGAATCTGGGAATATATTATTCTAAGAAATGTTTTCAGACCTATCATTTTCATTATGCATGTGTTTCTTTGCTTATTGAGTATGTTCCATGCAAGTAATTTATTGGACTATTTGAGGTGACAGGGAATAGGGCTGTTGCCCTCAGCTGTCTAGTTGTGTCTCACTTGAGGGAAAGTGGGCTAAAACCCTGCTCTTCACTCAGGAGGCCAAGATGAGGTCCATTTTCTCTAATTCCCACAAAATAACTTAATTGTTATTGGAGGACTGGGTATGGAGATATGTGACAGATTTGTTTTTCTTTGAAAGCACACATAGGTTAGTAGGGGAGGGAGACACAGCAAAAACCAAAAGTAATTATATTACCAGCCAAAATGACATGTATAAATGCCAATCTGAGGGGATTCAGTTGAAGGATTTTAACTCTGATAGGGTGGAGAGAGGCTAGTTGTACAGCATTTGAAGAGCCTAGTTGGAATGGCAAGTCTTCTTCCTTAAGGTCACCTTTATTGACATATAACTCAAAGTATAGAATTCAATGGAGTTTATATATTCATAGAGCTATATAACCATCACCAATACCACTCTTAGAAATGTACTTATTTCCTCAAAGCAAACTATGTACTCATAGATAGTCTCTCTTTGTTTTCCCCAAACCTCCTTTCACTCTGTCATAAGCAACAACTGGTATAATTTTACTTTGGGATATTACCTGTTCTGGTCATTTGATGTAAATAGAATCATATACTTTGTGATCTTTTGTGAGTGGTTTCTTTCACTTAGCATATTTTCAAGGTTCATTCATGTTGCAGCATCATGAGTAGGTATTTTATTGGTAGAGAATGGCAGGACATTTCATTAGTCAGTTTTTGTTGCCACAATGAAATACCTGAAGCATGCTAACTTTATGAAGAAAACAGGTATATTTAGCTCAACATTCAGGAAGTTCAAGGGATCGAATTTGGTGATGGCTTTCTTGCTAGCAGCATCCCAAAGCAGCACATGGCATAGCATGGTAAAAGACAGGGAGCACATATGTGTGTCCATGCTTCTCTTTGTGTATAGTCTCTCTATCTCTTCTTATAAAGTCAGGAGAATTTAATCATGGAGGCTCTACCCTAATGGCATTAGCTAATTGTAACCACTTCTGAGAGTCCCCACCACTAAATACTATCATTGGGTTAAATTTCTATACTCTAAATACTTAACAATGGGGATTAAATTTTTGCACATCAAGCCTTGGGGAACACTAAAGCCATATCCAAACTGTAGTGGAGTTTTGCCCTAAGATGTTTTATTAAAATGAGCTCAGAGGATGACCTTGATAAGAAACTATGAGCTATGTTTGAAATCTTGAAGTAGAATATTAGAGTTGCAGAATAGAGATTGTGGGGACTATTACGGAAGATGATGTTGGAGACATGTTTTGGGTGCAGTTTATGGAGATTTTGAGTATCTTTGAACTTTTTCAGAGATGTAGCTATTTTTGAAAGGTGAGTGATATAACTTTATGGTTATAGTTGAAGAAAAATTGATAATTAAAGCTGTAAGGTCACCAAGGTTGATAGAAGAAGGCCAAGTATGAAATCAAGAACACCTAACTCTGAAGTACCTTTTCTTTGTACTTCACTTTCTCTCACTATTTGTGGGTTAGGTGAAATAAGTAGAAAAGGCACAGTATTTTTTTCTATTATATATGTCTTGAAAAATTATTAGATTCATGGGGCAAATAAACATTTTTAGATTGTTCATTGGATCCTTGCCCACATTTCTGTCTTCGTGGTGAAGCCTACTCTGTATGTTTCATCACACTGTGAGGAAACAGGCCCTGCTGTAGCCCATCAGTTTGCCTCTAACACCCTGTTACTTGGTGTTTTGGAGAAAATTGTCCTTGTTTTGGTATCCTTTGGACTCATGGCCTTGGGAGTGTTCCTTATATTCATTTGAGAGATTCCTGCCAATCAAATGGAAGCCAAAGGTGTCCTAAGGGTGGTTGGCCTGTGTTTGCATATCCTGTAGCCAAAAGAAATTCCTCATTGTTTGTTTCTGTGCTGCTCATGTCACAGGCTTTTGCAAGAGGATGGACTTTAGAGATTACGTGGTTCAAGTGTTGTTAAAGGTTAGCAGTTCACGACCCTTCTGAAATTGTTTGCACAATTCTCTCTATGTTCAAATGTACCTTTTCCCTTTCTATAAGATACACACATTGTTTGTGTTCCTCCAAGGTGGAAGAATTGCTTATCTACTGATAATATTGAACATTAATTGAATATTTACACTATGCCATCAACTGGAGTCCTTTAAGCACCTTAACTGTATTATCTCTTCACTGTTTACTACTCATCTATACAAATGAGGAAACTGAGTTATACCATAGTTAAGTTCATTGGCAGAAGGTCACAGAGCTAGTAGGTGTAGCTAGTAGCTAGTAGCTAGTAGGCCCGGGTGTCAGAACCTTCCTGTGCATTCTTAGCCTTCAGGTTCTTTGCAGTTGTTGAGTCTGCCTTTTTTAGATCCTGAGGTTGATTGAATCTCATTTAATAAATGGGCAGCTGAGACCCAGAGAGAAGTGAAACATGTTGAAGATAGTCCTATGATTAAAGACATTGTCAATATGTAACAATATGCAAACAAACATTCTTTCTAAGTTGATTTTAAAATGCTCCCTTTGGCCTTTGTTTCTGTCACTGACCCATTTTCTCTCTTCTTTCCATCTTTCCATCTTTTCTTTTTTTTCCCCCTTTCCCACTCTTCTTTCTGGTTTTCCATTGACAAGTATCATGAAATCTTACCTTATTTAGAACTAAAATGGAATAGTTGTTAATTAACTGTCTTAATGTCACCAGAATAGTTTTATGTTCAGTGGAAATGGAGAGAATCCCACTTCCGTGCAGCCAACTACCCTATCCCTTAGGGGTTCTCAACGGAGATTTCAATAAAACTATGCTTTACCCAGGCACACAAGAGTAGGCAGCCTTCATTTCTGATTTGGGGATGTTTTTTTCCATGGTGTTTTTCATGGAAATAGGCAAAAAAAGCTTCACTTTTATGTGGGTAAAGGGTAGAAAGAGAGGTTTTGGAGCATTCCAATTTTGAGAGTTTTGCAAATGTATTGCAAAGCCTTGAGATGTTCAAGGCTGGAATTTAGAAGAAAGGTTAACTTGGGAACTGTCAGGATATAATACAAACATAGCAGTAGATGAGATGGCTCAGGAAACTTCTGAAGAGAGAGAAAAAAAATCTTTCTCTGTTCCTTCAAGTGTCTGTCATCTACCTCAAGTCCCATTTGCCTAGATAGCCTTTCTTATTATTATTTGTGTGATTGATTGAGTGAGTTTTACAGCATCAAATTCCAAGTCTGTACAATGGGATTAATAATAATGTCTGTCCTGTCCCACAGAATGGGTACTCAATCTTCAACTATGAATAATGGATGGGAAGTTATTTAAAATTAGTCTTGTTTTATTCTACTCTCTGGGTAAACCTTAAGAGCCTTTGGATTAATATATGCTTCTTCTTTAGCTTCCTCAGTATCTAAAATTACAATGCTATGTTTGTTAGATGTTCACAGGTACAATTTTGATCACAATCTCATGTTTTTGCTTTTGTTTTCATCTGTATCTTTTATTTTTATCTTTTTATTTATTACCACCTTGTCTGAAGTACTTTCCTGTTTTTCTTTTCTTTTCCCTTTTCTTTTCTTTTTTTTAGGTTTTATATGGTACTGAGGGTTGAACCCAGGTCCTCATGCATGCTATGCATGTTCCATCACTGAGCTGCACCCCCGGCCCTTTCTTATTATTGATTTTGAGACATAGTCTTGCTAAATTGGGGAGGCTGCCTCTGGCCTCTAATCTGCGATCCTCTTGCTTCAATATCCCTAGTCTCTGGGATTACAGGTTGGCACCTTGGCACCCAGCTGACGGGTTTTTCCTGTAGGTTAGTGGCATGTTAATTTTCTAGAGAGCTCATATTTGGGCCTCCTGGGCCCCTTTCTTATGTCTTTCCCTTGGTATGTTGTGCTGTCTCTCACCATCTAAAGTGGATATCTCCTTGTACTCTCACTCTGCCCCAGCAATGATGATTAGTCTACTGACACCTGGAGCCCTGTGAGGACATAGGGCCAAACTACCTCCTAGAGTGTGAAGGCAGGAGGATACTCTGTCTGGCTCAAGTGTGTGTGGCCCTCCTTCATTGATGCCCATTCCATGCTTTCCACTCTGGCTGGCTGGTATTTAGCTTCCACATTTTGCCTTCCTCCCCCTCCTCCTCCTCCTTCTCCTCCTCGTCCTTTAGTGTTTAGGATGAAATAACTGATTTATGGCACATTAAAAATTTGTGAGTATTCTATTTTTAAATCCAATGTTATTATATTCAAACTCAAATTGCATGCTTTTATTTTTACCCTGCTGTGGTAATTTGTTCTTGGACATAATCAAAGATGATACCAGATACAGAACATATTTTTCTGTGTATTATAGAAAATTTAATAAGTTCATTTTATCATGTTGAATGTAGGTGCTATGGGCCCATGGCATTTTAATGGACTTTTGTTGTTGTTGTTAATATAATTCTCAATTTCTCTCCCTTTTTACCTCCTTAGCTTGGTATGTCACCAATATGGTCACATTTTATTTAATGGAAACATATAGTATATGTGTATGTCTTTAGAGTTCCCTCAAAACTTTTAATTACACAATATTTAAACAGAAATAATGTAAATTTTAAAAAAGGAGTGGAGAAGATAGTTTTGTAGAATCTCAGTTTTTGGACTGATGTCTTTTCACATTTCCATCTCTTTTAGCCAGTCTTTGCCCCAAAATGAATACTTTTTGACATTGTTTCAATTATAATATATGCAGAATATTATACTTTATTCCTTTCACATTATTTTTATATTTCAATGTTGCTACATATTCTAATTTAATTTAAATTTTATTGTAGATTATTGTTTTTATTAGTTCATTTCCACTAGATTTATATGTAACACAGATTCTTAAGAGTGCCATAGTTGGGTCAAAAGGCACTCATATTTATGCCCCCACCAGCAAAGTGTCCTCACTTAGCTGAATATGTTGGTTTATATATCCCTCCCCATGAAAGCATTAACTATGTATTATCATGCCTGCAGCTGTAGCCCTGTGGTATCCCATCCCGTCAGATCTCTGAAGCTAAGCAGGGTCGGGCCTGGTTAGTACCTGGATGGGAGACCGCCTGGGAACACCAGAAGCTGAAGGCTTGGGAGCAGGACCTGGCAACCCCCTCCCAAAAATCAGTCTGCCATTGAAAACCCTATGCACAGCAGAGAAGCACTGACAATAGTGTTTCCCCTGTTGTACAGAGGGTCGCTATGAGTCGGATACCGACTCGACGGCACCTAACAACAACATGTATTATCATATGTTTAATTTATACTAATATAATATTTAACATATTTTATATGGTACTTCGGTCTGGGATTTAGCTCAGTGGGTAGAGCGCTGCGCTGCAGTCTCTGAGGTCCCGAGTTCAATTCCCAGCACCACAAAAATGGGAGAAGGGCCTGGCAATCCACTCCCAAGGCAATCCCGAAACAGTCAGCAATTGAAAACCCTATGAGGGTCGCTATGAGTCGGATACCGACTCGACGGCAGCTAACAACAACAATATGGTACTTCATTATTCTAATTATTACTCTAACTTTTGGAAACATTCTTTTTCCATATGCCTTTCATTAAGTTTATGTATTATTCTGGCAAGTGTAAATTCATATCCTTGTCCATTTGGTCGACTGGATTTATGACTTCTTTCTTTTTTGAGGATCTGAAATATTTAAGAACCCTCTGACATGCTTGTTGCAAATGTTTTTACCAAGTCTAAGATTTATGGTAGTGTATATATGTGTGTGATACACATACACTCATATTAATATAGTTAAGGAATAGTATCACTTCAAAAACAGACTGCCTGATGATCAAGGTACTTACTAAGGCTCAAACTATCAGTAGATGAAATTTCCGAAGTCTGAGGGGCCTTTCCATAGGTGCACTTGGGGGGCCAGAGAGGGTTGAGGCCTGTCCAAGATAGCACATCTTCCTGCTCTCTCCTCTGTTACCGTATAGGTCAAGTAAAATGATATTGGAGTAACCGAAGGATACCCTCAAACCATTAATAAATCTCTCTTGCTAAGATTTTGGCTCTTTTTGGGGTGCCCACCTATACTCACTCCTGTTTTCTTTAAGAATCTAGTTTACTTATTTTAGAGAATAGATCTTTTATGGCCCAATTGAAATGTGACTCCTTCATAGAATCTTCTCTAATTTCTTTCTATCCATCTACCCCAAGTGAGAAATAATTTTTTCCTGTGAAGTGCTATCCTCCTATAGTGCATTAGTTGTATCTTCTTTACTGAGCCTTTCTGTTATACCAAAGTTATTTATGAATTTAAAAATTTACTTCAAGATAGATACTTTAAGTATGTTTTTTTTACATTGATACAGGACTTGCTGAATGATTGAGTTAGCATAGGGTAGGTAAGGGAGGAAGATGGTTCAATCATACTCTTTAAGTGATGGGGCTGAGAAGGGAAGGGTGAGCAGCACTGACTGGGCATGGATGCCATGGGTGGCCACACAGTGGAAGGTTTTCTGTGCTTTCTAAATTTACATAAGATAAAGATCCTAGTGAATTTCACAAACAGTTGTTCAAAAAATGTAAGGACTATACTTGAGTTTCCACACTTGTGGTATAGACAGCTATCAGAGATACAATAGCTGCCAATTTCTACAGATTTCTCTGTGCCTCTCTGTGAAGTTGTTGTTGTTGTTATTGTTAGGTGCTGTCGAGTCGGGTAGCAACCCTATGCACAGCAGAACAAAACACTCCCTGATTCTGTGCCAGGCACACGATCTTATTCATGTCAGAAAATATTTGATCTTTTAAAAGAAACAAACAAACAACAACAATAACAAAAACTCCTATGTAAGATGCTTTATGACTGGAAAAGCTGAGAAAATTGCAGTTTCTGCTCTTAAGGAGCTTTATATCTGGTACAGGAGATACTGAATTTAATAGGAACATTCTAATGCTCTTGAGCTATGTCTAGTAGTAAGGACCCAAAGTGTGTATCAGGACTGTATGAGAAGAAAAGATCACCTTGACGGATACTCTAAAAGTTGCCAGTATACTAATCGCTTATTATGTATTTAATCCAAAAATCTTTCTGTCTGCAGAGGTGACACTTTTGTGTTTGACATTTTAGTTGCCTGTGCCTTACCTGAACTGCCAGTACCCCAATTATTATTGTATCATGATTTGAATAATATTGTAGGGAATGAAAGATTTATTCTTGTTTTTCAAAAATTAAGCCAAAAAAAGTATGAGGGATGATTGATGTTTATTTTGGTGTTGTTAAAGTCCTAGGAATTAGGAGGAAATGAGTGTAGCATATCAGGCAGTAGAAAAAACTATCTCATGAGCTGCTGGAGATGATTGCTCAGACTCTTAGAAAATATGCCTTCAATAGATAATCCTTAAATCACAGTGCATGTACAACACATGCACATACATATATACCTTGTCTCTGCCCTATTAACCATTTATTCTTGTCTATCTTTATTTAATGATTTCTTTTCCTTGTTCCTTTCTAAATATTACCTCCACTGGGACCTAATTATAACTGCTTGAAATTCACACAACATCAGAATAGATGTGGACTCCCAGTGTTATCTTTAGGTATCACAGAATATTAGACATTAATTATAGTTATCCATTGTGTATACAGATATGTAAACCTGAAATTTCAGTGAAAAAATGTCAAGGAGATATTTCTCATTAGCTTTGGAATTCCATATAAAATTTCTCCCCAAGAGTGATAATACTGCAAATGGAGACTTTTTTAGGTTTAAAGTAAACATCTTAAACTTAAGCTAACCTTTATCTTAAGTTAGTATTTAACTTAGTACTGAAATTGTGAGGAAAGTACTGTTTCTTAAAAAAAAAAAGAGAGAGAGAAAAGAAAAGAAAAAACAGGCTTTTGTAGAAAAGACATACTTTAATGCCCACTATTCTATGGAAAGGCTTGGAATTTAGGTCAGTTGGTAGAATGCTGCTCTACAGTCTCTGAGGTCCCAGGTTCGATTCCTAGCACCACAGAAATGGGAGAAGGACATGGCAATCCACTCCTGAGGCAATCGTGAAACAATCAGCCATTGAAAACCCTATGAAGATCGCTATAAATCGGACCCAAGTCGACGGCACCTAATGATAACAACAACTCTATGGAATAGCTGTATTTGAGGTGAGATTTAAATCAAACTTCAGCATATAAAAGCATTTTGTAGGGTTTTTAAAAGCAGTTGCTGTCTTAGAGAAGTAATTGAACATTGCTGTTTTCAATTAGTTATTTATAATATATGCAAATGGTCTAATGACCCTGGAATAGGTTTAACTTTAGAAAGATGAAGACACAAAGTGCTATGAGGGAAAGAGTACTCTGTCTCAAATCCAGAGACCTGGGTTGTAGTCCCAGTTCTGTGATCTATTCTGTGGATCTTAGTAAAGACCTTTCACATCCCTTAGTTCATTTTCTTTCTTTTATTCACAAAGAACTTACAAACTTTCAATCTAGTAAACACTTACAAATTGGTGCCCTCTATTTTTAATTGTATAAAGCTTCAAAAGTATATCATGTTCAAAATACTTAGATGAAAAAATGTCATCCATAAATTCACCTAAATACAGGTACAACCTATCATTTGCTGTGTATGCATTTCAAGTAGTCAGCTGTTAACATAAATTGCCCATAGTACTGTATACCTCAACATTATACATTAAGCATTTTTTATATTGCTGCATTTTCTTGAATGATAATAGTTTTGAGATTTGTTTTGTAGTTCATTGAGTGGTTATATATATCTTATTTGAGAATTCCAGTACTTTAAGACTTTGCTGTTATCAACGTTTTTGTGCATAAATGTAGCTTAACTCCTCAGAAATCTTATTCTTAATATCGGGGGAATGAGATGTCAGGGTCACAGGTTAATGTTTTTATGATTATTTACATCTCTTGATGACTTGTTTTCTATAAGGGATGTTTCTGTAACTTTCACAGCAATGTGTAAGTCAGTGTATCCTCAATCACGCCAGCATTGTTTTTTGGTATTAGCATTTCTCTGGCTATTGTGAGGTTTAATGTATGTCTCCACGTGTTGATGTTTTGTTACAGTTTTACATCTCATCTGAAAATGAATAATTCACAGTTTTCAGGATCCCATTCATAGCAAAACAAAAAGTAAACATTTTAATGAGAATTTTTCATATCTTTTAAAAGAGATTTTGGAACTTTTTTTGAGTCCTAAGAAGGACCTTTAGAAGCAAGTAAGAGACATTCCTTATTCCTAAATGGAAATGTAGTCCATGGTCATTTCCCCCCACATTTTGTGTATTCTTAAACACAACTCTCAAGTCAATTGTTTTTGAATTTTAACAACAAAAAAATTCTGAAATGATCCTGATAATAAGCAAGCAAAATAGCTAAGAGAAATGTGAATAACAGAAGTGATGAGGAGTGGGTAGTACATGCTAAAACACAGTATAAGACAACCATAATTGAAGTGGTGCAGTCTGAGGGCAGAAGAGATGGAGACCATTGCAGTAACATCACCTGCCCAGAAACAGAACATCTCTACTGGGTCTTCAGTGTGCATTCCAGGAACCATCTTGGAACATTCTGGAAAGGAGGGATTATTTTCATGGCATTGAGATAGTTGGTAAGGATTAATCAAAGGGTCACATCACCATTATGTATCAAAATAAGCTATGATGTGAATTGAAATTCAAAAAAATAGCAAAAAGTTTAAGAAAAAAAAGATATATTCTATCAGTTGTAATAAATACAATAGGTTTTTAAGCTTAGTCCTAGCATCCTCAGGCTTTTCTGTAAAGGGTCAAGTGGTAAAAGGTCTGTTGTACCATGAAAGTATCAATAGGTAATATATAATATGTCCAGTAAATAGATGAAGAATCATATGATTATGTCAGTTTCCCCACATAGCCTTCCCTATCGTAAGTCTTAAAAATCTTTTAATTTTTATTTTTAACCAACTTTGTGTGAAAACATAAGTACTTCATGGCCGTTTTACTTTGCACTTCCTTGGCTACTGTTGGAGCTGAGCAAATGTGTGTGAGCACACACATGTATTGCACATGTGTGGGTTTGGTTCATTTGCTTGCTGCTGAAGTCTCTCCTCTGTGAACCATAGGCAGGGTTAATTTATCTCTTATTTCACCTCCCTGTTACCTGATGTCCCAAAGCTCTGGAGACCTCTGTGGTATCTCCAGCCTAGTGCAGACCACAACACCAACATTTTGCTTCATGAATTATAACTATTCTTGTGCCTTTGTGACCAGAGGCCAGGGGCTTGACTTTTAGCTCAGTCCTCTCCAGCCTCCTAGCCTGGCTGCTTGCCAATAGACCAAGAATGGGGGATGATTGGTCTCTGTCAGTTTTGGGCAGTTTTGTCTGGGTACCTCCTGCTTCATCTGCTCTTGGAAATCTTTGAGCTGGTGGTTGCCTGGATATTACCTGAACCTTCCCTTTGGGTCCTGGAATCTAGCTGTGGATGGCATTTGCCTTTGTTTTTTTGTCTTTCTAGGTGAGCAAACTGAGAGCTTGGCTGCTTGAAAGAAGCATTATGTTTCACTCCTGAGTTAGTTATTTCTGTTTTGCAAGAGGTAGAATGGAGAAAAGGGTGAAGTCACTTGCATGAGCCACCTAGACATTCTTAGAGAACTCCTGCTGGTAGATTATTTTTACTGAGGTAGAAGTGTAATTTTCCCTGGCCAGGTCCCCCTGTCTTTGGTGTGTCACAGTTGAAATGTCTGCACTGCCCTCCCTGCAGTCTTTCCATTATTGTGTGCTACAGGAACTGAGAGGCTTATGAGCACCCAGCTGGTTTCTCTTCTCTTTTGGACATCATTGTTTGTCACAATTCTGATCACCGTTTCTTTCCCCAGATAATAAAATTGCAAAATTACTGCTATATTTACATTTCCTTTTTTTTTTTGCCCATGCTTAAGAAATACCATTTATAGCTTTCCCTTGAATTTCCTTTATTAATAATATTCCTTTGTACATATCTCACTTTGCTGTTTAAAAAATGCTGCTATAGCTGTTACTTCTTCATCATAAATGCCTATATGGTAATCAAGGCAGGAATTATTGTTCCCATTTTATAAATGAGGAGATTAAGGCTCAGTGAGTTCTGGAAAGCCCTAGCCTGTGTCCAGCCCACTGCTGAAACTGGTGCCAGACCTGAGATTACATATACTATCGGGTCCCTCTTAACATTTTTTTTCCTTTTCCACAAAACTACTCCCCATTTATGAGTTTTAGGATCATTCTTGTGTGTGGCATGAATGAATTAGTGACTTTTTTTGAGAGATCTAAGCATTAATGCATTTACCTAATATTTCTTTTCTTCCATCTCTTGGTCTAAGTACTTTAAGAGAAGCTGTAAGGGGTAACCTATATGAATAATGCTTATCAAATTGCATATATGAAAATTGTCACAATGAAAAGCATGTCAAAATGAATCACATTATGATGTACATTAAAAATTTCTAATTAAAAAAAAAGAGAAGCTAGTATGTATAAATGTTCCCTCTTTCTCTTCAAACATTTGGAGACATTTTCAGAGAAGACAGAGACCCTAAAGAAACCGTGTTTGTTCTTAGGTATTCTTAACCACCACTGAAGTGTGGCTTTGGAGTTTCCTCCTGAGCTCTTCTAGCTGTAGGTTGCCATAAGTCATAACATTTGGGGGTCACTGATTCCTATTCCTTTTTAAACTATATTAGGTCTGCATATTATATGACCTTTGGGTTCTAACCTTCAGTTTTAGGGAACTGAAAGTTTAGGAAGTTTTGTTAGGACTTGAATCCAAGTAAATTCCCTCATGAGTAAAAGACGAAGAGTCATGGAGTATTCAAGATAAAGGGACTTTCATCCATATACTGCATCTTGGTTAGAAGACATGTCCACCTAGTGGTGGAGCTGCAGGCAGAATGTTGATATTCAATTTATTGGGCTTCTGCTGGCTTCCTCTGAATGGCCAAATGCTTCCTGGTTTGGGCCTCTTTGGGCCAGCCTGGGAACTCGAGAGGGAGGGCTGTGTCTGCTGTGCCCATGGGTCTTCTTCTCCTGCCCCTTAGGCACTCAATATTTGTTTGCATAATGAATGACTTGGCCTCATGCCTTGTTGATGAAATCTTATGTTTGCCTATTGGTAATGCAAATTATAAGGATCACAAAGGTTTTTTTTTGTTGTTGTTGTTTTGTTTTTTTTTTTAGATTTACTATAGGAAACAGACCATGGTATATATTTTAAGTAGAAGGTACTCATAGCTTGGAAATCATAGGAAGGTCTGTATGGAGGGAGTAGACTCTAGGCTAAGCATCTAGAAGCAAATCCCAGAACTGCCAATGTTACTCCATGTTCTGTAGTCTGGGAAGAAGAAAGTCACAAGGCCACCATTGAACTGTTGAGTTCAAGAGCAGTCCACTGTATCTGTGATCCAGAAATCAGGTAGCCATGATTGGTAAGGGGGTGTCTGGGTCCTGAGGCAGGGAGTCCAGGCACACTTCCTGTCACAGCTACTTCTGGTCATTTGCCATACTGAATATTGAATAAGAAGATTCCCATTTCCCCACCACCATCTTCCAACAGGAAACAGGCCAGAGCAGCAGGAACATGGCCTCTGTCTCACCTATGTCTGCCAGATCTCAAGGCAGTGCATATATTTTGGCAGATTTTCTTTTGCATTCAAACTCCTACCTACAAGGCGGCTTCTGTGACATGGCACATTTGAGCACTGATTCACCCTATCTGACACAGTAAGTATTAGGATTTTTACATTTGAGGACTGCCTTCCATAAAGCTGAGTGTGTAATAGGTATTCAAATGAGGCTGGAGTAACAGTTATGTCCTATTAGGTCTTTACTTCTCAGTGTAATTAATTATATAGCAGAACGAAATGCAACAATTTTACTTTAGGGAATCCCTGTGGGGAATTCCTCTTTATCAGAAAAATGCCATAAGGAAGGAAGACCCTGAAGTGGGAGTGTAATCTAAACTGTTTTGGTTTCAAACATCTTGGAAAGTACTAGAGGCACATGTGGGATATTTGAATGTGACTGTGCTTACTGTCTGGGGGAAGTTCTGTCTGAGGCAGGTTGTCCGTTTTCCATAATGCCATCTCCTCTCTATCTTCCTCCCTCCTCCAGTGTTAAATGTAGTGGACATCAATGAAAAGTTTTATTTAAAATATATTAAATAGAGATATAACCTACGGGCCTGTCTTAAATTCTTCTAATTTCTTCCTTAACACTTACATAGCCTTATTTAACAATGTGAAATAACTGTTAGTGATTCCCTCCACCTTTACCCTTGTCCTTTTTGGGCAAATTTAGACATATTTTACATGCATTTTTTTATTGTTGTTCCAAACTAAGAATCAGACAAATGTACTGTCCTACTTATAGCCAAGTTATAAAATTATTGGTAATAATTATTATAAAATCATTGGTAATATTGCTAGGGGTTGGGGATAGGACAGGGCAAATTATAAGGTATAATTGAAGTGTGTCATCTGATTTTCTTAGAAAAGGTGACATTCTTTGCTTCAGGAGGAAGAAGATGTGTGAGCAGGTTAGCAGATAACTGTTTCTGCTAGTTTTCTGCCATATCTGCATAATCTTCTTGTTACTTTTTCCTTCTTACTGGGGAGCATGTGGTTCTAGAGCAGGGAAGCCCCCAAAGTCTCCTATTCTTGTCCCTGCTAGATGCTCTGTCCTCTTAGCAACCACAGTCACTGATCCCAAGTATGAGAGGTCTTTAGCCACCTGAAGCCCTTGGGTGAGGAGCCAAGTGTATTCAGGATTCACTTGTACTAAGTGACCAAGATGACATTATTACAGTGCCATAAGTAGGTGACTGTGTAAGTTACCAAAGGTACCATGGAGAATGCTGTTTGAAGTGTGAATTAAAATGACTGGAAACCAGAGCTTAACTCTTTGTTTTCTTAAGTCTTTAAGTTTACTTTCTCTTTTGTATAATAATCACTTGCTTGCTCAGCCCTGGTGATGGGATAGTCCCTGTATTAGGCATGAGGAAAATAAAGTTAAGGAAGATACCATCTTTTTTCTTCATTTACTCACCATCAGTATTAGGATGGTGGGTTTTCACCCTGGCTCATAGCATGTGCCTGCAGCCATAGCCCTGTGGCATCTGATCCTGTCAGATCTTGGAAGCTAAGCAGGGTCAGGCCTGCTTAGTACTTGGATGGGAGACCACCTGGGAACATCAGGAGCGTAGGCTTGGGAAAAGGACCTGGCAACTCACTCCCAAAAATCAATCCGTCATTGAAAACCCCATGAACAGCAGAGAAGCACTGACAATAGTGTTTCACCTGTTGTATGTAGGTAGCTATGAGTTGGATACCAACTCGATGGCACCTAACAACAACAACATAGCATGTAGGGAATCAAGGTTAATACCCTTTATGCTTCCTTCCAAATTGAAGTGTATTCTGCCAAAGTACAAAGATTAAAATGCCCAAGTAACTGTTTTGTCAATTTGTCTGTATTATTCCTGGGTTCTTATTTAATGTTTGGCATGAAAAAACTTTTTTTTCCTAAAGAAAACTTTAAAAGTTACTGGTTGGGATTTAAAATTATGTTCTTGTTCTAAAGTTATAAGGCTAACTA
Source organism: Pedetes capensis (assembly GCA_007922755.1). NCBI lineage: Eukaryota > Metazoa > Chordata > Mammalia > Rodentia > Pedetidae > Pedetes > Pedetes capensis. Next base: position 71,320 of record VMDO01000651.1, on the reverse strand, counting down.
GAAAAGTAGAAAGGAAAGGACTGGGCTGATTAAATTTGAAACACAGGGAGATATAAACAAAGTAGGAAATTAATTATCTTAAATATCTGAGGAACTGCCATGTATTATAGACATTGTGATTCCAGAGTGCAAGGGCTGGGCAGATAGGTGGGCCTTATGGGAATACAGGTTTCAGCCACACAGACCTTTCTAGCAGTTATCACTTTTCTACCATGGACGGAGCTGTTTTATGAGATAATGGGTTCTTTGTCATTGGACATATACAAGTGAACTCACAGATGGTGGTTAACCTTCAACTTGAGATCTATATTAGAAAGAATATCTTTATTAATAATTTTATGCCTCATGGGTATTAAATTTCTGTATTATTGAACACTGAGTCATTAGCTGTTGTTGTTACGTGCCATTGAGTCTGATCTGACTCAGAACGATCCAATGTACAACAAATGAAACACTACCCAACACTGTGCCATGCCCAGCACTATTGTCAATGCTTCTCTGTTATTCATAGGGTTTCCAATGGCTGATTTTTTGGGGGCAGTGGGTTGCCCAGTCCTTGTACCAAGTCTAGTGTTTCCAGGTGGTCTCCTATCCTAGTATTAACCAGGCCAGACTCTGCTTAGCTTCCAAGATCTGATGAGATTGGTCATCAGGGTGGTATGGTTGTGAAATGTCTAAAAATGTGTGTGTGTGTGTGTGTGTGTGTGATTAATATTAGCCAATTGAGTGAAATCTTCATGCATTTCATTCTTTTTATTTTGCACAGTGGTCAAAGTTGATAAAGCTATAGAATCCACAGTATCAGTACTCTCACTGAGAGAAACTTAGAATAGCATCAACTGGTATAGTTCTGAAAATGATCTGAAACAGTTTGGTTCATTTTCAGTTAGCTGCCATTGGACAGTTCTTCACCAGATTTTGTCTCTGTTTCAAAATCTTGAAGTAAATGTGGAACAACTTCCAACATGAGTCAAGGAAAATCTCGGCAGTTGGAAATGGTTCCAGTTGTTTTGCTATTAAATATGAAATTGCAAACCTAGACTTTCTTACATAATTTAAGTTTATGACACTTTCTAATGAGAAGCTTATCTGGTTTTAGTACCACTTTAAATACTAAAAAATAATTTCTTAAGGCTATTGGATTATTGTTAAAAATTGTTATTACAAAACGTGGTTAATTTGCTTTGTTTCTTAAAACTATCTCATAATCCTTGAATGCTGAAAATTTATATTGCCCTCTCCTTCACTTTATTTTTCTACTACTTGGGCATTGAAAAAATTTATCAATATGTTTATATTAGATTTTATTTTTTTAAACAGGAATTTTAGGTAAATAATCTGAAGAATACAGATTAAAATACAAATTTTTATTTATAATCATAATAGCTAAATTCAATGATATTACCTAAAATTATACTGTCCAAACTCAGTGCAGAAGCTCTAAGCTGATTCATATACAATGTTTGTGTCATGGGGTATAAGGAGCATTGTGGATAGGAGACAGTTTTGTGAGCAATGCAACATTTGAAAGGCTTAAGTATAGGAGTTAACTCTACATCTTGTAGCTATGCTTAGTCTTAGCATGTCATGTGGGATGAATAAACACAGCGTCACAGAGACACACAATGAATTATCATATGTAACTATAGCCTCAGATTCATCAACAGTAGACTTTTATGCATTGAAGAAAAAAAATTAACTATTTCTACTTTTTCAAGTTATTTGCAAGATAGATTTTTCTATTATCCTCTTCATTTTTATTGAGATAACAAAGGTAATTTGCAATAAAGGAAAAATCCAAACAAAATTATTAAAAAAATTAAAAGTAATTAAGCTATCCCTGCAGTGCTAGTAAAATCCCATGCCCTGTCTACTGGGAATGGCAGACTTATAAACAGATAAGTACAACATGGTGTTTACGTGTTTTAATACAAGTTTGAACAAGCTCTCAGGGGAACCTAGACAAGTGAGCAGCAATTAACTTGCAGACTTACTTACTGGTAGATTTAGAAAGAGAAGATTCCAGATAACCACTAACAAGATTACTGGGCTTCATTAGAGATTATATTGTGATTTTCCCCATCATTGTTTTTTCTTCCTTTTGGAGGGACAAAACCTTTATGAATTAGGCATCCAGTGTCTCATCTTTATAAATCTGTTTTTTCCCACTTTTAGAAGGATATTTATGAAGCTTCAAAATGCCCAAGCTATTGTTCGTCCCTCTCTCTTCGCCTTGTATAGAAGGGGAAAAAATCTGTTTTTCAAATCAGAGACTTGGAAGAAAGGTCCTTAGGACCATATTTTTTGCAAGCACAGGAGATTCCACAAAGGAGTCATGCCATTCTAAAACATAAAATTGTAGGAAGAGATTCTAGCGATCATCTTGTTAATTATTTAATATTTCAGAACTAGGAAAACTGAGGTCCCGAGAGAGTGAATGTTTTCTTGTTCACATAGCCAAGTACAACCATTGCTATTAAATGCTCCCTTGGGTACAAGGTTGGTTCCCATGTCTTCTCTGCTAGTTAATTTTCTTTTTTCTCCCTTCCCTTCTCTTCCCTTCCCTCTTTTCTTCTTTTCTTTTTTTTTTCTTTTCTTTTCTTTTTTCCTTTTTTTCTTTTCGTTTTTCACATTTGCAGTATTTGAGGCTTGAACCCAGGCCCTTACACATTTTAGGCAGCTGCTCTACCACTAAGCTGCACCTCTAGTCCCTATTTTATTTTATTTTTTCTTATTTTGTGGTACGGGAGGTTGAACCCAGGGCCTTGTGCTTGCGTGCTTTGCAAGTGCTGGACCACTGAGCTGCGCCCCCAACCCATTTTTTTTTACTTTTTGAGACAGGGTCTTGCTAAGTTATGCAGACTACTTCTGGTCTCGAACTTCTGATCCTCCTGCCTCTGCCTCCTGAGCCGCTGGGATTACAGGCATGTGCCACTGCGCCCGATTCAAGTCCCTATTTTTTTTTATTTAGATCAGGTCTTGCTAATTTGCTTGGCTGCCTCTTGTTTCAAGCTTGCAATTCTTCTGCCTCCCCTTCCTGAGTTGCTGGGATCACAGATGTGTGCCAAGACACTGAACTCTCTGAGTTAATTTTTAGTGGTATGGGTACTGCCTTCTTTGGAAGAGAGATTCTTTACTTCTGTGTCCATTTCAGTGCCTTTTATCCATTCCATCTGGTTATCATCCAGCAATCAACAGTGTTACTAACTTGTTTAGTGAAACTTTCCCACTGCTAGTGCTCTTTTAGAGGTTTGAATCCCACCCATGCCATCTTGTCACTGCTCTGTGATATTGGATAAGCCACTTCAGTTTCTGCAGGTCTATTTTGAATATAGTACTCAAATTCAAAGAAACACATTCATTCCTAGGGTTTCTCCTAACCCTTCTCAATAAGCTTTTGGCTCTTGAATAGCTTGTCTGAGCTATTACCAACCATGTCTGGGTTTTTCCATGACCGGTAGAAATTTTTCCAAACAAAAGGCCAGGTAGCACTTGTTCTGTTCTCTCCTTGGCCTTCTCTGGACAGTCCTGGTCTTCCAGGGCTGTTGTTTCCCTGTTGGGGTTGATTGTCTCTTTTTTGAGTCACAATATGAATCTGAAGTAAGAGTACAGTGTAGGGGCATATCTCTATCTGTCTCACTTTTTTATCATAGACTTGTTTATGTCTCTGGCTCTGATGCTTCTCCATTTTGCTGCTGCCTGGCTCACCTGGAATCTTCAAATGCAGCTGGGTTTTCTGTCACTCACAGTGTTGTTGTTGTTGTTAGGTGCAGTCCAGTCGGTATCCGACTCATAGCGACCCTCTGTTCAACAGGGGAAACACTATTGTTAGTGCTTCTTTGCTGTTCATCGAGTTTTCAATGGCAGATTGATTTTTGGGAGGGGGTTGCCAGGTCCTTCTCCCAAGCCTACATTTTCTGGTGTTCCCAGGTAGTCTCCCATCCAGGTACTAACCAGGCCCAATCCTGCTTAGCTTCCGAGATCTGACGGGATCAGATGCCACAGGGCTACTGCTGCAGGCACTCACAGTGTAGCTAGCCTTAATTTCTGTGGTACTAACTCTGTGTAGGGTAGGTTGTGTGTCTTGATTTCCACTGTACCTTCCTTTACTCCAGACTCCTCAATGTATGGGGCTCTTAGGAGTTAACACATAGTTTTGTAAGAAATCTCAGCATACTCAGTTTGTGGGCTTGTAGAGGAATCATGGGACATGAGAGTTGGAAGGAATGGTAATGGGTATCTCATCTTTAGTTTACAGATAGGGAGAAGCACTGAGATTCAAAGAGGTCAGGGGACTAAAGTTATAGAGCCAGTTACTGAGTGGGAAATTAAGCCCAAGTCCTCTGTATCTAAGTCTAGTGCTGTCTCCAGTGCTGCCAAGTGTCTCTCGGAGAGCCTATATAAAGCTTGGCATTTCTCTAGAGTTGTTCTCTCATTACCCCTTCTGAGCAATGCCAGCTGTCCATGCAGAGAGTGGGGCATTTAGCCAGTGTTGGGCCAAAACTGTCTGCAAGAGAAGTTGAGTGAATACATTGACATTTTCAGCCCATGGAAGATCCCACTTTGCCCTTCTGGCTCTATCTGACCTGATGTTTCAAAGACAGGGTGATTACATTTGCTGTTCAACTAACAATTGTGTGTAATTTTCAGCCTGCCTTATTCTTCAATGCTATCTTCCCACGCTTCTATCACATGCCACAGCATATCTGCTTTGTAATTATACTGGTGGGGGCTTACCTACACCATTTGGAAAAAATTTTGCCTAATGTGCTTATTTATTTGTGCATAATAAATCTTGATTGATACCTTGGTAATCTCTGAGACCAATCCAAAACTCCCTCCCACAACAGGGAGGATTGAAGAGTCAGGGAAACATGTGGTCAAAAGAATTAAAGAATCTCCATGCTTGATTTTTGCTTAATGTTGGCTAGTTCTACAGTCTGGAATTTTTTATAAACTTATAAAAGCTAGTACCCATCTGATGCCACATCTTCAAGGAAGGACCCTAAATCTTAGAGAGAGCAACAGTTACACTATAGGCTCATGAATGAGCTAAGACTGGATGCCTGGTCTGAATTCTGAAGATCAGGCATCTCTAGCTAACTACCAGCATGTTGCTGTACCCCAGAGATGCAAGCACAATTTATGATTCTAATAGATGATTAAGAAAATTTTTAAATTATTGTAAGATGTTGTTGTTGTTGTTAGGTGCCATTGTTGGTATCCGACTCATAGCGACCCTCTGTTCAACAGGGGAAACACTATTGTCAGTGCTTCTCTGCTGTTCAGAGGGTTTTCAATGGCAGATTGATTTTTGCGAGGGGGTTGCCAGGTCCTTCTCCCAAGCCTACAGCTTCTGGTGTTCCTAGGCAGTCTCTCATCCAGGTACTAACCAGGCCCGACCCTGCTTAGCTTCAGAGATCTGACAGGATCGGATGCCACAGGGCTACAGCTGCAGGATTGTAAGATACTGACTATCATAGACAAAGTCAAGTTAAAGAAAAAAAAACCCTTTGAAATTTTAGGAAAATGTTCTTTAAATTATAACTGCTTCTTTAACTGAGGAAAATGTTGCTGTGGGACATGGATTCTAAACTTAAGTCTGCCGTCAGCTACTTCTGCACCTCTGTCTACCAGTTCCTCTACTACTAAAATAGTGGTGCCAGCTTCTGTTCCTTCCCTCAGTAGCATTCATTTGTTCTGCAAGCACAGACCAAGAATCAGTCCTTGAATTAGTTGCCAAGGGATCCAGGGACTAATGCAATGTCATTTGGAGACAAATATAAATACTTTAAGTCAGTTATTCTCTACCCTGGAATTAGAACATATACACAGAGGAGCTGGTTATGTAGTTCAGTGGTGGTGGGGTCCTTGTCTAGCAGGCACAAGGCCCTAGGTTCAATCCTCCTCACTGCAAATACACACACACACACACACACATACATACAAGTACTATATGAGTTTATTGTGCAGACCAGGGATGTTCAACCTTCTGGCTTTCTGAGCTGCATCAAGTAAGGAGAAATTGTTTTGGGTTGCACATAAATTATATAATGTAGTTGTTGTTATTTTTAGGTGCCATCGAGTGAGTGTCCAACTCATAGTGACCCTGTGTACAACAGGTGAAACACTATTGTTAGTGCTTCTCTATATTCATAGGGTTTTCAATGGTGGATTGATTTTTTGGGGGGAGTGCGTTGCCAGGTCCTTCTCCCAAGCCTACAGTATGTGGTGTTTCCAAATGGTCTCCCATCCAAGTCCTAACCAAGTCCAACCCTGCATAGCTTCCAAGATCTAATGGGCCTGGGCACCACAGTACTATGACTGCAGGCTATAATATAGTTAGTGTATGTATATAATAAGACATCTTTCAAAAATAGTTTTTATTATAAAGTTTAGAGAAATGAGAAAAATATAAAACTGTGGTGTCTGCATTACTACCTGTTCTGGACTGCTTGATGCCCATGGGCTGCTTATTGGACTAAATTTTGTTGACCTATATAAATGTTTGTAGAATAGAATATATTGATTTAGGGGGGAGTACATGATTGAACACTAGTTAGTAATGTTTTGGGGAAATGAGAATGAGTTGGGGCACTCATATGATACTTTTAGAGAGGCTTTGTAGTTTCGGTAGTATTAACTGTCAGTTTTCCCTGTAGCCATACTACTGTGGCATCTGATACCATCAGATCTCGGAAGCTAAGCAAGGTTGGGTGTGGTTATAACTTGGATGAGAGACCACCTGGGAACACCAGATACTCTAGGCTTGGGAGAAGGACCTGGCAACCCACTCCCCAAAAACAATCTACCATTGAAAATCCTATGAATAAGCAGAGAAGCACAACAATAGTGTTTCACCCGCTGTAAGTAGGGTCACCATGAGTGGGACACCAACTCAAAGGCACCTAAAGATAACAACAGTGATGACAACAACTGTCAGTTTACCTGTGGCTCTAAGTTTTCTTACTCATACAGAGACTTGGTCATCATAGGTCTTTTTTAGTCATTTGCTTTCTGTTGTGCCTTGATTAGTTGGTTGACTACTGGCTTCATCAGTTTGTGATCATGTAGCTCACTAAGGTTAGGTTTGATGGAACAGAACAGAGAAGACATTACAGCTACTAGGATTCAAGAGATAGGAAAGGATGTAATAAAAGCTAAATCTACCATGATAGAAAAACATGGATTTGGAGTAAAAAAATTGGTATCCAAGCATTAGCTTGAAATTTGTTAATTGTGTATCCTTGAGTAAGTTATTCAACCTCTTACAGCACTTTTTTTTTTTTTGTACTGGTGGTACTAGAGATTGAACCTAAGTCCTTGAACATGATAGGCAAGTACTCTACCACTGAGCTGCATCGTTAACTCCCAGGCTTACTTTTCTGATTTGGTAAATGTTGTTGTTGTTAGGTGCCATTGAGTCAGTGACTGGCCCTGCTTAGCTTCTGAGATCTGATGGGATTAAATGCCACTTATGTAGATAATGATAATGCTCCCTCATATGGCAGTGGTACGACTGTGATTGTTTGAAAAATCATTTCACATATAGTACATCCACAGTAAACACTTGCTATTTATCATCAGTCTCCTGCTTTCCTGAGCTTACAAGATTGTTAGGGGGTGATGACAGAGGAGCAGCAGAGAAGGTAATAAGGGAATCCTGTTAGGTTTTCCTTAATTGCTTTGTGTTTGACTCTGTTCTTGAAAGAGCAGTGTTGAGGGCACAGCAGCCTTTGCTTCCTTTAGCAGTAGGCATCTTGCTTATAGGGTGGCCATTTCTCAGGTTTTTCTCTCTTCTGATGGTGTTTGTATATTGTCTGAGCCTCTATGGGGAGTCTTCCCTTTCACTTCTTGCTTTCACAATGGCTGGAAGCCTAGAGTGAAACCTAGCTGGAACCAGAGGAAGTAAGAGCAGGGCAAGTTTTGGTCCAGCAAAACCACTGCTCCTGTTTGAGTCTCTCTCTGAGAAGCCTCAGCTGGCATGGGATAGTCGTTGCATTCACTAAATGTGTGAGGTTTAAACCTGAGAGAAGGCAAATACCATAGAGTGTTTGAGCTGAGTGGAACTTACGGATGTTCAGTTTGCAGATGTTTTCTCTTATAAAAGTGATTCTGTAGCACCAGACTATAGCGAGGGCCAGAGTGACTCCATATCTGCCCCATTGCGTTCCTTATCTTCCTCAGAGCCATCCTGTGTGGACTAATTTTTCTTACTGAGAGTTTTTACTTTTGTTACAGTCTTGTTTAAAGACAAACATACTAGTTTTTTATCTCTCTAAGACCTTTAAAAAGAAAACCTCATTTGATCTTTCAAACTTCCCCCAACTGTTCTCTCTGTGTCTTCTATCTCAGGACAGCTGTTCCACACCCTGCCCTTCACATTTGCCTTAGTTCCTCTCTGTGTTATTATTGCCATTCATTTTCCTTGAGGTCTCTTTTACCTTTCAGAATCCATCAGCTTTCCAAGTGCTGGGGCTACCTCTGCAAACCCTCTCCTAGCTCTTATGATGGACCCCAGAATTTTTCCATATGCTTTGTGTGTTACTCTCTTTTTTTATTACACAGATAAGTCTATCTTTCTCAGATAGACTTTATGCTCCTTGAGTACAGGAAGAGAACATGACTTATCTGGAGGTTTAGTGATAACCATATATTCCACTTATTCAATAAATTAATAGATATTTTTACTGACTGCCTGTGATATACCAGGTCTTGGTATTATAAAATGAAAAGCACAGCTATCAAGCATTGGAGGGTTTACTTTGGAATATGGGGACCCAGCCAGGCAGAGTCACATGAGGTACATGTGTTATAGCAAGATGCCAGGTGCTGTTGACCTGCAGGGACAGGGCATAGAACTTGAACTGAAGAACTGAGTACATAGCTTACATCTTTAAGGAATAGCTGTTGTTGTTAGGTGCTGTCAAGTTGGTGTCCAACTCATATCGGCCCTACCTACAACAGGAGAAACACTGTTGTCAGTGCGTCTCTGTTACTCACAGAGTTTTCAATGGTGGATTGATTTTGTGGAGTGGGTTGCTGGCTCCTTCTCCCATGCCTATAGCACTTTGTGTTCCCAGGTGGTTTCCCATCCAAGTGCTAATGAGGCCCAACCCTGCTTAGCTTCTGAAATCTCATGGGATTGGATGCCACAGTGCAATGGCTGCACTAATAGTAGGAAATAATTATTGGCATCTAAATGATATGTAGTAAATAAACCATTTGTAACTGAAGGGTAGCTTGGAGGAAAGGGAGCAGAGGTAAAATGTAGAGGAAATGGATGAATGTTTTGAAACATGTTGTTGTTGTTGTTGTTAGGTGCCGTCGAGTCAGTATCCGACTCATAGCGACCCTCTGTTCAACAGGGGAAACACTATTGTTAGTGCTTCTCTGCTGTTCATAGGGTTTTCAATGGCAGATTGATTTTTGGGAGGGGGTTGCCAGGTCCTTCTCCCAAGCCTACAGCTTCTGGTGTTCCCAGGCGGTCTCCCATCCAGGTACTAACCAGGCCCAACCCTGCTTAGCTTCCGAGATCTGACAGGATCGGAGGCCACGGGGCTACCGCTGCAGGCAAAAGTGTGGCCCAAGCTAGCCTTGAACTCGTGATCCTCCTGCCTCTGCCTCCTGATTCACCGGTGAAACATAAATGATGACAAATCACTCTAAAAGAAGTTTAAAACTGCTACCATTATTGTGGAAAGTATTTGAAATACGATTAGTGTTTGTTATCAAAGAAGATGCCGTATTATCATATCTAAGTGAATTCTCACTGAATTCTGATAAACCTTTAAGATCAGATTATTCTAAAATCGTTATTAAGCTAATCTATTCAGTGGAATAGGATGAACTCCTACATAGAAACTTAATAATGGCAAGTAAAATAAGCATAGATAAAGCAGTACAGAATGATCCTACTCATGATCATTTGTCTAAAAATTCTAAATAAAATACATGATTAATTCATTAGTATATCAAAATACTACCACTGTGACTTAGTGTGATTTATTCCTGGATTGCAAAGATGGTTCAAAATCTGGAAATCTATCAATATAATGCATTTAATCACCAAATAAAGAGAGGTGAATACAAAATATATCAGTAGATGTTAAGAAGGACAGAGAGAAATTTTAGGCAGGTATAAGTAACTGAAGGTCATTCATTCATTCACTCACTCCTTCCTTCATAATATATTTTTCTAAAGGTCTTAGATAGGCATTGTGCAGTGAGACTACCCAGGAGTTTCTGGGTCATTGGAGCAGATAGGCAGGTAGATAAATTGTGTCCTTGTGGACTATTGTGAGTATGAAAAAACTACTAGAAGAGCCCAGAAAAGGACTTAAGCTGTTACTCCCCATGGGGATTAGGGAAGCCTTCACAGAATTAAAGACTTTTGAGCTGGGGCAATACAGAAATAGAGAGCTTGGTAGGAAATAAAAGGAGGGAAACTGCATTGTCAAACGTTGGGTGCAGTATGAGCAGTGTTCAGAAGCATGAAACTTCATAGTCAATCCTAAGAATGCTGTCCCTGGGTCACTATTGAAGTGCAGAAGAATAACAAGAGAAGATGTTGCAAAGATTATCTCAAACAAATGTGGCCCTCTCCAGAGGTGGAACTGAAAGTTCCTACCTGGGGGGGAGGGTGTCAGGGTCATTCATGGTGCTAGAAGTAGCTGAATTGACTATGGAGTGAATGGTTTGTATGTTGATGCTTGTTTTCATCTTTTACAGTCTCTCAGAAGTTGCCCTTTTCTTTACAACGTGGTATATCTGAAGAGCCCAGCATGCTACAGTTAATAAGTAACAAAGGATTGCTTTGGAAATGTGAATTTTTGTTTTAGAAACCACTGCATTTTCAAAACACCCATTTTTAAAAGCTTCTATTCTGGAATAATTTTGATTTATAGAAAAGTTGCAAGGATAGAATTAACCCATTAAAAATGTACAATTAAATTTTAGACTAAAATGTATGCAGTGAATTAAAACTTTTCAACCTTGTTTGATCCCATTTATTCCACATTTGTATTCACATTAGTCATGTTGAAAGCAAAAAAGTTACTTTTATCCTCGCTTAGTAGAAGATTGATATTCAATTAAAAACAAAAACAATATTACTGTTTCTCAAACCTTAGAGATGAGCTTAATTTTGGCACTTAAATTTTTTTTTTCTTAAATGATTCCAAATGTGCAGCCAGATTTAAACCTATGAGTAAATCAGACATGCATTTGTTGTTTTCTAGGTTGCCTTTGTGACATTTCTTAATGATTATTTGTTGTTAGGTGCTCTTGAGTCCAGTCTGACTCATAGCGACCCTATGTATAGCAGATCAAAACACTGCCTGATTCTGTGCTAGGTGCACAATCTTATTTATGTTTAAGCACATTGTTGCAGACACTGTGTCAATCCATCTGGTGGAGGGTTTTCCCTATTTTCGCTGACCTGCCACTCTCCCAAACATGATGTCTTTCTCCAGGGATTGGTCTCTCCTGACTACATGTGCGAAATATATAAAATGCATTCCAGCCATCCTTGCTTCCAAGGAGTACTCAGGTTGCACTTCTTCTAGGACAGATCTGTTGGTTCTTTTGGCAGTCCGTGGTATATTCAATAGACGTCTCCAGCACCATAACTCAAAAGCATCAATTCTTTTCCTATCTCCCTTGTTCAATGTCCATCTTTCATAGCCATATGATGCAACTGAAAATACCATGGCATGAGTCAGGCGCACCTTCGTCTTCAATGTGACATCTTTGCTTTTCAATACTCTAAAGAGATCTTTTGCCACAGCTTTTCCTAGAGCAATGCGTCTTTGGATTTCTTGACTGCTGCTTCCATGGGGTTTAGCGATGTCTAAAATATGATTACTAGATTTCTAAGGAACTCACTATTTTGCAAGTATATATGAAACGTGAGAGAGAGAGAGAGAGAGAGAGAGAGAGAGAGAGAGAGAGAGAGAACGGTACAAAGAAGAAAAAGGAAAAGAAGGGCCCTGTAACCAGAGGGAAAAAAACAATGTCATCATTGGCTTTAATGGCACATGCCCTGATTCTCAGTTTAGAATCTTCCTCATGGGTTTATGTTTTCCTCTTCTACTGAGAAAATTGTACCTCTTAACTGTTTCCCTTCAGGGAAGATGATCCTATAATTCTTAGGGACCTTCTTTGAAAATGGAGGTGCTCTTTGCTCTCCCTTTGTGTAGGACTGAATGCCATATAAAACATTTCATCTCACTGATGTCATAAGTGCTCTGTGAGCTATGGAGGACAGGTATTTTTCAGTCTTAATTTTGAAGGAGTGGAGGTATCTGCAGTGCCAGAGAGGGTTCAAGGCCACGCCCTTCATCTGTGGTGTGGACTGATGTTAATTCCTGGAATTCTGTGTGCGCCTCCTCCTCTACCCTGTCTCTCCATTGCTATGCCATGTGCTGAGGCTTTTATTTGTTCCTCCATTTCCCATGCTCTTTGTCTTTACAGACATCTGGAGGTAATCATGCAGCCCTCTTCATTAATTCAGTTCAATTAATAAATTACTAGGTGAATTTGGAGCTGGGAGTGGGTGCCGGCGAACTTCCGGGCCTCCCTGTGCTGGAGAGCTCTTGCAATCAGTCCTGGAGAGGCCTCCTCAGCAACTCTGGGATGCTCTTCCCCAGCAGGCAGGCTGCCTGAGGGATGATTGGCGGATCCTGACAGAGGAGACCTCCTTCTCCTTTCTCCACATGGTATACATAATCTGATCAGAGCAGCATCTGCCTGCGCTGGTTGTCCCCTATGTAGTTAAAGTAAGTTTTTCATAAATTTCAAACATAGAGTGTAGCTCTTAATGGGCGTTTAATTGTTATGCAGGGCTGACTTATGGATGATGGGCCTTGAATATTCTATTCTTTCTCCACTGAAAGATGCCAGTATTTGTTCTAGGCATTGTGACAACCAGTCTCCTTCCTCACTGTTTCCAGGTGCCCTTTGGTAAGGAGTGGAGCTGCTCCTGCAAATGGGACATTTTAAGGTATCCTGTCAAATGCCCATTACCAAAGTCAAATTTTAGTTTCTTTAATTCCTACAATGTCCTCAAATGTACATGTAAAGTTTCCTCCCTTGGATTCCATCACACATTTTAGTTTTTTTGCCAGCTACCTTCTCTTATTCCACCTCCAACCACACTAAACTTAAGTGCTGAGTATGTTTCTGCCTATATCACTTTACTAACTTTGCCGAGGTCTAAACTGTATTGAACATGAAAGGTCCCATCTGAAAAACCTCATCAGTGCAGTCCTGGTGGCTCTGCTCTTAGGACAAAGTGATCTTATCTTTTTCTGCATCATAGCACTGTTATGTTTTTAACCTCACTTAGGTAGCTTATAGCCTAATTTAGGTATCACCATTTAATGGTATGGCAGTTATTTTCATAGATTACTGATAAAACTGAAGCTTTTCCCCAGTGTCCTATGTGCAAAACTTTCTGAAGTTAGGAACCTTTTCTCATTCATAGCTCTTTCTCCATGATTGGTGGACAATGATATAGTTCCTTCCTAGAAGGTAGGTATTTGAGTATGAGGGATCATTCTGCTTCTTCTTCCCCCTGCCTCTTCTTCCTGCTCCCTCTTCTTTCTCCTCCTCCTCCTCCTGAGGATTCCTCTTCCTCTCCTCCTATTTTTCTTCTGTATTCCTCTATCCTTCTTGTTTCTTCCTTCATTTTTTGTAGATAACATTATAAAGATTCACTAAGTATAGATTGGGGCTGGGATTTAACTCAGTTATTAGCGCTGCTGTGCAGTCTCTGAGGTCCCAGGTTCGATTCCAAGCACCTCAAAAATGGGAGAAGGATGTGGCAGCCCACTCCCAAGGCAATCCTGAAACAATCACCCATTGAAAACCTTATGAAGGTCACTATGAGTCAGACAGGACTCCAGGGCACCTAGCAACAACAACAACAACAACAACAACAACAACAACAACAACAGATTAAGATGAAATAACAATGAAGTGAGATATGCCAGCTTTAGTTTCTTTTTTTTTTTCCTTTTTTCTCTTTATTTTTTTGTACTGGGAGATGAACCCAGGGCCTCACACTTGCATGCTTTGCAAGTGCTGTACCACAGAGCTGCATCTGCAGCCCATTTTTCTTTCAGTTTTTGAGACAGGGTCTTGCTAAATTATGCAGACTGCCCCTGGTCTTGAATTTTCGATCCTCCTGCCTCTGCCTCCAGAGTTGCTGGGATTATAGGCATGCACCACCACACCTGGCTTCATTTCCTTTTCTTTTTTTTCCCCTATTTTTATTAGAAATTTTTCTAGTTCATGTAGAACTTAATTGGTTTCATTATGACATTTCCATGTAGGCATGTCATTGTATATCACTCATGCTCACCTTCGCATTACTCTATCATGATACCTCCCCCTGCTGATTCCCATCCTTCACATCAGTCGTCTCCCTTCTGCATGCCTCTCTTGTTTGTGTGTGTGTGTGTGTTTATGCTCTCTCTCTCTCTCTCTCTCTCTCTCTCTCTCTCTCTCTCTCCACATTTGGCCTTTGAGAGCAAAACATTTGATATTTTTTTTCCTTCCCCCATTACCCTTTCTTATTCCACCTCCTCTTCCTTGGTCCCTTTACATAGTCCCCCTTCTACTTTTGCTAGACGATGTGTGTGTGTGTGTGTGTGTGTGTGTGTGTGTGTGTGTGTGTCTGTGTGTGTATCTATACATATACATATATCATCCACATATCAGAGCAAACAGGCAATGTTTGTCTTTCTGGGTCTGGCTTATTTTACTTAGAATGATAATCTCTAGGTCCATCCATTTTCCTGCAAATGCAATAATTTTATCCTTTTTGATAGCTGAATAAAACTCCATGGTGTAAGCTGGACACTGTGGTGCACACCTATAATTCCAGAGACTTTGGAGGCAGCCTTTATATCTTAGAGAGACCCTGTCTCAAGATAAAAATTAAAAATGGGGCTGGGGGTACAGCTCAGTGGTGGAGAACTTGCAAAGTATGTGCAAGGCCCTTGGTTCAGTGCCCCTTGTATGGCAAAACAAAACTGCAGCAATAAAAAACTCCATGGTGAATACATACCACATTTTCTTTATCCACTCATCCATAGATGGACACCTAGGTTGATTCCTTATCTTGGCTTTTGTGAATAGCACTGTGATAAACATGAGTGAGCAGGTATCCCTGTGGTATGTCAATTTACATACCTTTGGATTTATACCCAGTAGTGGTATAACTGGGTCATATGATGGTTCTTTCTGTCTTTAGCTTTTTGAGGAACCTCCATACTGATTTCCATAGTGATAGCTATAACTTACATTCCCTCCAGCAGTGTATATGGTCCCTTTCTCCCTGCAGAATTTGTTCTCCTCAGAATTTGTTGTGTATTTGTTTCTAGTAACATTATTTTATTAGTAATTTTTAGTCTACAACTTAATGGGCTTTATTATGACCTTTCCACACATGCAATTCATTGTGCATTGCTCATGTTCCCCTACCTTATTACTCTTACTTCACCACCTCTCTCTCACACCCTTACCACCAGAATGTCCTTCTTTTACTTACCTGTCTTGTTTGTTTGTATATCTATGTTTCCTGTGGTTTTGGTGTCCCATTCAGAAAACCCTTGTCTATGCCTATGGCTTAAAGTATTTTTCCTATGTTTTCCTGTAGCAATTAAGTTTCAGGCTTTTCCTTAAGGTCTTTGTTTCAATTTGAACTGATTTTTACAGAAGGTCTCTCTCTCTGTGTGTGTGTGTGTGTGTGTGTGTGTGTGTGTGTGAGAGAGAGAGAGAGAGAGAGAGAGAGAGAGAGAGAGAGAGAGAGAGAAAATATCTAGTTTCAGTCTTGTACATGAGGATATCCACTTCTCCCAGCACCGTTTGTTGAAGAGGGTATCTATTCTCCTACTTACATTTACATTTTTGGCACATCTGTCAAATATCAGAGGCCTGCAGCCATAGCCCTGTGGCATCCGATCCTGTCAGATCTCAGAAGCTAAGCAGGGTCAGTCCTGGTTAGTACCTGGGTGGGAGACTGCCTGGGAACACCAGAAGCTGTAGGCTTGGGAGAAGGACCTGGCAACCCCCTCCCAAAAATTAATCTGCGTTTGAAAACCCTCTGAACAGCAGAGAAGCACTGACAATAGTGTTTCCCCTGTTGTACAGAGGGTCACTATGAGTTGGATACCGACTCGACGGCACCTAACAGCAACACAACAACAGTCAAATATCAAGTGGCTATAGCTGCCTGGGTTTATTTCAGGATATTCTATTCTGTTCCATTGGTCTGCATGTTTGTTTATGTGCCAGTACCATGTGGTTTTACTTACTATGGCTCTACAATATAACTTGAAATCAGGGGTGGTGATGCCCCCTCATTGTTACTTCTGTTCAGGATTGCTTTAGTGGTTTGAGGTCTTTTGTGTTTCTATGAATTTTAGGATTGCTTTTTCCTCTGTCTTTGGGATTTTGATGACAATTGCATTAAATCTGTACATTGCTTTCAGTAATGTAGCCAGTTTTCACAATCCATGAGTGTGGGAGACTTTTCCACCTTCTGGTGTCTTCTTCAGGTCTTTTTTTTTTTTTTTTTTTTTTTTTTTGGTGTGTGTGTCTGTTTGTTTTAAAGTTTTCATTGGAGGGATCTTTCACCTCCTTGGTTAGGTTTATTCCCAATTATTTTATTTGTTTTGAAGCCATTGTGAATGGGATTGTTTTCCTGGTTCATTTCTCCACTTGATTATTATTAATATACAGAAAATTTATGTATATTGATTATGTATTCTGCTACTTTACTGAAAATGTTTGTCAAATCTAAGAGTTTTCTGGGTGAATCTTTAGGTCTTCTGAGTATAGAATCATATCATCTGCAAATAGGGATAATTTGGCTTCTTTCTAACTTCAATGCCTTTTATTTCTTTCTGTTATTGATGTGGATAATAGTTCAGTTAGTACATTGAATAGCAGTAGAAACAGTAGACACCCTTGTCTTCTTCCTGATTTTAGGGGAGACGCTTTCAGTGTTTCCCCATTTATTACAGTGTTTTCTGTAGATTTATTATGTATTGCCTTTATTATGTTGAGGTACGGTCCTTTAATTCCTAGTCTCTTCAAGTCTTTTATCATAAAAGGATGTTGAACTTTGTCAAAGGCCTTTTCTGGATCTATCTATAAGATCATGTAATTTCTGTTTCTTAGTCTATGTACATGCTGTGTTATATTTATTGTCTTGTGTATGTTGAACCAACCTTGCATCTGGGAATTAAGTCAACTCGATTATAGTGTATTATATTTTTAATGTGTTATTGAAATTAACTTGCAAATATTTTGTCAAGGATATTTGCATCTGTGTTCATTAGTGAAATTGGTCTGTAGTTTTCCTTTCTTTTGATGTATCCTCATCTGGTTTTGGGATCAGGGTTGTATTGGCTTTATAGACTAAATGTGGTAGTGTTCCTTCCATTTGTATTTTATGGAATAGTTTGAGGAACAGTCATGTTAATTCTTCTTCAAAGGTCTTGTAGAATTCAGCAGTGAATCCATCCAGTCCTAGTCTATTTTTCGTTAGGAGACTTTTTACTACTGGTTTGATCTCACTGCTCATATAGGTTTGTTTAAGTTGTTTATATTCTCTTGACTTAATTTTGACAGGTCATATATGTCTAGGAATTTATACATTTGATCTAAGTTTTCCTGGTTTTGGGGGATATAATTTTTCCAAATATTCCCTTATGGTTCTCTGGATTTCATTGGTATCTGTTGTAACATTCCTATTTCCATTTCTAATTTTCTGAATTTGAGTCTTCTCTCTCTTTTGTTTGGTTAATTTGGCTAAGGGTTTTTCAGTGTTGTTTATCTTTGCAAAGAACCAGCTTTTTGTGTCATGAATTCCTTTCATTTGTTGTTGTTTGTTTTGTTGATGCTCTCCATGCTGACTGGGATTAGATGGAATATCAATGTAGTTTTGATTTGCATTTCCTTTATGGCTGAGGGTATTGAACATTTTTTCATGTTCTCATTGGCCATTTGATTTTCTTCTTTTTAGAACTGTCTATTCAATTCATTTGCCCATTTTTTTTTTGACTGGCTACTTTGCATTTTTGGAGTTCAATTTTTAAGGTTTTTATACATTCTAGATATTAATTTCCTATCTGATGTATAGCAAACAAAGGTTTTCTCCAGGTGTGTAGGCTGTCTCTTCACTCTGTTAATTTTTTTCTTTTCTGTGCAGAACCTTTTAATTTCATGGAATCCCATTTGACAATTCTTGCCTGACATTATTTCCTGAACTATTAGTTTTTTTTTTCAGAAAGTCTTTGACTATCCCTTTATCTTATCTTTATCTTTATCTGTGTTTTCCTCTAGTAGTTTCAAAGTATTAGGTCTTTCATTAACATCTTTGATTAATTTTGAACTGATTTTTTATAAGTTGAGAGAGAGGGATCTAGTTTCAATTTTCTGAATGTGGATATCCAATATTCCCAGCACTATTTGTTGAAGAGACTATCTTTTCTCTAACTTGTGTTCTTGACACCTTTGTTGAAACATCAGGTGGGTGTAGCTGCATGAGTTTATTTCAGGAGCCTCTGTTTTATTCCATTGGTCTCCATGTCTGTTTTTTGTGCCAATACCATGCTGTTGTTTTTACTATGGCTCTATAGTATAGTTTGAAATCAGATATTATGATGCCTCCTGCATTGCTCTTTCTGCTTAGGATTGTTTTAATGATTCAGGGTCTTTTTGTGCTGTCATTTGAATTTAGGATTGTTTTTCCTATTTCTTTGAAGAAAGACATTGAAATTTTGATGGGGATTACATTGAGCCTGGAGATTGCTTTCCATAATATTGTTGTTGTTGTTAGGTGCCGTTGAGTCGGTATCTGACTCATAGCGACCCTCATAGGGTTTTTAATGGCTATTTCAGGATTGCTTTGGGAGTGGATTGCCAGGTCCTTCTCTCATTTTTGCGGTGCTGGGAATTGAACTCAGGTCCTCAGAGACTGCAGCGCAGTGCTCTACCAACTGAGCTAAATCCCAGCCCTTCCATAATATAGCTAGCCATTTTCACAATATTAATTCTTCTAATCCATGAGCATGGGAGATATTTCCATTTTCTAATGTCTTCTTCAATTTCTTTCTTCACTGCTTTAAAGTTTTCTTTGGAGAGGACTTTCACCTCATTTGTTAGATTTATTTCTGGGTATTTATTCCTTTTGGAGGCTATTGTGAGTAGGATTATTTTCCTGTTTTTTTTTTTTTTCCTCCACCTGGTTATTTGTATGTAGAAGTGCTACTGATTTTTGTGTGTTGGTTTTGTATCCTGCTACTTTGCTGAAAGTGCTTATTAGCTGTAATATTTCATCCAAAATTATAGAACACACCTTCTTTTCAGCAGCCTATGGAACTTTTTGTAAAATAGAGCATATTTAAGGTATAAATCAAGTTTTAGTAAATACAAAAGATCAGACTAATTTCTTGTATCTTGTCGGATTATAATGGTAAAAAACTAGAAGTCAATAGCAAGAGAAACTTCAGATATTATATAAATATGTGGAGAGTGAACGGTACAGTCTGAAATGATCAGAAATCCTTAAAGAGATCAGGAAGGAAATTTAAAAATTCATAGAATCAAATGAAAATGAAAACCACACCTACCAGAACCTTTGAGATACAGCAAAGGAGATTTTAAGAAGGAAGTTTATAGGTATAAGGGCTTATATTATAAATTTAGAGGGACTTCAAATAAATAATGATGCACTTCAAAGCATTAGTGGAAAATAAGAACAAGAAAAACCCAAAATCTGAAGATGGAAAGAAACGATAAAGATTTGGGCAGAAGTTAATGAAATGGACACTAAAAAAAAAAAAAAAGCAAAGAATTGATGAAAGTGTTGTTTTTTGAAAACATAAACAAGTTTGATATAGCCAAACTAGCCAAAAGAAAGAGAAGACCCAAATTAATAAAATTAGAAGTGAAAAGGGGGACATCATAACAATCAAATCCAGAGAATCATTATGGAATACTTTGAAAACATATTCCAGAAAACTGGAAAACTGAGATAAAATGGATAAATTCCTAGGCACATATGACCTACTGAAATTAAATCAGGATCATATAAAGAAGTTGAACAGGTCTGTAATAAGCATGGAAACTGAAACAGTAATAGTCTCTCAACAAAGAAAAGCCCAAGACTGGATGGATTCACTGCTGAATTATATAAGACCTTTAAAGAAGAATTAACACTAATGCTCCTCAAACAATTCTATAAAATAAAAATGGAATGAGCACTGCCAAAATCAATTCTATGAAGCCAATATTACCCTGATACCAAACCCAAATGATGATACAATATAAAAAGAAAACTGTAGACTGTTTTCTCTTATGAACATAGGGGTAACAATCCTTAACAAAATGCATGCAAATCAACCTCAGCCACACATTAAAAAGATCATATGCTGTGATCCTGTTGGTTTCTTTCCAGAAATGCAAGGATGGCTTAATATACACAAGTCAACAAATGTAAAACCACACTTAAATAGATTCTGAGACAGAACACATATGGTCATCTCAATAGAGGCAGAAAAAATCTTCATTAAAGTTAAACTTCCTGTCATGACAAAAACCTTGAAGAAAATAGGAGTAAAGTAACCATAGTAAAGGCAGTATGTGAAAAAACTACAGCCAACATCACACTAAATGGGGAAAAAATATATTTCCTGTAAAATCAAGAATGAAACAAATGTGTTCATTCCCTTCACTCTTACTTAATATAGTAATTGAACTTTTAGCCACAGCAATAAACCAAGAGAAATAAATAAAAAAGATTTAAATAGGAAAGAAAAAAGCCAAATTATTTCTATTTGCAGATGATATGATCCTCTACTTGAAAGACCCTAATGACTCGACCACAAAACTCTTAAAACTGTCGTATTCATGTACATCCATCTATAAAAACAGTGCTTATTTGTTTTTAATTGCAGTTTTCAACCATGTCTCACCCATCGTGGCTGCCACCCAAAAGCACCAGCGAGCCTCTTGGCCACGTGCCTGCCCGGATGGAGACCACCCATTCTTTTGGGACCCCAAGTATATCAGTGTCCACACAACAGCCACCCAAGAAGTTTGCACCAGTAGTTGCTCCAAAACCCAAGTACAATCCGTACAAGCAACCTGGAGGTGATAGTAAGTCATGGTATTTCAGAGTTGGGCAACCAGATTATGAAAATTCAGTGTAACAGAGGTGATTTGTAGTGTACTGTTGTGTTGGAAAAGGTAGCTGATGAATTTGCAGTGTATTTATCATAGTTTATGGACCATGGAAGTTTAATGAGCCCCAAGTGTTACTGAGCACATAGCCTAGTTTGTACCAGCAAGCAGGAGAGCTGCAGTGACAACCTCAGACCTTGTCTTCAAAGTTTGAGAATAACTGAGATAGGAGTAGGAAAGTCAAGTAAAGAATATAGGCACAGTTTACTGTGAAAGATAGTTTTCCTTTCAGGAATAGTTACCAGTGAAAACTGAGACACCTGGAGAATCTTGGCTAAATCTCAGAAAAACAACTTTGAGAAACCTTAGTTTTTTGGGTGAATTGGCCTAAGATTAGAAACTTCCCCAGGCAAAGGAAGTGACAGAGAAAACATAAGAAAAGTTAAGTAAGCCTTTTTAGAAGGAAAAGTACCTTGGATAGACAGAGAAAATGGTGTCCCTGAGAGAAGGGGCAGCTTGCACACAGCCCCACTGAGAAGCAGGAAGTGTGCATGTGGCTGCCCAAGAAAAGAAGGAGAGGAGAGAACAGAGCGGCACATGTTTTCTCTAGTTTTGTGTGAACTAGGCCATTCAGTCTCATCAAATTTCTGAACCTCAGCAGGTTCAGGCCTGATTAGTACTTGGATAGGAGACCACCTGGGAATACCGGTTGCTGTAGGCTTGGGAGAAGAACCTGACAACCCACTCCCCAGTCAGTCAGCCATAGAAAACCCTATGAATAGCAGAGAAATACTGACAAGGTGCTGGGCATGGCACAGTGTGCTTGTACACTGGGTCTCTGTGAGTTGGATCATACTTGATGGCACCTAACAACAAAGATAACAGCGCACACCTGTGTAACATCAGCCGTTGGTGCCTAGTGTGCCAGAAACCCTAGGCAAGGGAACTCATGCTGCCCCTCGGTAAACCCCTTACTTAATAATCTTTCATGGGTCATTATGTGTGGAGCCTAGAGTCTTTGTTTCATAAAATGTCTTAACGAACTTGCTTGTTGTTGTTGTTGTTAGCTGCCATCGAGTCGGTATCCGACTCATAGTGACCCTTATAGGGTTTTCAATGGCTGAGTGCTTCGGGATTGCCTTGGGAGTGGATTGCCAGGCCCTTCTCCCATTTTTGCGGTGTTGGGAATTGAACTCGGGGCCTCAGAGACTGCAGCGCAGTGATCTACCCACTGAGCTAAATCCCAGCCCAATGGACTTGCTTAGCATATTTAAAAAGAACGGGCAACAGACAGATGTCTTAGAGTGATCCACCTTTGTTCAGAGACAGACAGTTATTGATCTTGGATTAGGGTGTGTGGGCCCTTAGAAAAATGTTCTTCTATCAAGAGAAGAATGGATAAAAAACTATGGTACATATATACAATGGAATACTACTCAGCAATAAAAAAATGAAATAATGCCATTTGCAGCAAAATGGATGGAAGTGGAGAAAATTATTTTAAGTGAACGAACACAAGGTCAGAAAGAGAAATGGCACATGTTCTCACTCATATGTGGGAGCTGAATCAAAATTATAAGAATGAAAAATTCCTATGCAGAGGTTGGAACACAATAAAAAAAAGCTAAGAATGGTATTATTATAGATGGTCTAGAAAATTCATGTAATAGTTCTGACAATGTAAAAAGAAAGTTCACTACAGAAAAAGTTTCTATCTTAAACAGAACTGGAACCCAAGGATACATAGAAAAATATTACCATAAAAAGACAAGCAAATGGAAGAGAAGTCTTTGGTGGGGGGTGGGACAGGGGGAGGCAGTGCACAAGAAGGTAAGGGGGAACTTATGTATAATGTACAACAAAATGCATATATGGAAATGTCACAATGAAAAGCATGTCAGAATGAATCACATTAAGGTGTACATTAAAAATTTCCAAAAAAAAAAAAGAAAAATGTTCTTCCAATATGCTGGGAGGTCATCGTAGCTTCAGATGTCATTGCAAAAGCCATTTTTAATCCCCTTTTCTTCCACTTTCCTCCTAATACCTATCTAGCTGCCTAACATCAGTAATTATCTAGAACAACTCCTCTTTTAGAAAAAAAGAGATTAAGACTTCACAGAGGTTCTTTGTTGTTAGGTGCTGTCCACTTGGGACTCATAGTGATCCATGTACAATAGAAGGAAACACTCCCCCACACTGTGCCATGCCTGACACCATGCCAGTGCTTCTCTGCTATTCATAGGTTTTTTTATGGCTGATTATTTTGGGAGTGGGCTGCCAGGTCCTTCTCCAAAGCCTACAGCACCAGGTATTAGGAGGTGTTCTCCTATCCAAATACTAACCAGGCCTGGCCTGCTTAACTTCCAAAATCTGATGAGATTGGATGCCAGGGTGGTATGGCTGTAGACCCCAAGGGTTCTAGGGCTATGGTTCTACAATTATAAGTAGGAGTAGAGTCCAAACTAGAAATATAAGCTCTTCATGGCTCTATGCCCTCCTGATAATTTATCCTCCATCCCTAGCCCCTTTCCCTGTGGGGATATGTCTACCACTTAGTGGTTGTCCCTGTTGCCATAGGACAAGTATTCCAAAATGCTGCCAGCTAACATTCCAATGAGAAGCCCACATGGTGAGCCTCATAAGGTGCTTTCTCTCATTGTTTTGTTCTCTGTTGCAGCCACTGTAGTATAAAGTTGTCTGGAGATCTCTGTGAGATCTGCATTTGGTGAAGCTCACAGGTAATTATCAGGGAAGCCATAGTTTCAGGTTTTTTTTTTTATATAACAATGCATTCAGTTGACATCAAATGGAATTTGAAGGTCACCATGAACTGAGCATTTACATGCATATGGATAGCCACATTCACGTTAAACAATGCAGGCAATACAAACAATACCACATTTTTGGTTGAAAAGGATTCATTCCCATACCAATGAACCCCAGAAGAGCATTCAAACCCATGAAATAGGAACATAAAACTAACACACTGAAGGATATTAAACTTCTGGGAGCTGTGGGAGATGATGAGGTTAAAGGCAATTTAATTCCTCTTTCTCTATTTTATGCCCTTCCCCCACCTTTTAAAATTTATCTTACAGCTTCTGGTTTAAGATGGCAGATTGAATGCAGCCTCCGCATGATGTGGTAAAACAAAGGAGTTAGAATAGGAAGGAATGGAGTTTTTCCATAGAAAGAAGGTCTGAAGAAGCACAGAAACCACAAAGGAGACTGTTGGTTGGTCCCAGATAGCAGAACCTAGATGAACAACAAGAACGACTGATCAGGACACATCTCCAGCTGACGCTTCCAGTGGGGGAGAGGGAATGAAGCCTTAATCCAAAGAGGCAAGCCAGACAACCCTGGCAGTCAGACTTGCAGTCTCACAAGGCAAGTCTACAGTTCTTGAAGCCCTTGAAGTCTTCCAGGGACTTCCTGAGATGGGCTCTCCCTGTCTGAGGGGTGCAATTGGAAAAGTGACTTTCTTTTCCATGCCTTATATTTCAGAGGGCTATTAACCTGCACCATTTTGAGAGGGAACCCATTGTGTGAGACTGAGTTACCCAGGGAGCCTGAAAACAAAGAATTACCACCCATGGAGAGCCTGGGGGTAACCTGCTGCAGCCCCAGTGTGCTACACATTTGCAGCCAGCAGTTGCAGTTAATGGAGAGATAGGACTTTGACACTCAGATGTTCAACAACCGAGAGGATTGGGAAAGTTGCTTAGAAACAAGCCACACTCATTGGAGAGAGGAGATGAGGGGAACTATAGAGACTGTCAAGTCTCAGTGGTGGTCAGACTCCATCCTTAATTGACCACCACCTCCACATAACAGACCTCAACAATAGAGGCCACTGAAAGAAGCTCCTCCATTAATTTTTCTTCTGCTTCCCCTCCTCCTCCTTCCCCCCTCCTCTACCTCCTTCTCCTTTTTCTTCTCCTTCTTCCTCTTCCTCTTCTTCTATGTGGTTGTGCGTTATTTTTGTTGTTGTTGTTGTTATTTTTTTTGTTGTTGTTGTTGTTTGGGATTTGTGTTTGTGTGTGTGTATGTTTCTTATCTTTTTTCCCTTCCTGCTGTATGGGGGTAATTGAAGTACCATGATGTAGTTTCCCCAGCCTTTTTCTTATTTTTGACTGCAGATAGGGTCACACTGAATTACACAGGCTGCCTCTAGGCTAGGGATCAAGATCTTCCTGCCTCAGCTCCCAGAGGCACAGAAGTTTTAGGGGAGCAACTTGGTCTCTGCCTCTTTTTTTTTGTTTTGTTTTGTTTTGTTTGGTTTGGTTTTTATTTTTTTCTTTTTGTTTTACATTTACCATCCTTTTATTGTCAACTTTCATTTCCTCAATTCCTTTTTTTCTAATGTTATCTCTATCTTTTTTCTTTAACTTTTAAAAAATCTTTTTCAGCCTCCTTGCCCTTTTCTGTATCCCTCTTTTTCTATTTACTATGCTTTAAATCTTTTAGGCTAACTACTTATTATTCTGTTTATATATCATTTCCTTTATTGTGCAGTCATTTGTTTTTATCTTTAGCTCTTTCCCCTTCTTCTTTGTAAAATTCATTTCCTTTCTTGACTGTCTTTTTCCTTTCTTTTACTTCACCATTGAGGCATCTTCCTGTCTCCCATTTTTCTGCCTACCTTCATACTTCAGGCAAATACTGTATACCCCAAGTATTTTGAAACCTCATAGATTACACAATGTAATTATTGCCATTCTCTGTTATATGGGCTTTAGTGGTGTAGCCATTTGCTTAAGTGATTTTAAATGTGTTTTTATGTCTGGTTTGATTGAGTCTTATAACTGGGTTAGTGGTTTGTCTTCCTGTCTGGTACACTAGAGAGTGTGATATCAAGAAAAAGATGCCCACTGAGAAGACCCTCAAATAAAACAGGAAGAGATATCCACTCCTACAGCTGTGGAAATCACAAAAAGAAACGAGACACATGAGAAAACAAGCAACACATTTCCTCCAAGAGACCATGATTCCTTAACCACTGACTCCAAAGATACTGAAACAGTGGAAATGTCAGAAGAAGAATTTAAAAGGTTACTTTTAAAATCATCAGTGACTTCAAATCGGACACAGACAAGCAAATGAGTGAAGTAAGAAAATCAATACAGGATGTAGGCCAGAAAGTCAACAATGCAGAAGACCAAGTAAACAAAATGGAAGAGAAATTCAGCAAGGAAACTGAGATTTTGAAAAAAAACAAACAGACAAACAGAAACATTGGAAATGAAGAACTCAGTAAACTAAATGAAAAACACAGTGGAAATCATCACCAGTAGACTAGATGAAGCAGAAAATAGAATATCAAGGATGGAAGATTAGGTTGAGGAAATACTATATTAATATACAAAGAAAAAAATTAAAAGAATATAACCAGAAGTTTCAAGTACTTTGGGACATGATCAGGGGACCAAAACCTAAGAATCCATGGGGTAGAAGAAGGAGCTGAGATAAAAACTAAAAGCACAGAAAAGTTATTCAATGAAATTATAGCAGAAAATTTCTCAAATCTGGGGAAGAAATGGACATCCAACCACAAGAGGCATTTAGAACACCAAACAGACATGCTCCAAAAAGAACATCCCTATGACACATAATAATAAAAATGCCAAGATTACAGAACAAAGAAACAACATGAAAAGCTGCAAGAGAAAGACACCAACTCACTTAAAAAGGAAAACCCATCATAATTTCATCAGACCTCTCAGCACAAACCCTAGATTCTAGGAAAGGATGAGAAGATATACCTCAAGCTTTAAAATAAACAATTACCAACTGAGATGATTATATCCAGCAAAGTTGTTATGTAAAATAGATGAGGATATAAAGACATTCTATGACAAGCACACACTAAAGCAATTCATGAACACCGAAGCAGCACTGCAGAAGATACTTAAAGGGATCCTAAACACACAAGAAGAAGAATGACAGTCTTCACTATACGAACACAGAAAAGCATAAACTCTGTGGGAAGAACAGACTAACAAAAGAGAACTAGCAAAGAATCATATCTAGTTCAAAAACCCCACAAACTCAAAGTATAAATAAGGGAGAACGAAAAGAACAAATGGTATATGAATCAACAAGGGAAGCACCCAACCCAACAGCCAGCAAACTATTCTCAATATTGACCCTGAATATAAATGTTTTTCACTCTCCAATTAAAATACATAGATTATTTGACTGGATTAAAAAACAAGATCCAACAGTTTGCTGTCTGCAAGAAATGCATCTCACTTTGGAGGACACCACCAGACTGAAAGTGAGAGGATAGCAATTGATATACCAGGCAACTGGAATCCAAAGAAGAGGAGGAGTAGCCATCCTTATATCAGACAAAGTATAGTTCAAGTTAAACCTTCTGAAGTGGCAAAGATCATGACATATTAATAAAGGGAAGAGTTGACCAAGAAGGCATAATAATTTGTGAATATATATGCAGTGAGCATTAGTGTACCTAACTTCATTAAAAAAAAACACTACTGGACTTAAAGGGACAGAGAGATCCAGATACAATAATAGTAGATGGCTTCAATACCCAACTCTCATCAATAGATAGTATGGCCAGACAAAAAAGTCAACAAAGAAACCTCAGATTTAAACACCACAATAGATCAAATGGACTTAATAGACATATACAGAGTATTTCACCCAAAAGCTTCAGAATACATATTCTTCTTTGCTGCCTATGGAACATTCTCTAAAATAGATCACATTTTAGGTCATAAGTCAAGTCTTAAGAAATGAAGAAAAATCAAAATAATTTTGTGTATTTTATCAGGAGATAATGGAATTAAACTAGAAATGAACAGCAAGAAAAATTACAGGTACTATACAAATCATGGGGAATGAACAATACACTCTTAAATGACCAATGAGTACTTGAAAAAATTAGACAGGAAATTAAAAAATTCCTAGAATCAAATGAAAATGAAAACACAAGCTGTCAGAACCTTTCAGATACAACAAATGGAGGGTTAAGATGGAATTTTTTAGTGATGAGTGCAAACATTAAAAAATTAGAGCAAGCTCAACGAATAACTTAAGCACCTCAAGATCTTAGAAAAAGAAGAACAAACAAAACTGGAAAGCAGTAGATGGAAAGAAATAAAGATGAGAGCAGAAATTAATGAATTGGAAACTAAAAGAACAATAAAAAGAATCAATGAAACAAAGACCTACCTCTTTGAAAAGATAAACAATATAGACTAATCTTTAGCAAAAATAATGAAAGGAAATAGAGTGAAGATTCAAATCAAGAAAATTAGACATGAGAAAGGGAACATTACAACAAATTACAATGGAATCCAGATAATCATTAGGGAATACTGGGAAAATTATATTCCAAGAAACTGGAAAACTTAGATGGGATGGATAAATTCCTGGACACATATGACCTGTCAAAATTAAGTCAAGAGGACTTAAATAACTTAAATAGGCCTATAACAAGCAGCAAGATTGAAGCAATAATAACCAGGCAAGTACTAACCCAGACTGAAGCAATAATAAAGTGTCTCCCAATAAAGAAAAGCCCAGAACCAGATGAATTGACTACTAAATTTTACAAATTTTTAAAGAAGAATTAATGCTCCTCAAATTATTCCACAAGATACAAATGGAAGGAACACTACCACATTCATTCTATGAAATCAGTGTTATCCTTATAGCAAACCAGAGGATTCATCAAAAGCAGGAAAAGTATAGACCAATATCCCTAATGAACTTAGATGCAAAAATCCTTAATAAAATACTTGTAAATCAATTTAAACAACATATTAAAAAGATTATATATTATGATAAAATTGAATTCATTCCTGGGATGCAAGTCTAGTTCAACATATCCAAGACAATAAATGTAATACAACATATAAATTGACTCAGAAACAGAAACCACATGATCCTATCAATAGATGCAGAAAAGGCCTTTGACAAGGTCCAACATCCTTTTCTATTAAGAGCCTTGAAGAAACTAGGAATTGAAGGAATATACCTCAATATAATAAAGGCAATACTTGAAAAACCCATTACCAACATCATACTAAATGGGGAAAAACAAAGCATTTTCCCTAAAATCAGGAACAACACAAGGTATCCACTGCTGTTCAATGTAGTGATTGAACTATTAGCCACAGCAGTGAGTGACAAGAGAAAGAAATAAAATGGATCCAAATAGGAAAGGAAGAAGTCAAATTATCTCTTTTTGCAGATAGCATGATCCTTTACTTAAAAGACCTAAAGACTCCCCCAGAAAAGGCGATAAATACTTTCATAGCAGGATACAAAGTTAACATACAAAAATCAGTAGCTTTCCTTTATACCAGTAATGACCAGACAGAGAACGAAGACAGGAATAAAATCCCATTCACAATAACTTCAAAACAAATAAAATATCTGGGAATAAATCTAATCCCAGAGTTGAAAGACCTCTAAAATAAAAACTTTTAAACACTACAGAAAGACATTGAAGAAGACTCAGAAGGTGGAAAGATTTCCCATGCTCATGGATTGGAAGAATTAATACTGTGAAAATGGCTGTGTTACTAAAGGTGATATACAGATTTAATGCAATCTCCATTAAAATCCCAATGACATTCTTCACAGAAATAGAGAAAACAATCCTAAAATTCATTTGGAAGCACAAAAGACCCTGAATTGCTTAGCCAAATTGCTGAGCAGGAAGAACAATGCAGGAGGCATCACAATTCCTGATTTCAAATTATATTACAAAGCTATAGTAACAAAAACTACATGGTACTGGCACAAAAAAACAGACATGTAGACCAATGGAACAGAGTACAGGATCCAGAAATAAACCCACGCATCTACAGCTACCTGATATTTGACAAAGGTGCCAAAAATATAAGTTGGAGAATAGTCATCCTTTTCAGCAAATGGTCCTGGGAGAACTGGATATCCTCATACAGAAGACTGAAATTAGATCCCTCTCACTTTGTACAAAAGTCAGTTCAAAATGGATCAAAGACCTTAATGTAAAACCTGAAACTTCGAAACTGCTAGAGGAAAACACAGGAGAAACACTTCAAGACATAGTCATAAGCAAGGACTTTCTGAATAGGACCCCAAAAGCACAGGAAAAAATAGCAAGAATTGACAAATGGGATTACATCAAATTAAAATGATTTTATACAGTAAAGCACACAATTATTAGAGTGAAGAGACAACCTATAGAATGGGAGAAAATCTTTGCCAGCTGTATATTAGACAAGGGAATAATATCTAGAATATATATTGTTGTTATGTTCTGTCGAGTCGGTGTTCAACTCATAGCAACCCTACATACAACAAGCAATACACTATTGTCAGTGTGTCTCTTCATAGGGTTTTCAATAGCTGCATTGTTCTTTGGTTGTGGGTTTCCGGGTCTTTCTTCCAAGCCTACAGCACCTGGAGTTCCAGGCAGTCTCCCATGCAAGTACTAACCAGGCCTGACCTTCCTTAACTTCTGAGATCTGACAGGATTGGAAGACACAGTGGTATGGCAGGAGGCCTAGAATATATATGTTATTGTTGTTGTTAGGTGCCTTTGAGTTGTGTCTGACTCATAGCGACCCTCATAGGGTTTTCAATGGCTGATTGTTTCGGGATTGCCTTGGGAGTGGGTTGCTACATCCTTCTCCCATTTTTGCAGTGCTGGGAATCGAACTCGGGACCTCAGAGACTACATAGTGGTGCTCTACCAACTGAGCTAAATCCCAGCCCAGAATATATATAGGGATCAAAAAATTAAACACCAAAAATCAATGTACCCAATCAAACAGTGGGCAGGAGATCTGAACAGGGACTTGTCAAAAGAAGAAGTACAAATGGCCAACAATCATATGAGAGAATGTTCAACATCCTTAGCCATCAGGGAAATGCAAATCAAAACTACCCTGAGATACTATCTCACTTCAGTCAGAATAGCTACCTTCAACAAAACAACAAATGCTGGTGAGGACATAGGGAGAAAGGAATCCTTATACACTGCTGGTGGAAATGTTGGTTGGTGCAGCCACTATGGAAATCAGTATGGAGGTTCCTCACTAAACTCAAATATAACTACCATATGACCCTGCTATCCCACTCCTGGGTATGTATCTGAAGGAATATAAGTCACTATACCATAGACATACTTCCTCATCCATCTTTATTGTGACATTATTCACAATAGCCAAGATATGGAATCAACCTATGTGTCCATCAACTGATGAGTGGATAAGGAAATTGTGGTATATATACACCATGGAATTTTGTTCAGCCATAAATAATGACAAAATTATGGAACTGGAGATCATCATTTAAGCTACATAAGCCAGACCCGGAAAGATAAACATTGCATGTTTTCTCTCATATGTGGATGTTAGACTTCAATACGTATTCATTATTAAAACATATGGATCATGAAAGCATACAGGATTTAAATAGGTAAAGATAATGGACTGAAGAAAAAGGGGTGGGGGTGAGAAGAAAGGGTAGTGGGAGAAAAAAATATCATGTATGTTGCCCTTATGGCAAAATTGGGATGTACATATGTAGATAGATATACTCACAAAAAAGACATCAAAGTAGAAAGGAGACTATTGGTGGGGAGGGAGGGGATGAGGGAAGGAGAGCCATGAAAGGGTAAGGGGGATGTTATCATGAGCAATGTACAAAGAAATCCATGTATGGAAATGTCATAATGAGACCCATTAAGTTATACATTAAAAATTACTAATAAAAAAGTTTAAAAAGGAAAGAAAACAAAATTATCTTACTTTTGCTATAATTTTTCCCATTGCTTCTTGGATGACAGCATATTTGTTTTAGCAATATTGAGTGAGACTTTCTGTACTCTGTGGTGTCGTTCAGTTTTTCTCTTCCTAGTCCTCTCCTGCTTCCAGTAAACACTTTGCTAGTCTATTAGTGATTTAGGACTGACATCAGAAGCCTGGATGTCAAGCTTGTGTAAGGTCATGGATGCTTATGAAGGATGGGTAGGGAGGTGTCGTGCATCAGCAAACCTGATCCTGTGGCTATGGATCTTTGATGATTCTTTCTGCAGGGAAGGTATTGGTAACACAATCAGAGAGCTGCTCTGGCAAAACAGAAAATGAAGCCCTTTTGTGTTCTCCTGATCTCCAAGGCAGCACTTGAATTTTATTGCCCTGGAAGGAGGTTGCATATTTGCATATAATTGAGGACTTAGTGGAGCTGGTTTTCTTTAGCTCATCATTCTGAAGTGATGAGGAGCTCGGAAGTGGGATGTGAGAGAGGACTCCTCTTGCAGGCACAGGAGGAGCCACATGAGCTTTCTCATTTATTTTCTCAACATTTGCGCCTATCTGGTTACTGAGGACATTCTTATTTTGTTTTCTACATTTGGGAAGAACTCAAGTGGTCTTCCTAATAATAGGAAGTGAACAAAGATATAGTCATTTATAGAGTTAAGAGGCACTGATATGAGGAAGTCTTATTTGTTGTGAGACTTGGTGACCTGTCAAAGGCTCAGGGTGAGGGCAGGTTCTATACTAAACAGACCAGTGCATGGTACATAGGAAATAAGAAGAGAAGCATGCAGTGGTCTGAATGCCATGACTTGCAGTGAACTCGCCCCAGGGGTGACTCTCCCTGCTTTGGTATACCCTGCCTGTACTCTGCCTAATTCTCTAGAAACAGTGGAGTAACTTCTTATTTGTTTTCATATTCACAATTCTGCCCCTCTCAACATGCCACCCCACGTGTTTTTATTGCCTGCTGAAATCCTGTTTCTCCCACTTTCCCCCAAATGTACTGTGTGGCCTGGATCAGAAGTAACCACCTTCTTCCCCAGGTTTCTATGAACATTCTAATGTATGACTGTCACATTCCTACTATTAACATTACTCCTGCACTTTTTCTATCACTTGTTGAACATGTAGGATATGCTTTTCTGTGAGTATATTATATCCTTTTCATATAACCCTATGAAGAGTCTCCCCTGCCCCCAGAGAAATAGAAGCTTACAGAGAGGAGGTGACCTTCTTTGTAATTTGGTGACTAACAAGTTTCTGAACCAAGGCTGTTGTATGTATCCAGCACGCAGCTTCCACCTGCTCGTTTCAGTTATATTCACTCTCCTTTGCCCATTCTTTGAGCTGTTTAGCCTAGGAGTTGTTTTCATCACGGCTACCTGCAAGTTATCAATTATACTTCTCACCTTGGTGTTTCTGTAGTTTCTGGGGTTTGCTTTCTCATTTTTTAATTATGACCATGAAAATAGGAAAATACCCACATTTTACGCATCAGCATATGTTTATGTCACACTCATGTTATGATTTTATAAGATATTCTGTGAATAACCTTTGTCTAAAAGACTTTGACACAATTAAAAGTCAGTATGTGCCCTTTCCCAGTTAGTAGCTCTTTATACCTTAGGTCTTTTTATTTCCACTGTTCTACTTTTCACTGACTTTGAAAAGATTTGTGTTTCCTCAACTGTCTTTGAAGGCCCATATTTTGCCAAATGTTCTTCCATGTCAAACACTATGACACTATGTGTTAAAAGTGCACATGTGCATACTCCTCCCCGCTTAAGTTTTATCTTCTTACAGATTGCTTAGCACTGTATCATTTTTGGTGAAATTATTTTCATGTGTATTTATGATTTTGTCTCATTAATTTCTCTACTGATAAGGAAAACACTGCTCCCCGTTAGCATTGTTTATCCTGTAGTCCAGGCCCCTTCTCTGCTTCAGGCTTAAAACAGTAACAACAAAGCACCAAGGCCAAACAAAATAAAACAGAAAAACACAAAAGTTTGAACTTTGATGGCAAAGCATAGTTTTTTTTTTTTTTTTTTTTTTTTTCCCTGTTCTGGGGTGATAGCAATGTATGAGAGCTTTTCTACTTTACTAAGATATCATTTTCTTAAGATGGTTTTGAAATCATCCAGTTATTACACTCCAGAAATTAAAATCTGTTCCTTTTCTCTCTTTCTCTTTCCATAGTTTGAATGAAATTTGATGTTTATTTCCTTTATTGCAGTAGATACACAGAATGACTTAGAAATTTGCAAGTTTGTAAAGTCAGAGTAGTCCTGTGACCTACAATTGATCTTTTTAATCCCTCAAATACTGTTATAAAAGATTTCTTTATGTAGAGTTTTGAAAAAGTGAATTCATAGGGTACCAATTCAAGACGATTCTTTTCATAGAATCCCTTTGTATTGGTATAATACTTTATGTCGTCTATTTCATTGTCTTTTAACTTTCAGAATGTAATTTTTACCATAGCTCTCTGGTGCAGGTAGAACAGATCTTATTGTCATTTTACTGACTAGTGGACTACCAGAGGTAAAAGGGCATTACAAAGAATTACAAACCAGAGCTGGGGATGTAGCTCAGTAGTAGAGTTCCTGCTTAGTATGCAGAAAGACCTACTTTCAATCCCTATCAAAAAAATAAAAGAAAAACAAACAAAAAGAAAGAAAGAAAAAAGTGCATGTAAAAAGCTTATGTAAAAAAAAAATAGCTTGAGTACTAAAAGAGTAGAGCTGGATGTTTATATTTAGTGCTCTTAATATATAATTTTTTTTTGTGGTAATATGAGTGGGTTTGAACCCAGAGTCTGATACATGCTTTGCAAGCACTGTACCACTGAGCTGCACCCCAGTCCATTTTTTATTTTTTATTTTGATTTGAGACAGGGTCTCTCTAGGTTATTCAGGCTGTCTTTGGCCTGAAACTTATGACCCTCCTGCCTCTGCCTCTTGAGTCCTTGGGATTACAGGCATGAGCCACTGTGCTGTTCTCAGCACTCTTACTAATTTTAATGTCTTCTTGTTATTGGATGTTGAATTAGACAACCTTTGTCTTTACAGCTTCATTATTTTGGTATTTCATGATATTTTTTGAAATTAATTTCAAAATAGTGACCTTTTCACAAACTACTCTTATATGTATGTTACCTTGTACACTTCTATGTAATATAAACAAAGCTTCTAGTTTCCAGAAAGGTAGATCAGGAGAGGTGAGATGAATTTTACTAAATGGAATAGTAGGCTGGAATTTATATTATTACATCTTTCAGTGATTTCTGCTACTCTGATGTTATTAATCCATTCCACGGAGGAGAGATAGTTATAGATTATTGCTAATATTGGATCGGCATGGTAACTCTAACAAAATGCTGTAACAACGTAAACAACTAAATTTTCTGTGTTTGAGGTGACAGCCAAGTCTATTTCTTTTCAGCTTTTTTGCTCAGGGCATGTTTTATGCATTAATCATAAAAATCTTTGGGAAGTAGAACTAGAACAGTTTAGAAGGTTATCTAGTCTAGGTCTTTCCTTTGTCAGATATGAAAACTCAGTCTGAGATGGCAGGAAAGCACTTTCCAAGGTTATTTAGGAGTTGGAGGTAACCTGGGTCCAGAGCCCATGTCTCCTGATCACATTCAATCTACTGTGCTTGACTAGGAAGAGGCAAGATTGATATTTGGGTCCTAGGAATTGGTGAGTACTGGATTATTGACGGTGAAGTGTTAGACTTTGGTGGCATGAAGTCATGTGTTCTGGAGAGACAGGACATAGTTGTCTCAATAGAGAAATAACACCTGAGGGAGATGAATAGTCACTTATGGTGATACTTTTAAAGGAATAGTTTAGAGTGGGTTTTACTGACCATTTCTATGTTGAATGTACAGGTGGATTTGGTGTTGCTTCTCTTCTTACTATTATGAAAACCTCTTGCTTTTTTAAGCCTACAGAAAACAGTGGCAGCACACAGTGATATCTAAAGATATAGATTCATAACGTGCTGTTCTATCTCTGGAGTCTTGTCATCTTTGTTCCTCATACAAGGTGACTTTTGTCTCTGACTTTGAAGGTACAAATGGGAAACATCTTTTAGTAGTCCTGGAAGTTCTGCTTAATTGCCAGCAGTGATAGACAAGCAGTTGCAATATCTAGATGTTTGTTATGGTAACACATACTGTGCCATGAGGATGTTACAAATCACCAAAACAGCAGGAGTCTAATGAGACATCGTTTCCTGGCATGCCCTTTTTCTGGATCAAGGTAAGCACATCGAGCCTCAGCTATTGCTGTGGAGTACAGTGCATGAATTTTTAGGTACCTGGGGAAAAAAGGCCATGCTGTTCATTCATTAATGCATCAGATATTAATTGCATTAATTTGATCTTTGCATGGCATCTTCTTGCAGAGCAAATACCTTGTAATTCTTGGGATGACATCAGCTCTTACTAAGTAGTCACAGGCCTACTGGCACTCAGAAGGTCTATGGAGTAGCACTAGCTCAATGGTCTGGCATTCCATTCAGGCTTCAGTTTCACATCTTACCTTGGGCATGATACTTTTCTACTGTACAGGCTCATTCATTTATAAAGTTAGATGATAATAATTATTTTCAAGATTGTTTTGAGAATCTAATACAATGCTAAGTGTAAAAATGTTTTTAAAACATGGAATACCTTGCAACCCTACAAAACTGCTATTGGATACTAATTCAAGAATCATTTACATATAACAGATTTTGTACCAGAAACTCTTCTGTGGGCTGAATTAATGACTTGTTACCAAAACAGAGACTAATACTTTCAGTCTTAGAATGTATTATAATGCTATAATAATTATGACTCATAGCTATTATTAATAAGTAATATTGATAATATTATAAAATAGTATTTGTTTAATAAATATATTTTATACCCTTTGTCATTGTTGTTAGGTGATGTCTAGTACTATTAGTAATAAGTATTCTAAATTATACAAAATACTATAATACTAATATATCTGTACTAACATTATTATCAGTAATGGTTTCTGTAAATACTGAGTCTGCAATCTTAACACTGTGGCATCTGATCCCATCAGATCTTAGAAGCCTAGCAGGGTCAGACCTGTTTAGTACTTGGATGGTCCCACCTGGAACAGCAGATGCTGTAAGCTTGGGAGAAGGACCTGGCAACCCACTTGCCCCCAAGATCCACCATTGGAACCCCTATGAATAGCAGAGAAGCACTGACAATAGTGTTTTGCCTGGTGTACACAGGGTTGCTATGAGTCAGACAGCACCTAACAAAAACAGCATAAATACTGATAAGTAGTATGAAGCTTCTAAGAATAGTGATAGACATCACAATCCCTCAGTATTATAAACTACTAAATTCTAGATCCAGACAGGCTGAATCTTAAAAATTACCTAGTACAATCCTTCATTTCCTAAATGTGGATAGTGAAACTATTAATACATTTCTAGGAGGTGTATGACCTTTGCCTAGGAATGCTGTATATGACAAATGAAATCATTGAATGCAGGCAGGAGTTATTATTCCAATTCTGGAGACTGATAGAAGCCAGGTGGCTGGTTCAATTTTGCACAGTGGTTAATTACAAGAGTTGAGCCTTGATCCTGTGGATTTCTCCCATGACCACCACTGTTCTGTATCACAGATACATTTGAAGTGACTACTTTGGAAACTAAGAGATAGAACTAATATACCTGAACAGAGTAGATTAGATGATTTTAAAACAAGGGGATGTTCAAGTAATTGTTGACAAAACTCTCATTTATTTTGTAGCCTGTCAGCCTAGTTAGGTATTGAGATGAATTCTTAGTAAGGTGATAGATTTCTGATCCTTACTTAGTTGCAAAAATAGTGACTATTACTGATTTGTGTTATAAGGTGCTCTTTGTTTGTCTTCATTTTCAAATATATGTGTGTAATATTATTTCACTGTATAATTTAAATCTAAATAGAGCTTAGTTTTTCTTCCCCTCCCTCCCTCCCTCCTTCCCTCCCTCCCTTCCTTCCTTCCTTCCTCCCTTTCTCCTTCTGTCCTTCTTCCCTCCCTCTCTCCCTCCCTCCCTTTCCCCCTCCCTCCCTCCCCCTCTTTCTCTCTCTCTCTTTCTCTCTTTCTCTTTCTTTCTCTCTCTCTCTCTCTCTCTCTCTCTCTCTCTTTCTTTCTTTCTTTCTTTCTTTCTTTCTTTCTTTCTTCAAATAAAAATACAGAGAGCCACAATGAGATATTCCCACACACCTATTAGAACAGCTGAAATAAAAACTCATGCTTGTGAAGATTTGGAGAAACACTCCCTCCCATTCTTGATAGGAAATGCATAAAATGGTGTAGCTACTCTGGAAAAGTCTTTGTCAGGTTTTTACAAAAGCAAACATGTATTAGCAGTATGACTCAGTTGCTACACCCTTTGGCTTTTAACCAAGAGAAATGCAAAATTATATTCCCACACAAACCTGTGCATGATTGTTCATGGAAACTTTTCTTCTATAATAATAGCAGACTGTCATTACAGACAATAATGACTTTCAGAGGGTAACTGTTTAAGCAAAGTGTAGTATGTCCATAGATTGGAATAACACTATTCAGCAATGAAATTGGTCTGTATTAGGCTGGATGTGGTGACTTTTGCCGGTAATCCCTGCAACTCAAAAGACTGAGGCAGGAGCATTGCAGGTTTGAAGCCAGAGGCTGCTGGTGTAACTTAGCAAAACCCTGTCTCAAGATAAAAGACAAAAAATGAGCTGGGGGCATAGCCCAGTGGTAGAGCACTTGCAAAGTATGTGTGAGGCTCTGGGTTCAACCCCTAAGTACTGTTAAATAAATAAATAAATAAGTAAAATTAAAAAAAATAAAGTAGTTCTGAATTATTGTTACATGCCACCATCTGGGCATTCTAGTGACCTTAATAGCCTTCTGCTTAAGAGAAAAACAGTCCATCTTGAAAGGTTACTCTGTTGTCTGATTCCATTTATAAGATATTCTTAAGACAGCAAAATTCTAGAGACAAGAGACTAACTAGATGAGTGGTTAGGCAGGAACAGAGGTGAGCGGAGTGGGGGAAATGGGTGTTCATGCCAAGAGAAAGCAAACAGGAGACATCTGGGGTGGAATAGTTCTGTATGTTGATTGGGCTGGTAGTTCCATGCATCTTTGTGTGGGATGGATTGCACAGAACCACACACACACACGCACACACACACACACACACACACACACACACACACACGGGGGAAGAGAGAGAGAGAGAGAGAGAGAGAGGGAGAAACAAAAACGAGTGAAGGTTAAAAGTACTTGAAGCAGAATGAGTTTTAGCTAACTCATTTAGTGCTGCATTTAGTGCTGCAGCAATGGCAGTTTTCTGTTTTTGATAATGCATTACAGCTATACGACATGCTGCCACTGAAGAAGCTGGTCAAAGTGTTCATGGAATTCTGTACAGTCTTCTGAACTTTCTGAGTCTGTATTTGAAAGGAAGAAATTTGAAAATAGTGAGATCAAGAAACACAGATTTCTTAGAGAACCATTTTATATGCAGTCTGAATTTCCTGTACTATCTTAAAATGACTGCAGCAACGTAGGGTTTAAACCACTGTTTTTCAATGCTAGCTAGTCTTCAGAAAAACTTGGGGAACATTTTTTTTTTTGTGGTACTGGGGGTTGAACCCAGGGCCTTGTGCTTGTATGCTTTGCAAGTACTGGACTACTGAGCTGCACCCCCAGCCCATTTTTTAAAAAAAATTTTTTATTTTTTTATTTTTTGAGACAGGGTCTCCCCAAGTTATGCAGACTGCCGCTGGTCTCAAACTTGCGATCCTCCTGCCTCTGCCTCCCAGAGCCACTGGGATTACAGGCGTGAGCCACTGCGCCCAGCTGGAGAACATTTTTAAAAAGAAGGCAAAGTATAGGTCCTGCGAGAACATTTTTAAAAAGAAGGAAAAGTGTAGGTCCTGAATGCCATCTCAGTTGTACAGCATCAGAATCTCAGCGCCTAGGCTTCAGGAATCGGCCTTGAAACAATAAAAACCAAAACAGCATTTCCAGGTAATTCTGACTGCTGCGTATCCAAAACTTGGTAACTACTAGTTTATTTCATTCAGTCCAAGGACCAGTGCTGTCATGCAGTTTGAATCTTCTCCAGGTTTTAGCCATATATTCTCTCCTTCTTAGTTAACAACAATATCTTTTCTTTGATGAGCAGTAATTCTGGGACCTAAGGCATCATTCACATGTCTATTCCTTTCTCTCTGGACTGTTATCTTAGACCCTAGTTTTTATTTTTATTTTTTACATATTTTGTCCTAAAGAATTTTATTCAGGATCCAACAACAGAAGAAAGAAGATTTAAAGCAGCTAATATGGATTCTTCTAGAATGCCCCAGAGATGTCCAG
Organism: Pedetes capensis; assembly: GCA_007922755.1. Lineage (NCBI taxonomy): Eukaryota > Metazoa > Chordata > Mammalia > Rodentia > Pedetidae > Pedetes > Pedetes capensis. The sequence goes on along the minus strand of VMDO01000651.1, from coordinate 30,933 downwards.
GTTTCTGTATTACAGAGCACTTGTTACCGTGTTACTTCAGGTAGCAATGCCTGAAATCTCAGCCAGTTTTGGGTCACAGCAGGCCTATGTAAATCATCTATAAATGGATTCATAATAGATATTAGAAAAATAAATCCAACACCTGAGCCTTTGAGCAAATAGACTATATAGAGAAATCACAGCCTAGAACAATGATTGACCTAAAGCACTGTAAAAAAAAAAAAATCATAGTATGATATTTTTATCATCCTTCCTTAAAATTACTTGAGGCAGAGACTGGGCTGCTGAGGACAGCACCTGGGGCAGAGGAGAGCAGGTCCCCAGGATGTGACACCTTGGGACTCCCAGCACATTGCTTGTCCAGCCTCCTTCCTTCTCACATTCTTCACATTGTTCTATATGTTGCTGTCTTCAAACAGTACCAAAGGTCTGCCAGTCAAGATAGGCCTGTAAGAGGCACCTCATACGCATGAGGTTGCATTATGTCAACTTGGTGCCAGGTAAGAACGGGGAGGGCGTCTTAAGGGAGAAACTGGGGAGGAAGCCTCATAGAGGGGGAGATGTACAATTTTAGTCTTACAGAATGAGCTAGTTATTTACCGGGGAGAAAGGGTGGTATAGTATGTCAAGCAATGGGAACAGTGTGTGCAGAAGCAAGAGACTGGCACCCACTGCGACCTTTTTGATTTTGGCTGGTCTTTCCTAGTGTCCTTAGGTTGTGCATGTGTACTCTTTGGAGTAGCTCTGCAGGTTGAGCAGGGTGACTTTACTATTGGTAGACCCAAGCATTCCAGTGTGCTCTGACACTAATTCTAGGAACAGCTCCAGGAAGTTGAGTAGCTACACAGAGGAAGGGCAGAAACAAGCATGCCCTTCACACAGCAAAGCAACCAGCTCCTTCCTGAGTCCTGGTCAGAAGGATCACTGCCATCTCTCCTGAGATGTCTTTCATGCTTTAGAATGAAGTGTTTCTATACATTAGAGATGCTAAGGCAAAAATGAAAAGGAAAAGATAATTTTTTTTTTATTTTCCCGAAACTCTTTGAAGGCAGTTTATTGACCTTGTCAGTTACTTGCCCCGAAGAGTGTGAGAAGGGAGCCAACTTAAACATTTTTTCGTTGTTTTTCTGTTTTACTTTCTTATTTACACTTTTGTGTGACCTTGAGAAAACAAGAAGCAACAAAATATTTTATTACGAAATATTCATTACAACTTACAACTTTAATTATCTGTGTGTGCACATGCGTGCATGCATGTGAATAAATTTCAGAGTACATTCTCACATAACTAGTTTAATTAATACAGGTATTGTTACTTTATTATAGTTCGTACATTATTTTTGTTCCTAGAGACAAATGAAAAACCGAAGATTCAGAGGACCCACAGTAAGGTTAATAATTATAGAAGCTATATGTGACCAAGTGTTAGTATTTTCCTATAAGTATTGACATTGTAGACTAATGATACTGATTGTTTTTGCAGTGCTAGGGATCAAACCCAAGGTTTCACACATACTAGCAAGTGCTCTACCACTGAGATATATCCACATCCCTAGCCATTGATTTTTACTATTACCAAAGCAATTTCTCTTCTAGGACAGTGTCTTAAGGTGTCAGAAAATTTTTAGTGGATTTATTAATGTCTATTGCACCTAACAATAACAACATGGCATCTAAACTCCACTTTGCTTTACTGTTTACCATCTCTTTTCCATTTTACTATAAAATATGCCATCACCCTCAATATGTAGAAAGTATAATGTATGCAACATGAAAAATTAGCAGAGGGTAAAGCTGGGATTTGAACCAGTGGCTCCTCATTGTATGTGTTTTTTCCTCAGCATTACACTCAATCTCCTGATAATGCTCTTATGTTTTCTTTTTATTAAAAGAAAAAATGTTTCTCACTATTATGTTCCCCAATGGTTACTAATGAGAGCTGTTTGAAAATTGACATTATCCAAATAATGTGTGAAAGTTATTTAGAATCACCTGTGCATGGATGCATAGGATGTATGAAAATATAAAACATCCATAGTAATTTGGAGAGACATTATTATCAAGGAGACATTATTTCAAAAAACCTTGGGAATAACCACTTGAAATATCCATTCATTCAAGTGAATTGTATCATCATGCTTAAACTTGTTATATATCACTGATAGCTTTATTGACATTAAAGTGAAATTAAAGTAACATTTTAATTTGCTAGTATTTTTGTTATAGACCTGTTCATTTATGTTATAATGATTTGAGTTTTATTAAGTGCTTCCTTTTTGAAAAATAAATCTGCAAGTTACATGTTCTGTACCTGGAAATATCACCACTGAAAGTGACCGTGAAGTGTCACATCTGCCCACCCAATATGGTCACTGGTGGACACATTTGACTTTTTCATATCTTGATATCTGTGTTTATAGAAAGTACTTTATTGGGGCCAGTTCAGATCCATCTTACATTTTTCTGTTTTTTTTTTTTTTTTTTTTTTTTTTTTTTTTTTTTTTTTTTTTTTTTTTTTTTTTTTTTTTTTTTTTTTTTTTTTTTTTTTTTTTTTTTTTTTTTTTTTTTTTTTTTTTTTTTTTTTTTTTTTTT
>VMDO01000651.1:0-28241 GCA_007922755.1 Pedetes capensis | reverse complement strand
CTTCAAAGTGCTAGGATTACAGGTGTGGGCCACCACACTGAACTTTTTTTTTTCTGTTCTTTTCAAGACAGGGTCTCCTTATGTAGTTCAGGCTGGTCTTGAACTTGTGATCCTCCTGCCTCAGTCTCCCAGATGCTGGGATTACAGGGGCGCACTACCATGCCCTGCTTCATCTCATGCCATTTTTATTGAACATACATAATCAATGGGACAAGCAAACCATTCCTAGTCCTTACACACTTTACATTTTCATGAGAAACTTGACATAGGAAGATCACTCGTCAACCAACAACATAAAGCTGTAATAAGAAAGCCTTTATTTGTGATGCTAACTTTATAGTTAACTATCAGAGTACTCAGAAGGAGTACTTTACTTGGGGCCAAGAAAGCACTGAAAGGCTACAGAGAGGAAAGACTCGGAACAGGCAGGCGTCAGACACAGAGACCCTTGTATAGGGTAGTTCTGTGTTCGAGTTTTGATTTTATACTTCAATTTCTCTGGGAACTTTGGTGTACTAGGTTAAGTAACTACATAAGATATCTCAATTTGTTCTTATTTTAAAATAGAGATATATGTTATTTTGAATGTTTAATGAGGTAATAATCTGGAACAGCATCTTGCATAAAATGAAGCATAAGTCAGAGGAAGGGTTGTTCAGCTCAGAGTAGAGCACTGCTCTGCACTCTCTGAGGACCTAGGTTTGATCCAAAAATGGGAAAAGGATGTGGCAATCTACCACCAAAGCAATCCCAAGACACTCAACCATTGAAAACCCTATGAGGGTCACTATGAATCAGACCTACTTGACAGCACCTAACAACAACAACAATTCAGAGGAAGCTACCATCATTATTGTTGCCATTATTACTAAAATTAAAATATGAGCATTACCTCTGGGAATCATAATCCATAGTTTTTTATATCCCCTTTATTTATAAGTGTTGATGGAGAACAGAGTAATAAGGCTTAAGCTATTTCTGTTATGTTAACTATTACATCACTTTTTGTTACACTTTTATCAACTTATATATTTCACAGAATCTTTTGTTTAATATATAATGAACAATTCATGTGCATTTATGGGTTACATTCCCTTTTTATTCTCCATGTATTTGTATTGTTGTATCATCTATTTTGAGATTATCTTCTCCTTATATATCCCTCCACATTATTTGCCCTCTCCTTTCCTACTTCTTCAACCTCCTCCCTGCCCTCCCACTAGCCTCCTCTCTTCTTCCTTCTACTCTGTTTTCACTGTCCTTTCTTAGATAAGTCTGATTGATCATATATATATATATATTTTTTTTTTTCTATCTTCTTTTTAGTTAGATTTAGTTCCCACATATGAGTGAAAACAGTATTTCTCTTATTGGGCTTGGATTTGTTTGCTTAAGATATTATTCTCCAGTTCCATCCATTTTGCTACAAATGACATTATTATTATTTTTTTAATAGAATGATTTTTTTTTATCCATTCCTCTGTTGATGGACCTCTTGGTTGGCTCCATATCCTTTCAATGGTGAAAAGTACTGCATTAAGTATGGAAATGCAGGTGTCTCTGTGGTATGATGATTTATCTCTCATGAGGTATATTCCCAGAGTCATGATCTATAATTTTTTATCTGTAGATTTTTAAATCATAACTACAAATACAGTTTATGCTGGCAATTTAAAAATAATCTTTGTTTAATTTTCTTTTTACATTGTGGTAATGTATTTGTTGTTTGGCTTTTAGAATTGGTTTGTCTTAGGTTTGCTCTTGCTAGAATTATGACATATTGAGGTGTCCTTTTTGGAACTTTTTAAATATCTTTCTCAGAAAAAGCTCTACTTGAACTGTGTCAATGTGGAAATGAAAAGGATTTATGTTTATAGTACCTCTTTTAGAATTACCATACTGTTTTTGTTGTTGAATTTTAATTAAAATTCATAATGTAGATAAACATTGTATAAAGTAAGATAGTAATTTTTATTAATTATAAAAATCTTTAATTTTTCAAAATATCTTATGATAAAGTGAGATTCTAGGGTCGTTATTAACTAAATAATAGCAGAAAAGTTAAATTAGTTACGGATTTTATTATAGGTCCTGTTCAAGGATTCATGCTTGAGATTCACTCATTCTCCTGAATGTATTAAAACTTGGTCCACATGTATGTTTTTTCCTGAAAGGATCTATAGTGTCTAAAGATGCTCAGAGAAAATATTAATTCACTCATCAAAAAAAAATAACATCTGCCAGGCATGGTGGCTCACTCCTGTAATCCCAGGGACTCAGGAGGTGGAGGCAGGAGGATTGCAAGTTTGAGACCGGAGGCAGTCTGTGTAATTTAGTGAGACCTTGTCTCAAAAAAGTAAAAAAATGGGCTGAGGGTGTACCTCAGTGGTCCAGCACTTGCAAAGCATGTAAGCGTGAGGTCCTAGGTTCAACCCTCAGTACTGCAGGAAAAAAAAAGGGAGAGAGGGAGAAATAACTTCCCCTGCCAAAGGAGTCACATATCTTCCAAGCCAGTTAAATTGGTGTTTCTTAAGTAAAAAATAGGCTTTTAATTTCCTCTTACCAAATTTAGTAGACAGTAACTGATGAGTGAACTGAGTATTTGGAGATGATAGTGGGGAAGGTTCTAATGCAATCAGTACAATACATGCACAATATAATGTATAATGTATAATATGTGTATACAATTACATCATGACATATGGATTCTGAACACATTCATACTTTTTGCTAGCTTTTACATGCAACAAATACTTGTACATCTCCTCTGTGCTTTGCGTGTGCTAGGACAGACAAGAGTGTGGATAGAGGATGAGTTCTTTATGCTCAGAAGGAGGCAGGCAGGGATAATCATCCCCATCTAACAGTTGAGGAGATTGAGGCTCAGGGATGAGGCTGCTTATACCTAGTCCTACCTATAGTGAAGAGTCAAAAGGGGATCCAAGCATAACTCTCCAGAGTCAAAACTGAGTTCTCAGGCTGTAGGATAAGTTGGTTAGCCTATAACTATTACCTGTACCTTTTAATATATTCCTCTTACATGTGAATTTAAAATGTCATATTCTGCTTCCATTATTACAGTTTTGAATGATGATTCATCAGTGCAGTGGCCTATTTTAGTGAACCACAATAGCTTGGGTAGAAAGAAAAAAGGATCCAACATACTCAGGAATGGAAAGCAGCCATCTTTTTATAGCTAAAATTGCAAACATCTGGCAATTATTCTGTTCTACCTCCCTTCAGAAAAAAGAAGAATTGTCCCTTCAACTGGAGCCTGCTGCTGTATTTAATCAAGGCAGCTATGCAAGCCTTAAGGAGCAATAGGTTTTGATTCAAGGAAGCCATTGCCTCACCCACTTGGCCAGAGACTCTTCAGTAAATGTACTATTTAATATTCCCCATATGGTACTGTGTTACATAATGATAATAATGGTAATATAGCAATTAATAACTTTAGAAAATCCCTTTTTGCTGCCTGGTTCATTTTTATTGGCTCTTAAAGGAAGCATTTATATTTTGAAAGTTAACTGTTCAGGTCAAATTTATTTCTCTCCATCCTCTTAAGCTTTTTGTATTCCTGAATAAAAGATTCAACTACATTGATACATCCGATAATTGCTGACTTGATTTTATTACACACTGGTCTAGTAAAATTTCAAGGAAAAAATCTCTCTCTTTTCAAAGGATGACATTGATCTTCTAGTTAAAAGGCTATCCACATGGCTATGGCCCACTAGTATCCCACCTTTATTTCTTATTTTGATCATTGTTTATGAAACTAGTTTCTCCTCACTGGCAAAAGTCATCTCTGTTGGCAGGGGAAGTGAAAATGGCTGGTGGTTTACAATAAGTGCTGAGAGTCAGAACTTCTGCATTTTTCTTTTGGGGCCAATACCAGTTTTCACTCTGGTCTTGACCAATGTATTTGCCTTTCTATTCCCCATTTATCTTTCTCTTCCTCTGGCCTTCTGAAGGGTAGAAGGGGACCTTTCCCTTCACAGTCTGTGCCAACCTTCTTACCACTGTTCCCTTTTGTTGTAGGATATCTTGGTAAATAATCAGTAATTTACTAAGAAGTGGATAAGATTCTGTAGGAAAAACAGATCAAAGTTCTATGGCACAGTGATTCTCAAAACAACCTCAAGTACTAAAAATAGCCTGTTTTCCAGGGCTGGAATATTGTGGTCCTTTGAAATCTTTGACATTCAATGGGAGCCTTTGAGTATTTTATAAACCTGCTCTTTGCTTTTATGCCTTTGGCGGAACTGTGCTTAATACTTGAAGCCACAACTTTTCCCCTGATAAAATAATTTTGCGGGGCTGTCTCTCTTGTCAGTTTACCTCAAGACCCAGTGAATTTTCTAAACTTCTGGGTAAAATAAATGCAGTTTGGGGAGAGGTGTGATTGCTGCTAGCTAATTTTCTGGTCTAAAGAAAGAAAAAGCAATAAGAGCTCCTAACAACCTAACCAACTAAAATGGAGCCATTCTGCGAAGAGCAGGTTCACTCTATAGAGTGAAGGTTTCTGGAATCTCAGTGTGAGAACACTCCCCTTTCTCTGTCTTCATTCATTTGGTAGTTTGGGTCTTTCTCCTTAACATGCACTTCTTAGAACTTGAACTACTTTATTACAGCCGATGTTATAACCCTTGGGTTTTTTTCCATAGTGATCCTGCTTACATGGGAAAGGTTATGCAACGTCCTTTACCTTATTTTCCTTTTACTCTAGATTTTACAATCTATAAACTTTCCAGAATGCAGCTAGTGTTGTGTTGTAGGGTGCTCCCAATGTCTACCATGGTTCTGTCCTCTCACAACTCTACCCAGATCACTGGGAGAGCTTCAGAAATTTTTAAGGCCTGGAGATGTAGCTCAATGGTAGAGCATTTGCAAGGCCCTGGGTTTAACTCCCAGCAATTCAAAAACAAGCAAGAAGAAACCAAGTAAAATAATTATTAAGACTTGGACCTCCCTCTCATCTTCTAATATAATTAGCTTAGGGTGGGCACTAAGTTTTAAAAACTCTCTTGTTCTACCAAAGTCCACAAAGCCTGCTCTCCTATTTGTTGCGTGAGGACCCATAGTCTCTGGGAAGATGTTTTTCAGTCTTACTTTGAGTGTTTCTAGTGCAGCCCTTTCTGCCTCTGGATAGTTCAGATTTTTTTTGGCAGGTTGCTTTAAATTTTATTAGAATATTGCCTGTATAAAATGTGAGCATGTTTTTTAGTCTTATAAATTCATAATTATAGCCATGTATTTAGTTAGTATTTTAAACTATACGCACCTGCTCTCCAAAAAAGAAACAAAACCAAAACAAAAACCTTCACAATCTGATCACATCTCAGTAATTGTCATCTTGGTCTCATCAGTTGGGACCTCTTTCTTAACTTTTGAGTTATGGATCTCTGGGAAAGCAACAGTGAAGAGTATATAATACAAGATAGGTACTTACTGTGATAGACAACATTAGAGTTACCTTGTCAAATAGATTGTTTGACTGGGAGCTCTGTGCTTCTATCATTAAATTCGAGCTGAGGTTTAGTTCACTTTGGTAGGGTGCTATTCTGCATGCTCTTAGGCCCTGGGTTTAATCCCTAGCACCACAGAAATGGGAGAAGGACCTGGCAGACCATTCCTGAAACAGTCCCCCAAACAACCAGCCATTGAAAACCCTATGAATAGCATAGAAGTACTGACATAGTGCTGGGCATGGCACAGTGTCAGGGACTGTTCTGCTTGTGGTACATAGGGCTGCTATGAGTTGGACCCTACTCAATGGAACCTAACAACAACTCATGGTCAAGGCACAGAAGAAGCAGTCAGTGATTATTTACCAAATAAATACTAATTAGAAGATTAATCAAGGTGCCTCAGTTCAAATTAAATTTATAAAAACAGGTACTCTTAAATTAATGATACCTCAGAAAATATAGTGGGAGAAAGTGTCTTTTGAAGAGACAATAACTGTTAAAATACCTGGGTACAAATTTACTAAGAGGCATGTAAGTATGTATATCCTAATAACAACAACAATAAAACCAAACCGGTACCTCTCAAACTTGTTGAAAGGCATAAACTTAATAGTTGCAGACCCCCTATTCCCTGTACTTATGTCCCCTTAGGCCATCTTTACCCTTAACCAGTATTGCAGGGTGAAAATAAATCCCAGAGTTTAAGTTTTGCTAAGGCCTGCAGCTGTAGCCCTGTGGAATCCGATCCCGTCAGATCTCGGAAGCTAAGCAGGGTCGGGCCTGGTTAGTACCTGGATGGGAGACCGCCTGGAACACCAGGTGCTGCAGGCTTGGGAGAAGGACCTGGCAACCCCCTCCCAAAAATCAATCTGCCATTGAAAACCCTATGAACAGCAGAGAAGCACTGACAATAGTGTTTCCCCTGTTGTACAGAGGGTCACTATGAGTCGGATACCGACTCGACGGCACCTAACAACAACAACAACAAGTTTTGCTATGTTTTAAAATTCTTAATTGATACATGAACTTGTTAGTTCTTGTAACTTCATCACATTTCATCTCAAAATGGGTTTGGGATATGTGGCATTGTAGCACTTACTTGAGGGCAGGTACGTGCTTCATGGGGTCACAGACCCATGATATTAATTATGTAACTTATTTTTATTTATTAGTGTTACTATTTGCCAATGTCATTTATGTGACCAAAAAAAAAAAAAAAAAAAAAAAAAAGACAACAAATATACTAAAAAATGTGGTCTCTGCTTAAAATTTATTTGTAAAATTCATTCCAGTACAAATCTTCAATGTAGTATCTGTAGAGACTAAATACCCAAAGGCTAAAATATTGTTCCTATTTTCTGTAAGTAGTGGATTTTCCATGATAGATTCCATATTTTATGATTGATCTTATAAAATTGTTCATTTTTACAATATTTAGGATCTCTACATTATAAAATGGGCTGGGATTTAGCTCAGTTGGTAGAATGCCACTCTGCAGTCTTTAAGGTCCTGAGTTCGATTCCCAGCACCGCAAAAAATGGGAGAAGGACGTGGCAATCCATTCCCAAGGCAATCCTGAGACAATCTGCCATTGAAAACCCTATGAGGGTCGCTATGAGTCGGAAAAGACTCGACGGCACCTAACAACAACAACAACAACATTATAAAATAGGACTGGGATTTAGCTCAGTTGGTAGCTTCCTGCTCTGCAGTCTCTGAGGTCCTGGGTTCAATTCCCAGCACCACAAAAATGGGAGAATGATGTGGCAATCCACTCCCAAGGCAATCCCTAAAACAATCAGCCATTGAAAACCCTATGAGGGTCATTATGAGTTGGACATGACTCAATGGCACCTAACAACAACATTATAAAACAGAGAATTTTTTTGTTTTACTTTAATTTTAATTTTAAAATGAACTAGAATTTCATAAATGCCTTAAAAATCCTTAATTTTTGAACATGTTATATTAGTAACTTTTAACTGGTGTTTTAGTTCATGTAACAACACAATCAAACCTTAAAAATAAATACAATAAATAAAAAAAATTTGTTTTGGAGTCTTAGATGACTTCATGAACTGGAATGGGTCACTAAGTTTGATCATACAGGGTAAGTTTGATTTGGCTCAAGAGTAAGGTGGAGGTGAAAGTATATTTTATTTACAGCATCACCCGTGTTACTTTTATGTTAAAATTATTTCCCTATATTTATTTGCAACCTATTGCTCCCCAAATCTATCTTTATTCCTAGTTCTGCCTTTACAGATCACAAAGAACGTGTCTAATTCCTCTCCTTATGTTACCCCTTTTAAACTCTTCAAAACCATTATACCCCCATCCTGACTCTCCATTGCAGTGTCTCTAAAAAGCTTTAATTATTTAATCCAGCCTTTCCTGGAAACCATTCTTGAGGCCTTAGAACTGAAGAGAAGGCTACTGAATGCAGGTAGAGAATGGCAAGTTTTCAGAGTTCCTTTTCCTAAATTAATGTTCCTATGCCAAGAAGCACCTCTGTATTGTCCATATGCGGTGTTTGGCTAACTTCCCAGACTGTTCTTGGGAGTATGATAATTGACTTTTTAAATGATATGTATATTTTTGAAATTCCTATTTCCTTTACTGTGCATCAAAAATAATACAGGGTCTTTGAGGGCAGGAAGGCCAGAAAATGAATTAAAATAGTTTCTGTAATTAGATTGAGTAGTTTAGTTATGACATAGGACCAATGAGTTTGTAGTTGAATAAATAAATTGGAATTCTTAGAACCCAAGTAAATCTAAATTTTGAGGAAACAAATTGGAAAAACTAGTCTTCAGAATGAGTAACAGTAAGACCAAACTAAGATTATTAAGAAAATTATCCAAATTATTTAAATGATTTTTTGAACAGTTTTCTCTGGTTTGTCTTATTTGTGATTAAATTATCTTCTAGCTATTTAATTTTAATTAATTTTTTTAAGGAAGTAGGATAATATATTCCTGTCCCCCTGTCTATACCAATGACTTGTTTTTTGGATATTGTAGTTACACACCACTGCTACCTTATGTAGTGTGCTGAACCTACAGGTTAATCAGAAAAGTGAACAAAACTCATAAAACTGTACCTATTCAATTAAGGTGACAAAGAGGTGGCAGTCATTGTACACCTATACTTATCTTGTGATTTATTATCTGATATGTTTGTTGGAATGTGAAGAACATGCAATTATAGTCATGGAGCTTGGTGATTCACATCTATTAACATCTGGAGCTCTGGCAAGATCATTATCCTAAACTTCTGAAAATCTTTCTGTAGCAACTTGCCAAGGCACACACATAACCCAAAGGCTGATAGATAAATCCAAGTTCAATAAAGTAAAAGCTATTCTTTTTTCTGGCACTTTCCAGTTGAACCCAGTGCCTCACATATACTTTGCAAGTGTTCAACTGCTGGACTGCACCCCTATCCATTTTTTATTTTTTATCTTGAAACAGGGTCTTACGAGGTTACATAGGCTGCCTCTGGCCTTGATCCTGTGATCCTCCTGCCTCTGCCTCCTGAGTCACTGGGATTAAAGCCCTGAGCTACTGCACCCCACTTTGAAAACAGTTTTACACAAGCTTTGATGACTTTGATCATCTTCCCCAGCATACCCAGGATTCAGAATTTTTTCCATGCATAAATTTTATGTGTTCTAGAATTGTCCTTTCAATTCTTCAAGCCATTTCATAAATTTTTCTCTTAGGACTGTTAGCTTCTGAATAATTTTATGCTTTCAGAGACCTATAGCCATAGTTCCCTTCACTATAGGACTTTTTGAGGCATTATATTTTGCTAATGGTGAATTTACAGTTTTCTGAGCAGTTCATCATATGTGTTTTTCTCTCTTTTGAATATAGCCCCCATAAAAATTAACCTGGGTGAAAATGTCACTGGTTTTAGGCTAGAATTGTCATCTGGGTTATTGCCCAGTCACATCTTAGATGATTGAATCAATGCCCCTTTGGGGACTAACAAGACATTTTCATTTTCTGGAGCAGTTCTCAGGATGCATGTTGGTGATAGGCCAGGGTATTAGTTGGAAATTTTGTTGGAAGTAGAAGCACAAAGCTGGAGTCATATAGGAAGGATGAAAGACTTCTAGTTCAGAACTATGAACTATGAGAGCTAAAATTATAAACCCTGCCTTACTATCATGTGTTACATCTTTGTCAGATGATAAAGAAACATGATTTCCAGGTAATTGCTAGGATCCATCCTAAAGTTTAACTTCATCCTGAACATAATCCCAGAATTGTTCATGAGTAGTCATTTTTAAGGAGACTGAAAAAAAAGAGCTGACAGGCTAGTGTTTACCTTAGCCACACAGAAAAGGAGGTAGCATTGGGTCACAAATGCAGCCCCAGACCATGACAGGAGCTAACCAGAGGGAAGTGGAGTTGAACAGAAAGGACTTTTCCCTGTGCACTTTTGTCCTCTGTAAGTCATTGAACTAGTGGGGTTAGTTTCCCCAGTTGTAAAACAAGTGATTGAACAATACTCCTTCATTTTCTTCCTTCTCTAAAATGGTATGAAACTATGACTCAGCTACAGATATTGCATAAAATTGGTTACTACTGAAAGGCATGTACTAAAATTGTTCCCATGAAATGTCATGAATTTAGTTAGGGTGTGAAATGGGCCTTAGGATCTCCATTCTGTCTGCTGTCAGTATTTTCCTCGATCAATGCCATCCTCTTTCAACTCTCCCGTCCTGGGTTAATACCATTACATGCCCGTCTTATACCCAAGCAATGTATAAGTTCACATTCTTAAGTACATAGCCCATAAAGGAGTTAATATTTAATTTGTACTTTATCTGATATATCACTTTTATAGCATTGAAATTGGCATTAACATTTCTTCTTTTCAAATAATGAAATGGAGACTCAGAGAGATAATAAATAAACTGCCCAAGGTCTTGTGATTAATAAAATAATGAATCTTTGATTTGAATGCAGCTGTCTCTAAATCCAAATTCCATGATTATCCTACTGTATTAATGTGCTGACTTTCAAAATCTACATAAGAAATATTTGTCAAATGAACATACACTGAAATAAAAATATCTATACATATCTAGATAGTTACCTATTAAAAGGAGAGGGGTGTACATTGTTGATAAAAGTATCAGAGTGGAATCTTGCCAGGAAGAATTCACTTTTAATGGAAATCAGAGCTTGAAGCTGAAGGAATTAAACTCTAATAATAAAAGTTTAGATACTGATCAGGGGAGGAATCTGGGAAGACAGATGTCATTATACAGATGCTATAAATGACTGTATATGAACTTGGCTTATGTTAAGAAAAAGTTTTAGATAAATATCTTTCTAGGTTGACTTTATAAATTGGATGGATGGTAGCATAAATAAATGGAGGAATGACTAATTTCGAAGTGTTGTTGTTGTCAGGTGCCGTCGAGTCGGCACCCGACTCATAGCAACCCTTATAGGGTTTTCAATGACTGAGTGCTTCAGGATTGCCTTGGGAGTGGATTGCCAGGTCCTTCTCCCATTTTTGCGGTGCTGGGAATTGAACTCGGGACCTCAGAGACTGCAGCACAGCACTCTACCAACTGAGCTAAATCTCAGCATTTTCCAAGTAGTGTGAGAGAAATATCAACCAGGGATGATGTTGGTATCAAGATCCACAGTCTTTGTTGCCTTCTTACACAATTAATTTTGTTCTTGCTTAAATTCTTGGTCTGGTTTTGAGGGTATTAGGCCTTTTTAAAGGGTACCTGCAACCTTTTCTTTTTCCTTTTTCCTGAAGTACATGAGTGGGAGGATTGTATAGGAGCCTCTGAGAATGGGAAGAAGTGCTGAGATGAAGACTTACTCATGTATTCATCTAGCAGACATCGTCTGAGCACCTAGACTGTTTAAGGTTTTTCTGCCTAGAGCTGTGTAGGATTAGAGATAAACAAGGTGTGATTTATGCTTTGGCTGTGTACACCAGAAAAGAATGGGAGACTGGAGATCTCTGGCCAAGAAGGAATTTAAGGGTCTCCTTATAACCTGAGAGTACAATTTTTGGTCTATGTATCTACTAGTGCAATGAAAACAAAAATAATGTTAAGAATAAGGAGGTGGCCTAGAGCTCTCATGGACATGTACTTCAAGTATTAGCTGTTGGCATGATAGACACAGTTGATCCATCACAACCACCATTATAAAGGAAGATGGAGAAATCCTTTGACTGTTTATGTAAAACAACTTAGGAAATCTTGGTCTGACAGTTGTGAGAGGGTTAAGAAAGTTCATCATTTTGTAACTGGGCCCAATGATCTTGTACAAACCATGTCAGGATGTTGCCTGCATGCTGCCTTTGCTGATCACAGTAATCGGGTCATAAGAGAAAAAGAAGTAATAGAATGTTTCTTAGCAACCAACCCCAGGAGAAAGAGAAAATTACTCAAATCTAGCCATTCAGCCTGGGAAGTAGAAAGAAAAATATTCTGAAAATCTGCTGAAAGTGCTCAGGATCCTAAGCCTTAAATGTGTCAGCTCCTATAGGCTAGTGTGTGTGTGTGTGTGTGTGTGTGTGTGTGTGTGTGTGTGTGTGTGTGTGTGTGTGTCTGTGTGTGTGTGTGGTGGAGGGAGGGAGGGGGGAAGAGAAGAAGAGAAGAAGAAATAGTAAAACAAACAAACAAAAAAGCTTTGAAAAATTCAAACCCCACCCCAATCTCAGAAACAAGGAAAAAGAAACAAAGGGTGAGGAGGGACATGTGAAATCTTGTCTCCTAAGATAGGAACTTGGAGTCCAAAGCATGAGAGGAAGAGGGGTATTGGTGGTTGATGGTAGCACAGCTTCATTGTACCCAGTGTTTCAAGTGGAGATCTGGATTGTTCTGAGGAACATGAATGTGAACCTAGAGGAGGTGGTATAATTAGTTTTACATGAGTTACTTTTGCTTTCTCTACTTGTTAATCTGTTCCTTAAGTGTGTAGCAGTTAGCTCTTATAGCTGTTATTTATTATTGCAGACTTTGTTCCACAGAATTGTCTTTCAAAATCTTTTTTTTCTACAAATGACAGGAAGAAATAAATTTTACATTGAATATACACACATATGTATTTGCTGTTGTTAGGTGCCATCGAGTCAGTATCTGACTCATAGCGACCCTCATAGGGTTTTCAATAGCTAACTGTTTTGGCATTGCCTTGGGAGTGGATTGCCAGGCCCTTCTCCTATTTTTGCGGTGCTGGGAATTGAACTCGGGACCTCAGAGACTGCAGCACAGCGCTCTACCAACTGAGTTAAATCCCAGCCCATACATATGTATGTATATGTATGTATATATGTATATATATATGAAGTGTGAAAGAAAATTTTAGTTAACAATAAAAGCTTTTACTTTGTGTGTTGTACATGAGTATTTTCTATTATTTTATTTTTAAACCTTCATTTGGCATTCCACTAAATTGATTTTACAATCCATTAATGAGTTGTTCTCCACCATTTCAGAAACACTAGTCTACAGTCAGCACTTGACGTCCATTTTGATTTTAATAAAATGGTGCCAAGCAACAAGTTCAGTCTTGATGAAGAATCCTTGGCCAGCCCTATGATCTTCACAGTGACAGTTGTTTAAGCTACATATTTTCTTATCTGTCAAGTAGTTGTATTGTAAGGTCCTGTCTTCACTTGTACTTTTGGGAAATAAACCTGAGGCAACCTCCCTGTAGCAGTTTAAAAAGGTGTCATAGTGTAGCCAAGAAGCACTGGAATGGACTCTTGAGACTTAGTTCCCTTTGGAAGCATCCCTTTCTCACTTTGGTTGGTGATAGGATTGGATTAGATAATGTTATAAATTCTTTTGTGCTGCACCATCTTGGAATTTATAGGTGGAAGGGGCCCTGGAAATCACCTAGTTTAGTCTCCTGTTGCCAAGATTCAGTTCTAGAAAATGAACACTGATTGACTTACAACTTCCTTTAAGACTCTGTGTTAGGAGCAAAAGCTTGAATCTTAGGAGTATACCATGTGTATATATAAAACTAATTTTAAGAGAAGACACTCTTAGGGAAGTGTTGATAATAAAAGCAACTCAGAAAAAAATAGGTATTTAATCTGCTTGAAAAGATAAAAGGCTGAAGGCTACATTAGTACAGGAGGATGATGTGCTGGACTTTGAGGATGTGCTGGACTTTGAGGGAAGGAAAAATTTTATACCTGACCGATTAGGACAGGATGTTCCAGGTAGACTAAGTGTAAGGTAGTGGAGGAATGAAGTCTGAATTATCTCCCTTGGCTTATGTTTGTGGCCTCATTGACCTAATCAGGTTTGACATTTCCCCTCCTAAATTTTTCTCTATTTTGTAGTTGTCTGTTCTTTATAATGATCCATTGCCTACTGCCCTCAATAAGGTAAAATTTGGTTAAATAATGTCTGTACAGGACCACCTGCTGCTGGGAGAGACAGGCTTATATAAACTTGCAGTGTTATTACAATTGTTTTCCTTCCCTAGGGAGCAGAGGGAGAAAGAAAGTAAGGAAATACAAGTTAATATCTGTTGTCTTTTCAGAATAAATAATACTTGCATGTGTGTATTTTTCTTTCTTTTACCGTAAGGCAGGATTGTATTTAATTGATTTCACTTTGTAGTAGTTGATAGACCATGGAAATACCCTATACGATTGGGAATGTTGGAAATTTCCCCATGATGTCACTTTCTGAACCAGGCTAAATTGTATTAAGTCAGTTATAGGAATTAGCATAAATCTAAAGGCACCACATTTGTAATTTTTCTTCCAATTTGTACCCTTTGTTGAGGAGGCTCCAGGCACTCATAGATTTCACTCAACTGTCTAATTCTCTCAAATGTTCCTATTTTAACGAGACACACTGTGTACTGTTTTCTTGAAGTTTATTTGCTGACCTGCTTCCTTGCCACAGATCTCTTCTAGAGCAATATTCCCACAGAATGAACTCTCATTCTTCCTAATTTCAACAATGACAGGAGCCAGTAAAAATCCGTAAAAGTATATGGTGTTTTATATTCAAAGCACACATCCACAGCCATTGTTTCACTTGAACCTCACAACTCTTGGATATGTCAATGTCAGAAGTTATTCCTCCCATCTCCTAGATGAGCTCTGATATCCAGAGCTTGTGTCATCTAGTATCACTGACCACATGTTGTTGTATCCAGACTAGAATTACAGGACTTCTGCCTCCTGGCTCAAGAAAGGTAAGGTGCAACATTCAAGTTCATGGCTAAGGCACAATTCATTTTCAGTGTTAATACATTTCCTTTTAGAAAGAGTCTGAGGTCAAGGGGAGAAGAGCTGCTAGTGATTGGGAGGTCAGGGCACAGAATCAGATCACTGATTGCCACATTTCACATTCCTCAGATCCCCTAGTCTAGACATAGTGATGGGCAGATACGACTTACATTTTTGCAGTTTATAAATAGCTCCTGGCTTTTTTTTTTTTTTTTTGCATAGCTTCTAAGTATAATTAATGTTATTTTAAACATATATTTACTTAGGGCCCAATATTTGACTAGGGCTGTTAATTGTCTTGGGAGAAACAGCAACAGAAACTTAAGACCTGAGGTTGCCATTTGAAAGTCTTAAAAGTGTTTTTGATGAGTTGTTAAAAAATAAAGAACCATCAAGGAAATAATCAAGTGTTTACTCCTAGGCCCAGTCTTTCATTTTAGAAGGAATTTTGAGGAAAATATGTATTTGTGGGCCTGGATAGGCCAAAGTAGGTGAGTCTTGAAGGTTGAGTAGGTAGAGAGAGGATGGGGAGAAGGATGGGGATGATGGCAAACCAGCAGAGGAGTGGGCTGTGGGGTGGAGTAGCGAACTTGAATATAGAGAGTTGTAACTGAGGTGAGATTATGGCCAAGGGGCATATGGCATAGAGAGTAATATTCCCATGTGGTCTCATAGGTACATTAGAGGTGACCAGAGGGATCAGAGAGGGAAAAAGAACAGACTACCAGTCTGGAACCTGAAGCTAGAATGTGAATTAAATATAAATCTGCTTAAAATTAAGGACCATACTTCAGTCAGCCATTTCTACAGCTGCTCACATGATCATAACTCAAAATTAAGATGCTGATCTTTGATGTGAGCAAACTTCCTCAATAACAATGGTGCTTTTTCTGTGGGCTTCAGGCTTGAATAGATCTCAGAGCCCAGCAGAGCTTCTGTTGCTGAGTGCTTGCTTTTGAGTGACATGTCCAAGTGGCACCTGTTTATGTATGCCTCAAGGAGAAAACTTCCTTCTTTTAGGATAATGCTATGTCCTCAACACTTTCTAATATGTTCTGGATTTTTTTTCTTTGTGGAATTTAGGTTAACTTTAATATTTTCCATACATTTAAATATGTAAGCAAATGACTTTATAAGATAAAGAAAACATTCGTTTAAAAAACCCATACTCTTGTCTTTGTAACATATAGCCTCTATTTCCTCTATATCCTTTCAGTTTTTGCCGATATGTATTTACAGCTTTTATAACATATAACTAGGGATAGACATCATTTTACACTTTTTTTAATTTAGTATTATAGAATAAGACCTTATCCCATCATTTTTATCAATGGCTTATCATAGTTACTGAAGTGGGCAGAGCAGAACTTAACTATTGCCGTATTATTGGTCATAGTGTTTTTTGTTAGTGAGCATAGTGAAGATCTTCATGGGTGTAGCTTTGTGAGGAGATGGACATGCTGAAGAAGTTGGGAACATATTTACTATCAGCTTCCATGAACGAACACTTTCCATAATATCCTTTTAATTATATTCCTTTCTTCCGTAAGCATGATAGCTCTGGTGAAATACCTGGGTACCAGGAAGGATGTCTGGAACTGGTAAGGTTAGAAGATTTTATGATTTTATGTGCATGAGGTAGGTGTGGATGGCTGCATAGGCTATTTTAGCCACATCCCTTGAATTTAAATAATCCACGGACGCAGATCAGTTGTTATCCAGTAGCATTGCCCTCTTATACTATCCTTTCAGAGGCTGGTGTGGAGCTCAGTGGTACAGTGCTTTGTTGTGATCTTCAAGGCCTTGGGTTCAACACCCAACACTGTTTTTTCATAACAGTGTTTGGGGAGGATCATGTAGTTTCATAATGGTCCATGCAGCAGTGTGGGGATGGATCATCAATGAGCAAACAGAGGTTGCTTGGCCTGCATGACCAGAGTTGTAGCTGTGCAGCTGGGGGAACTACTAATATTCCTGTGACTAATGAAAAACCCCAGTCTTGGAATAACTCTGGTAATAATCATGAGACTAACAATAAAAACAGTCCAAACATTTCTGTCTCTCTTGCTTTCTGTCTCTCTCACAGATAATCTCAATGATTCCTCATAGTAATCTTAAGAAATAATGCTATTATTAACTTTCATGGGGCAGATGAGGAAACTGAGGCCCCAAGAGTGAAATAACTTTCTAGGAGCTATGTTTGAACTCAGGTGACCTGGTCTAAGAGCTTGCACGTGTCATATCTCTTCTGTGCATCCAGTTATGAGGTGATGAGGCATTGAAGCAGATGTGGCCTGCCTTAGAGTACTACAATCTCCAGGCTTTTAGATTCCTTAGATGGACCAAAGGTTCTTTATACTCCCTGAGGCTATACTACAGAGCTCATATCCAAACCCTCATGCTTTGTAATCTACATGCATGTAATCTACAAAGAGTGAAGAAAACTTTTTTTCCTTTTTTTTTTCTCACGCAGTAATGGAGGATTGAACCCAGGGCTTCACACATGTATTGCAAGGGCGCTACCCATGAGTTGCACCCCTACCCTGAAGAGCATTCTTACATTAGTGAGCAGAGAACAGACATGTGTTGTAGCTGTTCCTTCTTTATTTTGTTCTTTGTCTTTTAGGGAGCATGAATCTAGCATATAAGTTGTTGTTGTTGTTAGGTGCCACAGAGTTGGGTCTGACTCAGCAACCCTAAGTACAACAGATTGAAACACTCCCCAACACTGTGCAATGTTTCACACTATTGTCAGTGCTTGTTTGCTATTCACAGGATTTTCAAGGGAAGATTGTTTTGAGAGTGGATTATTAGGTCCCTTTTCCTATCCTGGAGCACCTGGTATTTCTAAGCCATCTTCCATCCAAGGACTAACCAAGCCAACCCTGCTTAGCTTCTGAGATCAGGCGGGATCGGATGCCAGGGTGCTGTGGCTACACACAGCACATAGTAGGTACCTGAACTGCCTATTAATTTAAGGCTTGAAGGAATGAATTAAGGAATAGATGAATGAATCACTTGGTGATTATGTCTGTTTCTGTGAGATCTAATTCTGTCTTCAGAACTTTGGATCAAGTTTATGTATGGTCATTCTGCTAAAGCAACATTTTATGGGGTTAAAAGTTAACTGCAACTATGCAAAAGTGCTGTTAACTTGTTTCAGAATGTATTGGTTTGATTTTTTTGTTTTCTTTTCCTGATAAAGGTAGAGGTATGGGCCCCCTGTTTGGTGATTAAGTCACCAGCCACCTTTTCTATTTTGGTAGTTGTGGTTGTAGATGTTTCCTGGAAATTTCCCCCCTGTTCTATTAATACAGTCCAAGGGGGTTGTAGCTGTGACTCACTCCAGGAAGTCAACCATCATCGCTTCCTCAATCTCACAAAACAATCCCCATGTACAAAATCAACGACTTCTGCAAATAAGTTACTTTACAGTTCTCAAGAAAGTTTTAGAAAATACAGTATTTGTGGTTTACTCTGTGCTTCCTGTCATGGTGGGGAGTAAAACAAAAGTTCATGTTTTGCGTCTTGGTATTCCTGAAATCATTGACTGACTAGGTCTCTAGTGTGGTCCTGGTTAAGAGAACTCCCACCTGCTGTCCAACAAAGGTGCCTTAGCACTGATCTTTGCTAAGTTACACCTCAGGGCAAGGGCTTCGAGAGTCAGGAACTGGAGTGAAGAAACTCTAGTATAGTCTCTACTTCTTAATGGGGTACACCTGGTTTAATGTTTCTGTATTCATACTTTTGATCACTTTTTAATTCATGAATGAACACGTCAATTTATTCATTCACTCTTTATGTCTCGGCACTGGTCTATTCTAGACAACAGCCTAGGCATGGAGGATGCAGCACAGATATAATACCTGTCCTTGGGAAGCTTCTAGTCTAGTTATTGTGAACTTTATTTCTAAGTTAACCACAAGGAAAACAAATTAAGAGAATACATAGGCTGTGTGCTGGTCCTAAAGAAATCCATCCCCAACAAATATATGCAAAGTTGTGTAGAATAAGGTTATTAGTCTTAATTTTATAATTTGTTCTGCCTAGAATTCATCTTATCCAGGGCCCTATATATGTAAAGACAGAGGTAGAATTTAACTGCCTTTTCTGTGGTATTTAAAATTTTTCTCCTGGATTATATTAATTTATGTTCGTGTCTTAGCTTCTCTGAAAGTTCTTTGGATAGGGCCAGTGTGTGGGTCACCTCTGGTCAAGGAGGTCTTCCTTTTGACATTTCCCCTTCCCTACCTCTCCTTGTCTCCCACGTCTGTCAGTTTGTTGTGCTATGGGGGCTTGTGTGTTGCAGTGATGTGAAAAGTTACACCACTGGTATTTCAGATACCAACAGGGCCACCATGGCTGAGCCTTCAAACCAAGCCTTCAGCTGAGCCTTCAAACTAGGACAGACTAGGGAGAAGGACCTGACAGCCCACTCCTGAAACAATTAGCCATTGAAAACCCAATGAATAGTAGAGAAGCACTGTCAAATACACTGGTAGAAAAATGAGATCCCCTAGGCTAAGAAGGACCTATAGCCATAGCACTGTGGCATCCAATCCCGTCAGATCTCAGATGCTTAGCAGGATTGGACCTGGTAAATACTTGGATGGAAGACCTCCTGGAAACACCAGGTGCTGTAGGCTTGGGAGAAGGACCCAGTGAGCTGCTCCCAAAAATCAATCTGCCATTGAAAACCCTATGAATAGCAGGGAAGCCCTGACAATACTGTTTCACCTGTTGTATGTAGGGTTGCTTTGAGTGGGACACCTACTCACAGGCACCTAACAACAACAACAAGGCTAGAAGGCATTCAAGAGACGACTAAGGAAGAGTTGCCTCCTCAAAGTAGAGGTGACCTTAATGACAAGAATGGAGTAAAGTCCCTGGAACCTCCTTTTGCTGATGTGGCATGACTCAAAATGAGAAGAAACATAGTGGCTGCAACATTGGGTACAAACAAAAAGATTGTGTGCCTGGCACAGTGTTGGGTACTGTTTTGTTCTGTAGTACATAGGATCACTAGGAATCAGGCCTGACCCGATGGCACCTAATGACAACAACAACCATATCCTCTCCTTATTTCCTAGCATAGTGCCAGATAAATGGAAGCTGTTCCGTATGTTTGGTAATTGCTAGCCATTGATCTTAGACAATGTAGTGAACTTCACTGAGTTTCAGTTTCCTCTTATGTTAAAAAGAGGATCATAACAGTTCCTCTTGCTAGGTTGTATGAAGGTTAGGTATTATATTTAAAATTCTTTTAATAGTGTGTGGTACTTAGTAAGCACTTACTAGATGTTATCATTAATAAATGATCTTATCGCTACTTATGAAGCTGTAGTGTTTCCTTCTAGGATTTTCTTATAGTCATTTATGATTGATAGAGAAGAGACATGCAGTCTAAGATTCCACATCAGCTTTCTTTATATAGGAAACCAGATGTAAATATGCTGTTTCAGTTGTATACATCTCTTATTCTTGTGTGATTGCTGACAAAACATTAAGTAAAAATTAGGCTACCATTTCCCTGAGGTGTCAATTTGTAGTCTCAGAATTTTTCCTGGTACTTATTGCTGGCACCAGTTTTACTAGAGATCATGTTAATCTGGGTCATCATTTAGTGGTCCTGCTTGACCCCAGCAGTTTAGCTCTGGTCCGGTGTTTATTCAGGGTGTGGAAGTAGTCAACCAGAACAACTTTTATATCCCCTTATTTCTCTCTGCCGTCTTCATCTAGAATAGAAACCTTTGCCTAAAAAGGATAACTGAAAAATTGCTGTGATGAAAAAAATTATAAGAAATTCAACTCTCTATTTCTCTATATGTATACATGTATGTATGCTATTGTTGTTAGGTGCCTTCAAATGAGGTATATATGGACCTCTGTACAATAGAACAAAACACTCCCCAACACTGTGCCATGCACATAATAGTCTTTTTATGTTTGAGCCCATTGTTGCAACCATGATGTTTCTTCTCTTTTTGCATCATGCCATACCAACAAAAGGGGATCCCTGGGGCCTTACTCCATTCTCATCGTTAAGGTTGTCTCTACTTTGAGGAGGGAACTTTTCCCCAGTGGTCTTTTGAATGCCTTCCAACCTGGGGGGCTCATTTTCCAGCACTCTATTTAACAGTGCTTCTCTTTTATTCATAGGGTTTTC
Source organism: Pedetes capensis (assembly GCA_007922755.1). Taxonomy (NCBI): domain Eukaryota; kingdom Metazoa; phylum Chordata; class Mammalia; order Rodentia; family Pedetidae; genus Pedetes; species Pedetes capensis. Next base: position 7,358 of record VMDO01000651.1, on the reverse strand, counting down.
AGTGGCTTATTGTTTCAGGAGTGGGCTGCTGGATCCATCTCACTAGTCTGTCTTAGTCTGGAAGCTCAGCTGAAACCTGTCCACCATGGATGGCCCTGCTGGTATCTGAGATATGAGTGGCATAGCTTTCAGCATCACAGCAACATGCAAGGCCCTCAGAGCATGACAAGCTGACAGACATGTGGGGGACATATATGTATGTATGTATGTACACATTTGACATTTGAGAGGATATGTTTTGTACACAAACAATATACACTTTTCAGAATGTGTTTCTATTATACGGTGGATATTTCTACACTGACCTTGTGTGGTTGACAATGCAGAGACCATGGTCTGCATTTCTCAGAGGGTAAAGTTCAAAGTGAACAATCATTGAGCTCTAGATCAAGGACTGAATTCAGATTTTCATGTTCCTTAGGCAGTGGTAGTCTTTGGTCACAATGTAGGAATGTGTGCATTTATAAGAATAGATCTGAAGTTAATTTGGAAGCACAGGTGGAGGTTAGAGTTGAACATTCACTTTTTCTTTTGTAATGTTGCTTAAATTCCTGATGCAAATAAAGTTACATGGGTCCACATTTGTAATCATTCAGGGGCACTCGCTCGCTCTTTTTTTTTTTTTTTCTCATCATATCTATCTCTTTGTTTTAATAAGTGGTTGCTGGAAGGTGCAATGTCAGAGTTGAATGGAATGTCCTCAGATCCCCTTAAACTTGTCCATTGTAGCACTGACAACAGTTTCTGATGGCATACATGTAATTATTTCATTGCTGCCCTCCTCCTAGATTCAACTAAAAATTCCACAGGGCACCATTGTATATTAGAAGTGTAGCTAATGCCCGAGAGGCAGTAAGTGCTGAGTAGCAACTGTTTGGTGGGAGAATGAACGTGTGATTAAGTGACTTGGACACAGAAAAATCTAGAATATGAGTGCAGAAGGAGCTTTTTAAGTATTGTTGTTGTTAGGTGCCATCCAGTCGGTATCTGACTCATAGCCACCCTCATAAGGTTTTCAATGGCTGACTGTTTCGGGATTGCCTTGGGAGTGGGTTTCCAGGTTCTTCTCCTTTTAAGTATTAGAGTTCAACTTAATGAAATGTTACTGAAAATCTCCTTTGTTCCAGCCACTGATACTGATGATTTGAAGTTTATAGAGACAAGCAAGACATGATATCCATTATCAAAAAAGCTAACAGTTTCATGGGGGCATTTAAAATTTGAGAAATGAATTATAACAGAGCTCTAGGCAAAGCCTGTTGGGAACAGCAGAGAAAGAGATAAGGTATTACTTTTCTCATCAGCGACATTAGAAAATGCTTTCTGGAGATGTGTTATCTGGATCTTCAAGGAAGTAGATTTTCAATGGATAGGAACAATGTTAGAGCAGAACAATATATTTCATGAATGGATCAATGGGGAAGAATCATTGAGTTATACTCAAGGGACAGTGGGAGCTACAAGTGCTGTCAGGCCTTCGAGAGACTATGCAAAGTTAACGACCTTTGTTATTTTTCTCCTTTTCCTTTCTTTATTGCATGCCTTTAACCACGTCTCACAACTGTCCTTGCCACCATCCTCCCACCCTTCTCTGTGTCATTCTTGCCAGAATCTGATACTAACACAATATATGGCTTGTTGCAAAACTAACATTCTGTTTGTTGTTGTTGTTAGGTGCCATTGAGTCGGTATCCAACTCATAGCGACTGTCATAGGGTTCTCAATGGCTGTTTCGGGATGGCCTTCAGAGTGAATTGCCACTCCCATTTTTGGGGTGCTGGGAATTGAACTAGGGACCTCAGATACTGCAGCGCAGTGCTCTACCAACTGAGCTAAACCCCAGCCCAGCATATATTCTTGAACTTCATCTGCACTTTTTCCAAAGTTTTAGAGTGCTGCAAAATCTGCATTAGACTTTGTAGCCCTCTAAAACTGTTGCAAGGGTGAGGTCTGAGAGTCCATGGCACAGAATTGGGGAGCATTGCATTCTGCTATACATAGGGTCACTATGAGTTGTACACAACTCAATGACACCTCACAGTAACAGCAGTGGTATTTCTGTGAGATTGGCTGCCTAGGCAACAGTATACTTTCTAAAATTTGTTGCATGAGGCTAAGTGAGGTGTGACCTCAGTTCTTCCTGAAATAGGTTTCTTTGGCTTTTCTTGTTCAGAATGATTTGTGGCCATGTGAAGAATTTTCTAATTTTAAGTGTAAAACTTTGAATATTTTAAACATAAGTCCTTTATTATGGTAACTGCTCTGCAAGGATCCCAGGTATTGTGTCCTAAGAATGTCACTGGATCCTTAAAGAAGCAGGGTAGTCTGGGTAAGATGGAGGAGCTCTCCTTCAGCTCGGACTTTCCTTGCTTAAGGACACAATGGAGGAGTTTATGGATCTGTTGGTAAAAACCATTTTTAGATGATGAAATGCACTCTAACCAGTACAAAATTTTCTTTTGTTTCAAGATAGGATCGAGGCAGATAGGCAAGGCAGTGATGACATATTTGTGATCTTTTCTCTAAGAACTTGATTTTCATTACTCGAACTTTATTTTCTATGCCTTTTCACCTACACCTCTACGCAAATGAACAGAAGAAACTTGCAAAAAGGAGAAGAAATAGTTGTTGTACTCAGTCTTCATTTAATAGTTCATTCATTTGCCATTATCTATATCAGCAAAAAATCACTATTCCTGTTTGCAATTAAAAATAATGCAAGTAAAGTGAACTTGATTATACTGTACAGCTGCAACTTAATAACATAGTGTAGAGTGAAAAAGCACAGTCCTGGTTTGGTTTTGAGGCTTGACTTTATTATTTGCAGGTTCTGTGATACGGGAATGGTCATTTATCTTCTGAGTCTTAGTTTCTCTATTTATGAAATGTAGATGGAAAATACTAGACTGCATTTGCTTTGTTTAGGCAAAAGAGAATTGTAAATTTGAAGTGTTAAACAGTTATAAAGGGCTGTGATTATCTTGCTCTCTGGCTAAGAGAAAAGGGTAGGTTAATTGTGTGTACCTTCTTTGCTAGTTTGACTCTTCAACTTCAGAACTACTTTTGCTGACATTTGTAATTGTTGTTTGTTGTTAGGTGCCAATGAGTTGAGTCCAACTCATAGCAACCCTCATAGGCTTATTTCAGGAGTGAATTGCCATGTCCTTCTCTTGACCTCATCCTTAAGATGGAAATATTTTTCATGTTCTAGTTATATCATGTGCATGACACGAAAGAACTCTGTTGCAATCAGAACCTGAATTTGCCAATCTACTTTAAAATTTTAAATTTGTAAGCTTTCTATGGTTCATTTAAAAAGTATGTTTCATGCCTTAGGTTTTCTCCAGGAAATGGCTCATGCTCCCACTTTTAATAAGCTCTCATTCAGTGAAGGATGGTGTGCCCTTAATTTTGTTAGCATGTATATAAAGAATGTATTTTAAGAAGAGATGCTTCATTCTGCAAATCCAGTGTATAGTTTTCAAACATGCTTTTGAATTGGCCTCAAACCTGCTCTGAATCTGTATTTTTTTCCCTTTATTAAAACGTTCCAACCTGGAAATTTCTTCTTTGGAATTCAGATATTTTTCACTTATTGTGAAGAGAAAAACTAAGTAACTTCAATACATCAAAGCACAAAGATGACATATTTTTATTCTGCACAGCATTCTTATGGTTGAACTATATTCTTCTGCTAAAAATACAAATGATTATTTCCATTGTGAGTATGGCTTTGTAGCTATTTGCATATATGTTTAAAGAATAAGAAATACATTGGTAATAATTGAGAAATTAAAACATAATTTTATACCAAATAGTCTTAAAACTTTAGCTATGCATTGAAATTCTAAACTTGAAAGCAAAAAGTTATTTTTGTGTCTTTGATTATATACTAGAGAAATATATGTATTATATATGAACTATACTGTCCCTGGGATTTTGTGGAAGAGAAGATACAAGCATAAATTTGGTGAAGAAAAGAAAATACATTTATCTATTCATTTGCTCAGTCATTCATTTAAGCAATGTTCGAGAAGGCATCTTGTGCCAGGTACTATTTTCAAATGGAGAATAAGCAAGGATCAAAGCCCTTGACCTGGATTTTACTTTATAGAGGGAAAGGAAGACGGACTATTAAAAAAAAAATGCACAGTAGCTCAAGTGCCAAAATATCACATGCACATGTGCACACATACACAAGCACACGTGCACACCCCCCATACTCACCAGCATAAAGAGATAAATAATTCCCAGCCATTTGGGTTATAGAACACATAGTTATTTGCTATCAATTTCATCATCCTTAAAGCCTTTCTTTTATCATGCAGTTATTTCATTTACTTCTTTAGCATCCCATTGGGCTAGGAAGGGAAGTTGTCTGTCCCTTTTTTACCTACTGCTTTTATTTTCCAGTAAAAGCATCTTTCTTATTGTCTGCTCAGACAGTGGCCTCGAACATGGGTTTTGTGCTTAATAATTTCAGCAAAGTCTTGTGTACAGTGCGGAGCTTAAAAAGGCTTGTGAGCCAACAGCGAAATGACTGGAGACAGCACTCTTTGCTACCCTTGCTGGCCTTGGCTATCATTTGAACTGATCAGGCAGGTTTAACTTCATTTTACCACTCAAATTTCACATGGCTTTTATGAACCAGTGAAAGGAGCAGGTGGCATTCAGTTTTTCTTAAATATATCTCTTTCTACTGACCTCCAAACTCTGTGCCAGTGGGACTGCTGTGGTCAGAGCACCATGAAATGAACCATACTTCATCACAGATTCTTCCTTTTAAAAGTGTCACTATAACCTGTTGGTTTCTGTGGGTGACATTTAACTTCTTTCTCTTTAGCTTCTTTAGATAGTTTTAATGGCACCTAAAAGCTTTTGTGGTTTTCATTTTTGTTGTTGCTTCTTGTTTTTATTTACTTTCATTTACTTTTATAAAAATCTAGTCCCACTTGCCTTTTCCAACCTCATTTCCCAGTGTCCTTAATTTCTCACTGATTGCAATGCTATGCCAATTTCAAGTTTTGTTAGCTATTCCTTGGTGTATTGTCTTCCTTGCTGTTCTCAAGTCTCACACTGCCTGTGTCTTTTTCTGAACCATTTGATGCTAACACCTATGTTTTCAACAGAGTAATGAGGTGAAGTTGTCAAGAATATGATTGGAAAATGGATATTTTCAGGACACATTTTGCTTTAATCCATGTCCTCTTTGGCCCTGAGTCTTGTTTCTAAGCTTCCTAGAAATATTTTTGTTTTCATAGTTGTTTTCTAAACAGCAGGTACTGATGGCCATGGACTAGTGAAACAGGCAATTGTTTCTGTCCCTTGCTGGTTGTCTTAATTCGAATGGTTCTCTGAACTATTGGGGGTTCAGAACATCTGGCGTGAGTCTACAGCCAAACCACCCTGGACGCGCCACAAACTCCTCAGAAAGTCTGACACGGAATTGAGCCTGAGTGGTTTGATTCTTTGCTTCTATTGAGCACACAACCTCAAAATTTCTTGCAAAAAACTTCAGAGATCATTTAACCCATCCACCCTGGCTCTGTCTTAGCTGAGCTTTTGTAAAATGCATAAGCATCTCACTCTCAGACTCTGATTTCCTTGTTCTGCAGTGAGTTTTCACATCAGTATTTTGTAAAGTTTCCCATATGATTCTGTGAAGTCAGCAGAGAAACACTAGATTTTACATAGAGAAAATATGATCTAAAGCAAAAATGATCTTTCTTTTTTGTTTTTGCTGTTTATGCTTTTTTACTTACTAATTTTTTATGTCAGTGTATAACTTAATAGGTTTCATTATGGCATTACCATACATGCCTATCACTGTACATTGCTCATGCTCACCTCCTTGGTACCCCTACCAGGCTCCCCTAGCAGTATGGCAATGAAGTACAGGCAGGAACACTTGTCACCTGCTGTACAGTCAGTGCTGTTTGTACTGCATTTACTGCCATTGGCTCTCATTTGATTGTATAACAGTCTCAGCCCTGCTCATGGGTAGGAGAGAGAACCCTTGAACCTGAGCTACACAGGAGAGTAGACTGGAGATTGTTCAGTGCTCAAACTGTTCAATATCATGAGCAGGTTAAGCTTATCAGCTGCTGATTCAAGATACAAAAGTATCCTGATAATTCAGACAATGTAGAGTCCCAAAGAGAGTGTCTTGGATTAGCCTTTAGAGGGCTATACCTCAAATCATGTGACATGTAAATTTGATGTATTTGTGGTGTGTTGTAAAAAGATCCTAGTATTCATTGGCAGATGCCTTGGGTTCAACTTATGTGTCTCTCTTATGTGGTTTGGAAATTTGGACAACCTTTTTCCATTTTGAGCTTTATTTCACTTTGTCTTTATTATGGAGTTAATATTCTCATTTCCGTGGGTTGTTATATAAGGTTGCTAGGGTTATTTAAGATAAATTACATGAAAGCTGGGGGCTGGGGTTTAGCTCAGTTGGTAGAGTGCTGCTCAGCACTCTGAGAGCTTGGGTTAGATCCCCAGCACTGCAAACACAGGAGCAGGATATGACAATCCACTCCTGAGGCAATCTTGAAACAATCAGCCACTGAAAACCCTATGAGGGTTGCTATGAGTCCAACCTGACTAGATGGCACCTAACAACAACAATGTGAAAGCTGACACTGGATAAACACTCTGTAAATGTTAATTGGTGTTTGAAATAAGACTGTTTTCTATAACATTCTACTACAGCAACTAAGATAAGACTATGTGGCCAAATCAAAGAATGATTTCTTTCCATTTGGCCCAGCACATTCAGGAGGCACTGGTGTTATACTGGACAAATGTTACCTCCTAAAATTTCCATCACATGGCTTATAGGTGGGGAGAAGTAAGTGCCTATATGGCAACATTAGTCATTGCTTCCAACATTTGAATCAAAAAATGCATTTTATATTATTTCTTTGTATACTGTAGACATTCATGCTCATTAAAATCTTTGTGAATCTGAGAAAGATACATGATGTTCTTCTCCAGGGATTGTTCTGTCCTGACTACATGTCCAAAATATGTAAGATGCAGTTTGGCCACTTTTGCTTCCAAGGAGCACTCTGTTTGCACTTCTTCTAGGACAGATTTGTTGGTTCTTTTGGCAGTCCATGGTATATTAAGTAGATGTCCCAAGCACCACAATTCAAAAGCATCAATTCTTTTTCTGTCTCTCTTGTTCAATGTCTAGCTTTCAGAACCATATGATGCCACTGAAAATACCATGGCATGAGTCAGACGCACCTTCAATATGCATCTTCAATGTCTTCAATGTGACATCTTTGCTTTTCAATACTCTAAAGAGATCTTTTGCCACAGCTTTTCCTAGAGCAATGCGTCTTTTGATT
>VMDO01000650.1:105371-272048 GCA_007922755.1 Pedetes capensis | reverse complement strand
TCAGATCTCGGAAGCTAAGCAGGGTTGGGCCTGGTTAGTACCTGGATGGGAGACCGCCTGGGAACACCAGAAGCTGTAGGCTTGGGAGAAGGACCTGGCAACCCCCTCCCAAAAATCAATCTGCCATTGAAAACCCTATGCACAGCAGAGAAGCACTGACAATAGTGTTTCCCCTGTTGTACAGAGGGTCGCTATGAGTGGGATACCGACTCGACGGCACCTAACAACAACAACAACAACAACATATATATATATATATATATATATATATATATATATATATCCTTATTTTTAAGCCAACTTGAATCAGAGGTCTTCCATTATTTGTAGCTGAAAGCATCCTAAGTTATACATTGCCCATATACCAGCCACATTTTTGGCAGAAAAGCATTCATCTTTTAAAACTTATCTAGAACTATAGATTTATAGTCTCTGTTCAGATTATGAAAATAAGTTCAGGAAGAATGAATTTAATATCTATGCAGATATGAATAAACATATTACTTGCATGCAAGTTGGCCTGAAGGTTACTTTTGAATAGATATTTATTTCATTGTTCTGTTTCTCCTTTCCATCAAACAAAATTCCCACTTATTTGAGTCCTAGTACATGTAAAATAAAATAGAAAATGAATTGCAGTGAAATAAACCTTCAGATGTAATTGGAATAGTGCTATTATTTTTAATTGCTTGTATCAATCCTTTTGAGGTTCTTTTTTGGAAAGGGTTTTTTTCTTTTAGATCATTAATAAGAATTATTATTTGAGCTTCAAGGCTATGAATTATCACCTAAAAGAGAAATATTTTCATCTTTTATGATGAGCAGCTTCAGCAGAAAATATTTGACACAGTGGTGGTGTAAGTTGAGGCAAAAATTAGGTGAGAAAATCCTTTAAATTAGGTAGGCTATTGCATGATGGTTAAGAGCACAGGTTTTGAAGTCGATAATGGGTTCAAGTCCTGGTTTGACCATTCACCAGCTGTGTGGCTGTGAAAGTTACTTAACCTCTCTATGCCTCCAATTATTCATCTATAAAATGAAGGTAATGGTAACGCCTACTTCACAGAAGGTAAGAAGACTAAATGAAGAAATGATGAAAATACTTCTCCCATCCTTTCCAGCACCCGCCCTGGTCATCTCCTCCTGACCCCTTGGCTTTACCCTGAGCCCTGAGATGTATTTTCACTGGCTTCAGTTTGGATCTGTTTCTCCTTCCTCTGCAGGAGTTCACAACTTTCAACTCCAGACTCCTGCCCACTCCCAGGCCAGCTCGTGCTCATTCCAAGTAATACATTTCCATTCCACTTTTACTTGAAACTCTTCTGTTACTAAAATCACTCAAACAATCCTAGACAAAAGGATCAGGAGAAAGGAAGTGATTCTTTGTTTTTGTTTTGGATTTTTTAGCCACAGTCCTCCTATGTAGCCCAGGCTGGCCTTGAACTTGCAATCCTTCCGCTTCAAACTCCCAAGTGCTGGGATTACAGGCATGCCCCTGGCATAGGTCTTTTCTTAGTATTAGGAGTTGGGCATGGTACTGTGAGCCCTTGGAAAGCCAAGGCATCCTTAACAACCTTTGCAAGGGGTTGCTTTAGGCCCTGGACACTGGAAGAGCATGGGAAATAATACACACAGGGCCATAACCACCATCTAGCCTAGAAATAAAGGCCTTGTGAGAGTGGAAGTGAGGCCTTTGGGAGCACAGAGGACAGAGAATTCCTGAGCTCCTAGCAGACCGTGTAACATTTGAACCATGTCCAGGGATGGGGGACTTGGACATGCAGCATGAGAGAAGTGTAAGAAGACATGTTAGTCAGCTGTGACAAATGCCTGAGATAAGTCATCTTAAAAGGAAGAAAGGTTTATTTGGCTCATGATTTCAGAGGTTTCATTGCTGGTCTGGTGAGGCAAAACATCAGGACAGAAGCATGTGTTGGAAGAAATCTATTTACCTCTCAGGGGAATGGAAGCAGAGAAAGAGATAAAGGAGGGACTGGGTCCCAATATCCCTTCCAATGGTCCCCCACCATGACCTAATTTCCTTCCACCAACCACCATGCCCTAAAGGTTCTACCACCTTCCAATAGCACTCCAAGATGGGGACCAACACTTTAGCATGTAGGCCTTTGAGGAACAATTAAGATCCAAACCATAACAGAAGGGGAGGAGGCAGCATGAGCACAGCCACCATGTCCTTTCCTTTCCAGAATATGACACAGCCAAAGGGCACTGTGGATGTACAAGACATGACCATCTCATCCATTCCTTCACTGATTCACCTGTTCACTGGCGGACACTCTTCCCAAGTCATAGAGCTGCTCATCTCCTTTGCTTAACTGGGATTGCTGTAGTTCTTGCCTCTTCCTCTTATGCTGGGTGAATATCCACCATGTGCAGCTGTCCACATGTGTGTAGGGTAGGCACCAAAAATGCTGAATTGGACTCTCAGAGTTCTGGAATCTGTGCACATCCCTTTCTCTAAGGTGGTTTCCTGTTTCCTTCCTGACATAGGAGAGGAGAGGAGGCCTGGTCATCTGCAAGAACAGTTCAAGGACCACCTCCTAGACAAAGGGAAGAGGAAGTGAGTTGTAACCGTACAGGTCCTCTGTGTAAGCCCCCCTTTTGGGCCCTCTCCACACTCCTGCCATCACAGTGAAGTCATCACATGGCAGCTGCCCAGTGTCAACTGTGAGCTCCGAGATGCCAACCCCAGTGGCAGGTTTCTGCTGTCTCTAGATGTGACACCCCACCACTCCTGGCCAGGGCAGCCACCAGAGTCTCCAGCACACAGTGCACAGTGAACTGGGCCCTTACTTAGTTCACTGCACCATCTAGTCATTTTGGGAGTCCAGCCAGCTACTTCCTGAGGATGTGCTATGGTGACTCATAACCAGCCCCCCCTGGAGAAGAATCCAGAATCTACTCACCAACATTCAACAATAGCAACAACAATTTCTCCTTGGAGTGATGGACGTCACTGCCTCTGGGGGAAGAGGAGGTGGTCCGCCCAGCTGCATCCTATGGGGGGCCTCCCTTCCTCTCAGGTGGGTGGCAGGGTGGGCAGGATGGGCTGAGGTGTGGGTGAAAGGTGGGGTGATTTGTTTTACAGTCAGAGAACTTGAAAGTATGCTGTAGTCTGTGTGACCTTCTGGGCCTCAGGGCCCTTGTGTATGAAATGAGAGGGCTGCACTATATGACCCCCAAATCTCTTTGCTGCTCGGGAGAGCCTAGATTCAGAGCCTTGCCGAGCCCCTGTGCTACCCTGGAAGTATTTCTACCCCAGAAGCATGAGATGAAGTTGGAGATTAAAGCCATGGATCCTTATGGGGAGAGGTGACTCTTTCCACTTTCCCCCCAATCTTCTGTAGCCAAAGTTGCCCTTACTTTCTGACCCCAACCAGCTGAACGACTCTTGCTCAGCAGTCATTTCTAATGGTCAGAAACTCGGTTGAGGAATTGGGATTTCTAGGAAAAGAAGACTCAGCCAAACCTTCATCCCCTGCAGACCCTCATCTGCCTTTGCCTTCAGGTTCTGAGCTCCTCATAAGACATCAGGGTTTGAGGCTTACAAAATGCAAGGATGGCAGGAAGAGCCACCGTGACCCAGGGCAGGATATTATTCCACTGCGTAGCCCCTCATTGAAGAGGTGAAACCTCCAGCACCTCTGATACCATCCTCTCTCCATAGCTCTGCCTGGACACCTGTGGGTGTCGCAAAGACGGTGTTCAGGATGGAACTCAGCAACCACTCCGTGCACGCCTGCTCTTCCTCCTGTCTTCCTTATTTTAGTACCATCATGGGTGTCATTTGCTGTCCTTTCCTCCCTGGCATCTGAACCCATTTCCTATTTGTTGGAAGTTCTAGTAAGTCTGAGTTGGAAGAGGGCCCGACCTTTCCCACCTGCCCCCAATGCCAGGTGTATGTGTCCATGACATAGTGTAGCCATTCAGACCAGGCTGATGGGACCTCTGCTCCTGAGGGAGACATGAAGGCCAGGCATCAGGCACAGCAGCGGTGGAGTTCGGCAGGTGCAGTTAGCGTCCAATGGCAGGACCGCTCTGGCCGTTCTTGTGGTGTCCCAGCCTCCCTTGGTTTCTGCCTGTTGCCTGAGTTCGGATCTCCACCCTTGCCATTGATCCAATGAGCTCCAATAAATGCACATTGATCGAATGAATTTGTTTCTTTCTTTGAGATCCAGAGTCAGTTGCCTTTTACAGCTAAATCCTGTCTGGTTCCCTCACCTTTCCCCCAGTCACCAGGTCAGCAAGCTGGGAATCCTTCTCCACTGTCCCCTTGAAGCTCACACCACCATCCCTGAGATTCAGCAATCCTGTCCCACAATGTCACCCCTGTCCCCCTAGTGCTACCCCAATCTAGGCCCTCACTGTATTTGCCATATTCCTGCTGTCCCCCTATTGGCAGCTTGTCTGGCCTCTGGCCCCTTCTTATCCAACAACCACCTGCTTCTGGTTGGGCCTCAATCTCCAGCACTGGGCTGCCACAGGGTTCGGGCAGAAGGAGGAAAGGAGAAGCCTGGAGGAGAGAAAGGCGCCCAGTGCCGCTGAGTAGCAAGGGAAGACAGGGAAGACGTGCAAAATGCAGGAGTGGCTCAGTGTTTTTGCATCTGCCTGAGGCCCTGACTACTCTCCCCAATTCATGCTTCCTTGTTTTCTAAATTCACATCAATGAAAACATACGAATTACCCTTTAAATGGAAATAAATTAGCTTAAGAAGATGCAGTTTTATTTTGCTTTTATAGTAGCCAAGTTCCCTGAGGATGCATTAATTGATTTTAAACCCAAATCAGCCTAATGCACTTGGGCACTTTGCCCGGTGGGAATTAGCAATGCCTCCTGTAGAGGAATGGCGCAGAGCCAGCTGGTTCTGTACACTTTTGTACACTTTTTATCACCATGGATGATGTAAGCGCGATCAAGGGTGGGGAAGGCCCAGTAGCACCAAGTTCTTTATGTGTTTAGTAAATATTTATGGAACATCTATTTTATACCAGGGACTGGGCAAAGCCCTGGTTTTCAGTAATGAATGAGGCAGGTTTGGCCTTAACCTAATGAAGCTTTCAGCTGAACACACTAAAATGCCTGTGGGGGCTTCCTGACATTTCTATGCTTAGCCTTCCCCTTCCCTGACCTCTCTGGGGCTGCCTTTCACAGGTGGCCAGGCCCACAAAGGACCAGATGGTGGGATGTCAGAGACCCTCAGGTAGAGACACTAGGAGATGAGTGTGGACAGATGTAAAAGGGGGCAGCCCAGCCAGCTTTGTTCCCCTCTTCTCCTGGCTGTACCTCCATGACAATCCAGCCTGGAGTGCAGACAGGCCCTGGAATGTCTGTGGGGATGATGCCAGTAGCCCCCCACCCCCAGACATCCTCACCTAGGGTTACCAGGTTTGTTGTTTGTTGTTAGGTGCCATCGAGTCGGTATCCGACTCATAGCGACCCTCATAGGGTTTTCAATGGCAGATTGTTTCGGGATTGCCTTGGGAGTGGGTTGCCAGGTCCTTCTCCCATTTTTGTGGTGCTGGGAATTGAACTCAGGACCTTAGAGACTGCAGCGCAGCACTCTACCAACTGAGCTAAATCCCAGCCCAGGGTTACCAGGTTTAGCAAATAAAAATACAGGACATTCAGTGGAATCTGAAGTTTAGATAAACAACATACTGTAATTTTTCTTGTGTGTATAAATACGTCCCATTTGGTAGTTGGGATATGACTCTTACAATTACACACCACTTCACTGGGTTTTTGCGTTTTATCTGCCTACCCTTTCACTCTTTCCCACCCAGTGAGTTGCCCTGTACCCCAGCAGCCCCCATCCCTGCTCTCAGCAGTGCTCCTCTAGCAGGAGCACAGAACCAACCAGCCTCCTGCTGATAGGCAGGTTAGTGTTAGGTGGTTAGCTTAGGTGGTTAGCTTAGGCGTTAGTGGGCAAAATGATATGGAGGAAAAGGGACTGAAAATGGCTCCTGCCCATCCGCCAAGATGAAGCCCCGTGCATCTCTGAAGACATTGGAAGGACATTTTCGAATGGGCTTCACACCCTATCCAAGCCACTGATCCATTTACAAAACAAAGGCCCTAGGTCCATGTCTCTCCAGACACCCGGAGCTGGGCGCCTAGGGCTAATATCACACTGGGTGTGCCCTAGATTGAATAAAACTGTGAGAAACATGGACTGCTTCCTCTTTCCCTTCTGCCTCTCCCTTCTCTCTGGCTCACCATCTTCTCTGTCTATGTAAGGAATTTTTTTCCTCCTAAAAACTTGCTTGATTCTCCTGTTCTCTGGCTTCTTTGCCTTCCCCTGGGCAACAGAAAACCTCCTTATGCCAAGTCACCCAGGGAACGTGGATTTTTCCAGTTTCCTTTCCAGGTTAACCTAAGTTCTAGGTGCCTCTGTTTTCCCTGTAATTATTCCTTAAAGGTGCACTGTCTTTAATAAACTTGTTCTATGCCCTCTACGCCTGCAGCCGTACCACTGTGGCATGGGATGCCGCCAGATCTCTAAAGCTAAGCAGGGTTGGGCCTGGTTAGTACTTGGATGGGAGACCTCCTGGGAACACTAGATGCTGTAGGCTTAGGAGAAGAACTGGGCAAACCACTCCCAAAAATCAATCAGCCATTGAAAACCCTATGAACAGCAGACAAGCACTGACAACAGTGTTTCACCTGTTGTATGTAGAGTCGCTATGAGTCGGATACCGACTCGATGGCACCTAACAACAACAACACCCTCTACTATAACTTGTGTTGGGTATAAATCTTTTATGTGCAAGGTATAAGGACTGAGGTTTTGCTGCCAGATTCCCAGACCTGTGCTCTTAACCTGCTTCTCTGTGCTCCCTGTGAATCTTGGGTAACACTTTAAGTACCTCTCACATAAGGGGGTTCCCAGAGGAGTCTGCTCACAGCTGTCTGTCCCCAGGAAGGAAATTCAGTTCAGCCACCCTCACTGGGCACTGACTCCTTCAAGGGTAGTTCACATTAAGGAGGCTACAGATGAGGCAGACACAGTTACTACCATAAGGAACCCAGAGGCTGGTAGGGAAGAAGAGTTCTTGTTGTTAGGAGCCATGGAGTCGGGACTCATAGTGACCCTCATAGAGTTTTCAATGGCTGATTGTTTCAGGATTGCTTCAGGAGTGGATTGCCACATCCTTCTCCCATTTTTTGCGGTGCTGGGGATTGAACCTGGGTCCTCAGAGTGTGAAGCAATGCTTGACCAACTGAGCTAAACTCCAGTCCAGGAAGAAGAGTAGGCCCTTCAAGTCCTTGTCATACAAGGTGGAAAATGACAACGACTGCTCCGGGCGTGGTGGCGCACGCCTGTAATCCCAGCAGCTCGGCTCGGGAGGTGGAGGCAGGAGGATTGCAAGTTCGAGGAGACCAGAGGCAGTCTGCGTAACTTAGCAAGACCCTGTCTCAAAAAGTAAAAAAATGGGCTGAGGGCGCAGCTCAGTGGTCCAGCACTTGCAGAGCATGCAGGTGCAAGGCCCTGGGTTCAAACCCCAGTACCAAAAAAAAAAAAAAAAGAAAAGAAAAGAAAAGAAAAGAAAATGACAACGACTTAGGTGTCAAGGGAATGAATGTAGGGAGGAAGGGATCAATCACATTTACCTTGGTGGGTGGGAGTCTTGCAGGTGTCATGGAGGTGACATTCATAATCTACTAGATTCATGACAAATCTAGGAAACAGGTTCATGATGTTCTCCACGGCTCTGGTGCACATCACTTTATAGTTTGGACATAGTCATCACAATCAGCAATCAGCACCAACCCACGTGGTGGAAGACGGCCTGTGTGTTTGGAAAAATCCCATGTAGCCAGAATCTATGGATTGTATGGGGTATGGAGCTGAAAGGCCATCCCTAAGTTATATCAAGGACAGGGAGATGGAGCGTCTGGGGGCGCAGACAGCTTGCACTTCCACTTGGAAGCTGGGTTGGGGCAGCAGCTCCCTGGCGGCAGGCCTCCTCCCAAGGGCTGGCCAGGCCACGTTGCTGTTCCTGCCACTCAGTGGACACTGTGCTAATGAGGGAAGACCAATCACACTCTCAGTCAATATTTAGCCACTTGAGTTTTGAACAGATAACATTTCAGAGCCTGCATTACCCTTCTCCTGCATTGAATAAAGGTGAGGAAAGCCTTCCCATTCATTGCTTCTTCATTAACCTGACAGAGCGTTTCCCAGCTTGCAAATGTTCAGAGGCAGTGGCTGAGCCCAGCCCTGATAATGGCCTGAAGGTGGCCAGAGAAGAAAGCCATAAGCTCCAACTGCCTATTTGCTGAGGAAGTAGTAAAGAGAAAGTCCCCAGGGGCTGGTGGGGGGACTCAGCCTGTGATAGTACCATGGGGATCGCACCACACTCAGAAATGGTACCCAGAGCGGCCCAGCGCTGAGGTCTCTGGAGACAGAAGAGCTGACAGTGGTTAATTAATGCTCCCCAGCAAGTGGGGCAGACGGCTCCAGCTGCCTCCAAGCTGGTCTGTTAGCAGGGTTAGCTCCCTGTATAGGGCAGGGCGCAGTGTGGAGCTGTCAGGGAATGTTTTGGAGAAATTAAAGTGACATTGCTAAGTGGGTACATGCAACAGGAGCAAGGCAGCCTGCCTTTCTCCTCCTCCTACCTAAAGGGACCTGCTCGGAGGGAACAGGGCATGATGGTATGTCTGTGTTCCTGCAGGAACTTAATTAAAGCTGGCTGGCAAATGGAACCAGCCTGTGTTCAGTTTCCCTCCAGGCGGGAGCAGGCTCCTAAGCCCTCCTGGGTCCTCTGCCCTGGGGAATCTGCCCCTTAGACTCCCCTGGAGCCTGGGAGACAAGGAGAAGTAACACCACCAGGAAGACTGAGACTTGAGCTGTTGCCTCCTCCTGCCCCTCCTGGCAGGGGCTCTCCTCAGCATGCCCAGCTCTCTCCTGGCTAGGGTGCTTTCCATTTTCTGAGCCCACTGACCCTTGGATTCCAACCTCCCCCTGTTTTCACCTTCCTGGGCCACCATCATTAGGTTTGGGAGTCCCAGACTTTGTGTGACCTGGTCTTGTTTTCATCAAACATTGGGACCCAAAACCAACATCTCCCTCCTCCTCCCTCTTTCCTTTCCTCCTCCTCTTTCCTCCCCCCTCCTCCCCATTCTCCTTCTCCTCCCTCCCCCTCCTCCTCCCCTGTCCTCCCACCAGGAGGGCTGTTCTGGAAACCACAGGAAGGGGTGGGGCTGGCTTGGCTGCTGAGCTGAGAGCTAGAGGTGGGGAAATCAGGAAACCCAGGCTCCATTCCAAAGCGAATTGGACCGACCTCCAATGGCCAGGGCATTAGGTAAATAAGAGTCCCAAAACCCAGGAATGGCAAAGAATATTATTTATTTCCATTAAACATTCAAACTTTTGTTTTGAATCACGGTCCTACCAGTGAGAAGTAACATATCTTTGTCTTAATTCTTATAAATATGATACATACTCCTGGAGAGGAATCAAAACAATACAGACAATTCAGAAGGGTAAAAAATGAACAACAAAGTTCCCCTCATCCTCCCACTGGCCAGAGAGGACTGTTGATAGTGTCTTGGGACCATTAGGTTTCCAAGAAACAATATTTAGGTTTGAAACCTCAGAATTCAAGAAGACTCTGGGCAGTGTGCCTGGGATGGAAATGGGGAGCGCTTATGTATGTGTCTGTGCACATAGGTGTGTGCCCACAGGTATGTGTGCATGTGTGTAAGCCTAGCCGTGGTTTACTAACACAGGCTCTGCTGTTGACCACCTGGGTTCAGATTATAGCTTCTCATACCTGTGTAGCAAGTCTGGCAATTTACTCAACTTTTTTGTTCCTCAATTGTATCATGTGTAAGTTATGAATAACAGTAGACCCTACCTATACTGTTATGGAGATATGAGTATTTTATGGCTTATGAAACATCTGTAAACTTGAAAAGTCAACTTCTGGTGATTACCGTAGGCCCTCAGGTGTTTGCCCTACTTTCTTTTTTTTTTTTTTTCTTTTTCTCTCTCTTTTTTTTTTGCGGTACTGGGGGTTGAACCCAAGGCCTCACACTTGCATGCTCTGCAAGCGCTGGACCACTGAGCAGCACCCTCAGCCCATGTTTTTACTCTTTGAGACAGGGTCTCACTAAGTTACGCAGACTGCCTCTGGTCTCGAACTTACGTTCCTTCTGCCTCCACCTCCCGAGCTCCTGGGATAACAGGCATAATCCACCATGCCTGGCTGTTTGCCCCACATTCTAGTTTGTGAGGCACTGCACAGCCCTGGGACAGATACAGAAACTAAGGCATACACTTGTCTAAGATCCTAGCAGCTCTAAGTGGCAGAGCTTTTCCACACTCCGGGGAATCTGCATGGCCTGTCTGAACAGAGAGCACGGAGCATGTAAACAGCTGGGCAGAGCAGGCTCCCCATCCCCTTATGATTTTGGCATGAGCATTGGGACAACAATCAGGCCCCTTGCCCAGGAGTCAGGCCACTGGCCTTAGGAGTGTAAGGGGTCTCTCTCTTTTCCTCTCCTCCTGCCCATTGAGCTTTTATAGTTTTAATCTAACTGATTTCTTGACATTTTGTACTTTAAAAAAGTGTATCATGTCAGGTGCCATGGCGTACGCCTGTAATCCCAGCAACTCAGGAGGCTGAAGGAGGAGGATCACAAATTCAAGGCAGCCTGTGCAAGCCCTTGTCTCAGAAGAGAGAGAGAGAGGAGGAGAAGGAGAGGGGAGAGAGTCTGGGGGTGACGCTCAGTGGTAGAGCACTTGCCTAGTATGAACAGGGCTCTGGGTCCAACTCCCCAGTAAGGATAAAAAATATATTGCAACAAAATGACACTTATACAGTGTAGAAAATACAAACAAACACAAAATGAAAATAAATATAACAATAGCAGTTTTTTTCTACCTTCCTGGAGTTTCCCCTCAGGCCCTCCATGATCAGTGACGCTTACCTCTAATGCAGAATCTTCAGCTGGGGGTCCCTTCAGACTCTAGCATCAGCCAACAATCTGATACCTCATGAAACTCACCAAGAGTCACAGGATAATTGATTATAGTGATTTTTGATCTGCACGTGGCTCCTGTCATAACACAACAGCGATGGTTTAATGGTTCTAAGAGCTATTTCTTCATTTAAAAATCAGGTTAAAGACTCTACCTTCCATGTGGAATTCGATAAAGTCCTCAGAAAAGTTGGCTTGGCCAGCAGATTTGAAAATGCCTTATTGCCCCATTTCTAACTCTTTGATATTATTATCAGTGAGCTGTTCTATCAAGAAGATAAACTTGCTCTAGAGTTTCAATACTCTGTTACTGTGTGTTACAGAACTCACATCCCTGTTGGCAGAGATAGGCAGGGCAGCTGCAGTAACAATGCCGGGCATTGAGTGTCAGGATGGCCATGTAGGCCAAGGTCTGTGGGAGCGCCCAGAACAGGCACTGACTTCACCAATAGGGAAAATAGTTTCCATGGAGTTTTACTGAGGATCAGTGCCTTGAGCTGGGCTTTGAGTAAACATTAGGAGTCTGTTAGGCAGGTAAAGGGTGGCAGGGAAAGAGGTCTATCAAGGAGGTAGGTACAGCCAGGGCACAGGGCTGGCTGTCTGGGGTGGAGAGGGTGGGAGGGGCCCACAGCATCCACAGCCCTGGTGGAAGGAAGGGGGTGGGGTTAGATTGTGAAGTGCTTGTGTGCGTCTCTGAGGAATTTGCTTTTCCTGGGTCCTGGAGTAGCGTCAAGGCCTCTGTCCACCTACCCTGCTCTGTTTGAGGGTTACTAGGCCTGGTGCATCTACAACCACACCACCTAGGAGTCCCATCCCATCTGATTTCGGAAGCTAAGGAGGGTCAGGCCTGGTTAGTCCTTGGATGGGAGACCGCCTGGGAATCCCGGGTGCTGTAGGCTTGGGAGCAGGACCTGGAAGCCCACTACTGAAATAATCAACCATGGAAAACCTTATGAATACCAGAGAAGCACTGACACAGTGCCTGGCATCGCACAGTGTCGAGGAGTGTTTCATCTGTTGTACATAGGGTCGCTATGAGTCTCATCTCGCTTCTCGGCAACAAAAGGACTGGTGCAGGTGGCTGCTGATGAAAGGGTGCCCCACCCATCCCCAGGGAGCACTGCTGAGGGTAGTGCGCAGAGGAGAAAATTGGAGCAAGGTGGGGTTAGGGAGATGGAGGAGGCTGAGTTCTCTCACACTTTTACCAACCCCTTCAGGGTTTCTCTGGAAATTTCTAGTGTTTCTCTTACCTGATGTCCATCTTCAGCTGAGTTATTTGTGAATATTAACACACACACACACACACACACACACACACACACACACACACACACACACAGAGGAAAGCAATAGGTTTACTGTTCTTTTCCAAGAGTCTGAATATGGGAATGTGTGATGTAGGAAAATACTCCCTAGGAGACGAGGAAAATTAGAGGGGGCTCAAGGACTGAATGGACAGAAGGAAGGAAGGCAAATCTCCCGTCCAAAGGCACACTTTAACTCCGGCTTTTTAGAAGACTTTCTTCTCTCTGCCCTGGGGAGGGCGGAAATGGGAGGCAAATCCTGGCTCTACTGCTAGTCACTTGGTTTTTCTTGGACAGATTTTGGCCATCTGGGTTCTGTTAAGGTGAGAAATGTTTTCAGGAGCTCTAAAAGCCTGGCAGCCCCTGAGTTAATAAGTGGGTCACAGGGAGAGGACTGAGCTCAGCCTCTTCCACCCGCCCCTCATTTCCCTGCCCACAGCCCCTTCCCCGCCCACCACTCAGGAAGGGAGCCAGGAAGTCCTGGAAACAGCTGGCCCTGCTCTGTGCGGTGGCCTCAGACCAGCTGGCTGGCCCTTGGAGCTGCTGAACCTGCTGGCTGCAGTGGGGCGGCGAGCTGGTGAGGGATCTCTGCAGGGACAGGCCTGGGGCGGGGAGGGGACATCCAGGGACCTGGCAATGCCATCTCCCTTGTCTTGGCCTCTGGCATTTGTGGCTGGAAACAGCTCTGGAGGTGACTCATTCTGTCCTGGCTGCTGGCAGGTGGGATGTGGTGATGGGTGGGGAGGGGGCAATGGATTCACCTCTCAAGGGGCTGCCCAGTGAGGGGAAGAGGCCAAGGACCAGGCGGGCCCACTTGTCCCTGCCTACTTCTGAGTTTTCTCTCAAGTCCACTTTAATAAAAAAAAAAAAAGAGAGAGAGAGAGACAGAAGAACAAAAATGGGTCCTGCCTGCTGTGGCCAGTTGCCTCCCATGGATTACTTCTCCAAGGTTCAAAGCCCCGTAAGAGTCATCTCAACAGGGGTTATCGGCACTTCGTTGACACTCTGTTGGTGTCTATTACCATGGTCCTTGGAGGCTGAGCAGAGGCAGCTCTGAATCCACACAGGAACTGCTCAGATGGCTGGGACTCGGGAACCTGACTGCTCTGGTTTGGTTGTCCTCCAAGCCTTCATGCAGTGAGGTTTAATCTCCATTGGGAGGCATTAAGAGGGTGGAAACAAACTCACTATGATGTTTAGAGATGGGGTCTTTGGAAAGTGGTTAGGGTTAGATAAGACCATTAAAGTACAGCCCCATGATTGAAGCCTGGTGCCTTTATAAGAAGAGAGGCAGAGACCAGATAGACACACACATACACATGCTCACGGACTCTTGCCATGGGCTGTTCTGTGCTGCCTGAGGACTTTGCTAACAAAAAGGTCATCACCAGATGAGACTCTAAGACCTTGTAGTTCCAGAACCAGACCAAAATAAACTTCTTTTCTTTATAAAGTAGCCTGCTTCAGATATTTTGGTATAGTAACAAAAACCAGACACCAGATTTTAGTATATCTCATTTGTACCCCTCCATGGCCAGCCAAAGACATGAAGATTTTCCATTTCATGACAGTCCAGGAACAGGAACAGCAGAAAAGTTTGATAGGATGCTCTGGTTTTCCTAGCATGCCCCACTCTTGTATCAAAGGCCAGAGAAATGTAAGATGTGCATGTACTATCATCCCTACATGCCTTCTGTTAGCTCCTGCTGGAGTTATTGAACAGTGAAGAGAGTTGTTGTTTCTGCCCTAGGGAGCTTTCCATTTTCCTGAACAAGAATTTTGTCTAGTTCAGCCCTAGATCATGGTGTCCAGGCACATTATGGAAACCCAGCCAATAGAGGAACAAATCCTGAGCTTAAAAATCCCTGGCCCCAACTTGTGTGTTCCTTGAATACAGGTGTGAGACCCAGGACAATAGCAGTGTGTCCCGCCATATGTAGGCAGTGCAACTGGGGGTGGCACTGAGGATATGCCAGGTACTGCCCAAGGGTCCATGTCTCCCAGTTTGGGGAGTTAGAGTGTTGGGGATGGGTTGTGTCCACCTCCAACCGGACACACCAATTAACAGGGTTTGTTTTCTATTTTGAGGAATGGAGTCCAATGGACTCTACACTCTAACTCCCCAAACTGGGAGACATGGACCCTTGGGCAGTACCTGGCATATCCTCAGTGCCACCCCCAGTTGCACTGCCTACATATGGCGGGACACACTGCTATTGTCCTGGGTCTCACACCTGTATTCAAGGAAAATATTGGGGTAAATATAGGGTTTAAGAAGCAAGGATCATAGTAAGTCTTATCAATGACAAGGGTAACAAAGAAGGAAATGTGGTGGTGTCCACAGTGAGACAGAAACTCCCCTATATGGGTGATATTGTTCTTCTGGACATCACCTTTTAGAGACACAGACGCAGAGCAGAGCCACAGGACAAGGTCAGGGAGATGGGGCCTGAATGACAATCTTGTCAAATGAATGCGTTGAGGGAACTGAGGAGAAGGGAATCAGAAACACTGGGGATAGGTAGGGGAGACGTACCTTCTTCACATTTCTGAGAGCTGACTGACCCTGGGAAAGGAGTTGGATACGTTCTGTGTGGTCTCAAGAAAACTCCGATCTAGGAGGAAATGACAGCAAAATAGACTTTAGCTCCTGGAGTTGAATTAGATCACTATGGGGTTGTATTTCTGCTTAAATAGGCATTCCCCAGTTTCCTGGTCAGTATATTGGGAGTCCTTTGGCATGGTCCTGCCCAGAGCAGAAGCCACTGTGCAGCCTCTGTTGATGGCACATCCTCCCTGTGGACTCCAGAGTGGTGTCATCCTCACGCAAAGCTCCCATACCAGTGTCCACAGTCGCCATCAGTGTGCAAGGCTTTGAGTTCAGCAGGAAGGATTTCAAGATGTCTGAAAGCATGCTCTGGCCAGTGTTCTGGGTCCCTAGCCCCAGCTTCATGTGGAGAAAACAGGAGCAGGTACAGATTCTGGGCCTGGCTCCACCACCATATATCATGGGTTTGCCAACAGAACAATTGTTCTTCGTTTGTAAGATGGGCCTGAGGATGCTTCCCTTGGGTCTTGGAGTGACCTGATAAGGATGGTGGTGTCATAGCGGGTTTTTCATTGCTATGACAACATAGCCAGGGAAGTCAACTTCTCAGGGGGAAAGACTGATTTTGATTCATGGCTTCAGAGGTTTCAGTCCATGATTCAATTTCAGCTTTAATGTTTTTGGGCCTGTGGTGGAGCAGAACATCATGGCAAGGAGCATGTGGTGGGGCAGAACTGCTCACCTCTGGTAGCTGTGAAGGACAGAGTGAGGCATAGGACCCAGACCCCAATAACCCAACTTCCTTCCACTAGCTGCCCAATGATTCCACCACCTCCCAATAGTACCACAGGCTGGTGACCACGCCTTTAGCATCCGGGCCTTTGGGGAGCATTTAAGACCCAAATCATAATAGATGGAGGGAGGAGACCTGGAGGTAGAAGTATTTTATGAAGCATGGTATGGACCTGAGAAGGAAGCAGTTCCTGGGTTCTCTAGGTTTTCACCTCTTTTCATCATGCCAATTGCTCCTAGTTAATCCAGAAATATCAGATTCTAGAGGTAGTTACCACCATGGATATTAGACAAGAGTTGCACAATCATTGGATTTCTTCAGTTTTTGCCATTGTTTTTGTGAGGAACGCTCTGGAGCCTTCATCTGAAAAAGACAGATGAATCTGTACTTAGTGACACTTTGGGCTGCTGCTTACACCTTCAGCTTTTAAAGGAAAATCATCCAGATGTTCCTCCAAGACCCACTTGCAAAACCTGGTCCTGTTCTTTGGAATCAGATGAGTTTTCCAGGCTGAGGAGAGATAAACCAAAGCCCCGCTCAGCTCAACCCAGCTGAGAATTGGGAAAAGAGTTGTTCTTCTTCAGACCTTGGCCCTGAAGAGAACTTGAGAATGTTTGCTCCACAAAACATTCAGACCCTGCATGTGGGGCACCTTAGCCCAGGGTTGCAACCCCATATCCCCACTGGTGGTGAGTGTGAGGGAGACACAGCCACTTCAGGAGTATTTCAGGGAACGAACTCAAATTTTATTTAGCAGCTCAACCTTATATGCAGTTGCTTATGTATTCTCTATGTGGCATTGCCCAGTGCTCTGTCCACCTATGGGGAGGGATGAAGTGGTGGGAAACCCTTCAAGGCCACACCCAGGAGACCCTAGGGAGCACCATCCTGGCTTCTAACCACAAAGCCCAAGGAGTTGTCTCAAGCCTCTTAGCCGTTCCCAGCCAGGGCAAGCCAGATCTCCCGACCTGTCCCTTTTGAGGACCCAAGGTGAGCCAGATAGGCTCAAACCCAGGGCCTCTCAGAATCATGGTCCTGTGGATTCCGCCCCACACCTGCAGCAAAACCAGGTCCCAAACTTTGTTAGTCTGAGGAGTTCGTTTTCCATGAAGACATGGCCTATTGTACTACATGACTAGAAGCCATCATCTTCAATAGTCTCCATGACATATCCTCAGTTATTCATGCCTGACAAACCAAGAAACACATTTTGAATTATACAGATATTTTACAATATGGAAAACAGTTCTTAAGAGAGAGTAAAATAAATGCAGGTGTCAAAGACTAAATTTGCTTTTTTAGTCTTTATTTACCCTGCTTACTGTCCAAAAATTAACCTTCCTGCGTCTCTACCACTCTTCCTTTCCTTCCAATTATGCTTCCTCACATTGCCTTCCTTCCCTGCTAATGATCCAGTATTTGGTGGCATTTAGTCTCCTACGCAAGCAAGTACATTCAGTTAGAAGGCCACCATTTATTATCACAGTGACCTTGACAAGATATTTAATATCTCAATGCCTCAGTTTCATTGTTTATAAACTAGAGATAATAATAGTCCCTACTTCTTAGAGGTGTAAAGAGTAAATATGACAAAAGAGATAGTGTGTGGCTCATAGTAAATATTCAGTAAAATGATAACCGGTCTGTAACTGCTGAAATTTATCTGACCAGCTCACTGGCAAATCCCATTCAGTTCTTGGGGTTATTAAGCAATTGTTGTTGTTGTTAGGTGCCCTCGAGTTGGTATCCGACTCATAGTGACCCTCCTTACAACAGTTGAAACACTATTGTCAGTGCTTCTCTGCTGTTCATAGGGTTTTCAATGGCAGATTGATTTTTTGGGAGTGGGTTGCCAGGTCCTTCTCCCAAGCCTACAGCTTCTGGTGTTCCCAGGAGGTCTCCCATCCAGGTACTAACCAGGCCCGACCCTGCTTAGCTTCCGAGATCTAACAGGATCGGATGCCACAGGGCTACGGCTGCAGGCATTAAGCAATCACTCATTAAATTAAAATATTACTAACAACCCTTAATTGAGGAAAGCAGACCATGTCCTGCTCTAAGTTACTTTACTCTGGTATGGTACACTAACTTTCAGGCTGTGCTTGTCCCAAGTGATTTTATTTTATAAAACAGCAGTTTGCTCCATTTAGAGCGCAAATGCTAAGGCAGAAAGACTTGGTAACTTGTCTGGGCAAGTAGAAAGCCACCAGATGTTGGCTACATTGAGCTTATCAAAATAACATTCCCTGTCTGTCCAGTCCAAACCATGAGGCATATGCTGATAAAAAAACTCATATATGCAAATTAAAAATCACCACCTATGAATTTAACAAATTAAATCAGGAACACATGGGCATATGGGCATACTGGTGTATCAAAACCACATCAGGGAAGCCAGGCCTGTGAGCTTCTCAACCACATCAGGCCAATGAATGATGTAACCCCCTCACCTGGATCATATAAAAGAAGGGACATTTAACCCTGGGGTATGGTGGCACCCACCAACCCATCATCAGGCCATCTGGCATATCTGTCATGGGACTGACAGGTGATGTACTTCCAATTCTTTCCCAGGGGCTTCAGCTTAGCGTGATCTCCAGCTTGACACCATTCACTCAAACTACTGTTCAGCTGAACCTGCTCTGGGCCTTGAAGCAGCTCTGTAGGACGCTAAGCTTGGAAGTTAATATTGTATCCAGCCACCTGCAGTGACTCTCTTTGCATCTGTATCAGCACTCCGCCTGTCTTCAATAAGGCCCTTTTGAAACTTGTGGCTGCTTTAACCCTTTCTTAGCCACTCTGTAACCTCTAACTATTGTGGGAAGTATAGTGTGCGAACTGAGAGTTATTAATATTGGTAATTAAGATTGGTATAAAAGAACCTGTTATTGCCAATGGTTATGAGTACCAAGTAAAATCAAGAATACCCTGTGACTTAGAACAGACAAAATTGATGTAGTTTGTGAATTGATTGCCATTCAATACATTCTGACATTGTGGAAAGACACAGATGTGTCCAGCTATGTTACTGACATACCTCATTTCAAAACATTGGGTTTGTTTTAACAACATTTAACAGAAAACTAAGTAAACAAGGACGTGGAAAGAGCTCAAAGCTTCTGCATTTGTGGGATGAGGATTTCACAGGGCTATTTCAGGGATCCAGTGAAATACAGCCTGCAGCCATAGCCCTGTGGCATCTGATCCCATCAGATCTCAGAAGCTAAGCAGGGTCGGGCCTGGTTAGTACCTGGATGGGAGACTGCCTGGGAACACCAGAAGCTGTAGGCTTGGGAGAAGGACCTGGCAACCCCCTCCCAAAAATCAATCTGCCATTGAAAACCCTATGAACAGCAGAGAAGCACTGACAATAGTATTTCCCCTGTTGTACAGAGGGTCGCTATGAGTCGGATACCGACTCGATGGCACCTAACAAAACAAAACAAGTGAAATACAGGATGTGAATGTGGGAGGTGAAAGACTAGGCAGGTTTGAGGGGTGCTGCTTTCCCTCCTGGAGGAAAGCATGGCTTCTCCCTCCTACATTGGAGTGTCCCCTTCACTGCACGCACAGGGCCCTGTGGAAGAGGCAAGGAGGCCTGGCACTCAGAGTCCGGGTTAGGGGCAGGGCCAGGATTACTGGGGAAAACACTGCGGGTTACCTTTTCTTCTACTGCTGAGCCATTGCCTGTAACAGCCAAGTCAGATAGATGCCTTGATGAAGAAAATTAGCCCCAAGCCTGGAGCTGGCTCCATGCCCCCTCTCTTCTTCTGAAGCATCTGCTCACACTTGCTGCCTTGCTCATGGGCTCCACTTCCTCATACCCCTGTCCCTGCTGTTTGTTTGTCCAGATCAGAGTGGCCTGGCTGGGTCAACAAGAGGGCTGTGTCCCCACTCCACATGTCCTTCCTTCCCCTGCTGCCTCCCTCTTCCTCCCTTCCCCTGCCCAGCTCACACTGTGGACACACACTCTCTGCCAGGCACTTGGATGGGTGCTGGGGACATATTGGTATCATGGACAGGTGTGGCTCCCACTTGCACAGTCACGCTGTAATAGCTGTGTGATTTTGGGTGAGTCCCCGGGGACGTGTGTCCTTCCTCCCACACCTTTCTGACAGCCAGGGGTGCTCTGGTCTGTGATTTCCTGTGGCTGAGATGCTGGCTGAGGCCTGAATGCCCAGAGGTGAGGCTGCGAGTCTGGTTACAGCTGAAGGACCCCTCAGCCTCATGCCCACCCCTCCCTCAGAACTATAAGATACCACTTCTGTAAGCCTCATTTATTCTATCTTTAAAACCATAACCAAACCAAGCCCCGGACATTTGCCCCATGGCCAGACAGTTTATTGACAAAAGTCCCAAACCTCCCCCAAGCCAGAGGCAGGCCTGGCTCCTCCCTTACTGTGGGAGCCAGCGCTGCAGGAGATGCTGACCTCTTTGCACCACCACAGGCTGGAGCAGTGGGCGGAGTGGCCTGTGGTCTCTCCCAGGGCTGTGGCCTCAGCAGGAGCCCCACTCTAAGCCATCCTGGCATCCTCGGGGCAGAATCTGGGTGTGCCGGGGGGGGGGGGTGTAGGACAGCCTGTGGTCACTCCAGGAAGCACATGGACAGTGGCCGAGGCCCTAGGAGGGGTCTTACCTTGAACCTGTGTTTGCGTATAAACACTCTGATTTCATTTATATTGCTCGTTATAAATCAATAAAAATAGCAACCTTCTATAAAGATGCACACATTCACAATTTACACAAGAGCGAGAACAGAGTGTCCTTACCAAAGATTATTACCTTAACACTGAGTTGGGTGACTTAGGGTGTGGAGATGGGTGGTGATTCCAAAGCCACCCTCCTGGAAGAAACCCTGTGTATGTGCGCGTTCCTTCCTACAGCAGTTGGTGCGATCGTGGCGAGCCCCGGCACATCTCTGAGCTTTAACTTCCTATCCATAAAGTGGAGGTGAAAGTTCCTGCTGCTTGTGACTCCTGAGAATGAAATCAAACAAGCTCTCCGGTAATTTTGCTGAAGCAAAGTTCTGCGTAAATGGGTGGTAGTGTCATGGTTGTCACCGCAATCTGGTACCCAAAAGGAACTCACAGGGTGGTGTAGTTTTCTGCAAATTCCCATCAGGAGCCTCTTTCCGTTTCCTCCACTCCTCCCCTCCTCTGCCAAGGCCAAGGGCAGGCACCTGGCAGCTTCTGTGGATTCCTGCAGCAGCACATTGTTCAGTTCGTGACCTCAGATGTCCCTTGGAATGTGTCCTGCTAAATCCAGTTTGCTCCGACTCCTCTTCCACGAGAATGTGAGGATGTACATGTCCTGTGAGTTGGGTAATAAAGGGAGGGGGAGGCTGGCGGGCTTGGGCTTCCTTATTATATTATAGAGCTGTGACTCTGGCCACAGAGTTCAAGCCTCATTAGGGATCAACCCTGGGTGCACCCAGCAGTGTGGGGGCCACCACTTCAGAAGTCTCCAATGTTTTAATGTCCTGAGATGTCAGCAGTGACAGCCACCGCATGCTCCTTCCCCAGCAGTGACGTGAAACACACTCAACCCCTGGCTTCCTCCTTGCTGCTCCTACCGCTTGACCTGCCTACTTAAGTCCAGCTCTAGGAATGTCCCAGGAAAGCCAGCACCTCTGGGCTGGGCTGGGCTCAGCGCACTTCAGTGCCTCCTTTTGTGGCAAAAAGGGGAACCAGGTGCCTGTGAGAAGTGGCTGACCTGGGCCATGGCTAAATGTGTGGTTGTGAGAACCTTAAAGGCCAAGCAGAACTGAGTTAAATAGTGTCCCCCAAATTCAAGAACACCTGGTACCCGTTAATGTCACCTTACTTGGAAAGAGTGTCTTCGCAGACGTAATTAATTGAGGCTGTACTGAGTTAGAGTGAGCCCTAAATCCAGTGACTGTTGTCCCTATAAGCAGGCCATGTGAAGACACAGATACACACAGAGGGCAGAGGCCATGTGACAACAGAGGTGGACACTGGTGGCAGGCGTCTGTACGCCAGGGACCGCCAGGAGTTGACGGCCATCGCAGAAGCCAGCCCCCAGACGGAGCACAGTCCTGCCGACAACTTGATTTCAGACTTCTGGCCTCCAGGACTGTGGGAGAATAAATTTCTGGTTTAAGCCATCTAGTTTGTGGCACTTTGTTACAAGAGCCTGGGAGGACATGCCCAGGCCAAGGCTCTTCCAGCTGCTTCTTGGAGAGGTGGCAACAGTGACTCCATGAGCCCCTCTGAACCCTGTGCTGAGCCTGAGCTGAGCAGCTCACACCTGGGTCTCACTTAATTCTTAGGACACGTGAAAGAGTTGTGGCCTCACAGCAACTCTGTGACTTAGGGTACTTAATTTCTTCCTAATTATAATTTTGAATAGTAATACAGACACATGGTTTTAAAATGTGAAGTCTACTAAGTATTCTATCACAGTACAAAGTCTCCTTCCTGCCTCACCCTGTCCTCCATCCTCCACCACTGAGTTTTCTCCCCTGGGCTGGCCCTGGCAACCAAGCTTTCCAGAGCCTTCCTGAGCTACTGTGGGGGTAAAGTGGCAAGTTAGCAAAAGTATCCGCCTCTCCAGCGTATACCTGGTTAAAATGCAAATGTAATAGGTTACCAGATGATTGCCTGCCTTGCTTTCACTTAAAAATGAATCTTGGAGCTTCTTTCCTTGTCTCGGCAATATGGAGCCCTGGTGGGCCCCTGATGTCTGCAACCCCCTCTCTGGGACCACCTGCTCTTTGCTTCTGTGCTGGCCCGGCCCATGCTCTTCCCTACTCTCAATACTGGTGATCCCAGCGCATCTAGCTTTCTCTCCCACCCTCTGGCCCTCTCCCAGGGCCGCCTGTCCCCTCCTCAGTCATCTCATGTCAGCAAGGAACACCACTTTCACTTGCTCACAGGCTCAATCCAGCCCCTCCCCAGTCACCCCATGCCTACCTAGTCCATCTAAAGTCTGGGGCTCAGCTCCATCTGGGTCTCCTCATTTCTGCCATCTAGTTGAACTGCTTGTTGCAGCCTTCTGGCTGATCCCCTCCCTGCCATTATTAATCTCTTCCTACATGCCCCCCACTCTTCACACAGCAACCAGTTTGGTCATCTGAACACTTCAATGGCTGCCCACCATCTTAGGATAAAGTTCACTTTCCTTCTCTGGCCTCTCTAACTCCTGCCCATCCGTCCAGACTGACCTGATGCCAACCTCCCCCTGCCCCAGCCTCACCATTCTTCTCAGCTTTTCAATTTTGTTAATGCATCAAATTCTTTCTGGCCCCAGTGCCTTTGTATATATATTCCCTTTACATGGCAAGCCCTCCTTTTGGTTAGTTCCTGTTCATTTGAAGTTCCCAGGAAGCCCTCTTGGAATCTTCTGTTACTGTCTATCTCATCCTGTGTCTTGTTTCCTTCCTAACACTGTGGCTATGATTGTAACTAAGTTGAAAGAATGTTGCTCTTTTCACTGGACCCAGCTGAATAAACTCCACAATGACAAGGACCTTTTCTATCCCATTTGCCAGCATATTCCTAGAGCCCCGCACCCTGCCTGACACAGAATAAATTTTTCAACAAAAGTCCATTGAATGAATAAACAAATGCACATCCTACAGAAGGAGAACCTGAGGGTTTAGAATGGCTAAATAACTTACCAAAGGTCACACAGCAAATAGGTAATAGAGCCAGTATCTGACAATAGGCAACCTGATTCTAGAGATGGAGTTCATCTGACAGAGGCTGTGGTGGGGAGGGGAGTGAATTGTCATTGTGTGCATTTGGAGCTCCCCTACCAGCAGAGAAGGAATAGAAACCCATGGTCATTATAGTGGGAACCAGACCTCTCATAATTGAATACAGAAGGTCAGAGAGTGGGATGGTGCCCTCATAGTATTTCACTGCCTCTTTTAAAAACCTGCTGCCTCTGCTTTGAATGAGAGACTTTTTCAGGACTCCCTGTGGGTTAGTAGGGGAAATGGTTCTTGCAGAAATCTTGAGCCTTTTAAATATTCATCTCCTTTCTTCTCATTGAAAAAAGCTCAACCCTTATTATGCAGTTTGACCACCATAGGGAGCCATTGAAGGTAAAGGAGCAGGCTGGGAGAACCAGGGCTGTACTTCCCAGCAATCCCCTGGGCAGCATCAACAGGAAGTGGAGAATATGCCATTTTTCTGGTGAGGGCAGCCCAGCAGGGAGGCCTTTCTCTCTCCTTCCCTGCAGACAGGAAGCGCACTGGGAAGCACATGCTCTTCCTTCCTTCTTCCCTGTGCTTGTTCAGAGAGTTTCATAAGCAAAGTCCCTTCCCCATTAAGGGCCGGCAGAGGGGAATATAACTATTCCTGTGCCTTTTTTATTTCCTTTTAAGTCTGTCTGTCTGTCTGTCTGTCTGTCTGTCTCTCTCTCTTTCTTTCTTTCTTTCTCTCTTTTTGGAACAAGAAACCGAAAACTGCAGTCTTCATAAACGTCCTCCATGACATGGTTGTTCAGCAAATATTTACTCCGCAGGAGAGGAGCCTATTTCCTGCTTCATTGATGTTGGGCTTGGATGTGTCACCTACATTGGCCAATGGAATATGGGCGTGGTCACAGGACACGCTCCAAGCAGAGAGCTGAAGAGGCCTGTGTGCTTCCTTTGCCCACTTGGGTTCCTGCCTTTCACCCTAAGAGGACCTGCAGTGGCCACTGGCCAGTTAGAGGAAGATGAGAGGCACATGGGACAGCCCTGCCCTCAGGCCACAGCTAAGGCCAATGAGAACAGCCACCCTCTAACCACATGGAAACCAGCTGCAAGAAACAAATGCTTATTGTTTGCCACTGGACTTGGGGGAGGTTTGTTATGGAGAAAGCTGACCCATATAATAAGCAGGCAGCCTGATAATTTTTTTGCGTGCTGAATACACCTTTGTAGCCAGTATACAGATCAATACACAGAGCATTGCCAGCACATGCAGAGCCCAGCCTCCGTGGTATCCCATCCGGTTACCACCTCCTACATAGGTAATGAGCAGTCTGAGTCTGACTTCTGATAGAAGAGTTTTATGCCTTCTTATTATAAATAAGGGCCTGAGGTTTAACTCAGTTGGTAAAGTGCTGCTCTGTGTGCTCTGCAGCCCTGGGTTCCAACCCCAGCACTGCAAAAATGGAAGGACCTGACAGCCCACTCCTGAAACAATCAGCCATTGAAAACCCTATGAATAGCAGAGAATCACCGACATAGTCCCGGGCAGGGCACAGTGTTGGGGGTGCTTCGTTCTGTTGTACATAGGGTCACTATGAGTTGGACCCAACTCGGCACCTAAGAATTTAAATAAAGGAAATATACAGAGTATACTCATTTGAGTCTGACTTCTTTTATTCAATATTACAATGGTAAGATTTATCTGTATATTATTGCATGTAGTTGTTATCATACATTCTCATAGCTATTGTGTAAATATGCCAAAATTTATTTTCCCATTCTATTGTTTTGTTTTCAGTTATCATAAATAATGTTTTCAGAAATTTTTATCCTAAAATAAGTCTTTTGGTGAACACCTATACATATTTCTGTTGAGTCTATTGTAGAAGTAAAATTGTATGAAGATATATGTATAAGGTATCCGTTTATATCCTAGTAGTGAAGTTATAACAGAAGGCATGTGCACGTTAAACTTTAGTAGGTACTGATGGACAGTTTCCAAAGTTCTTATATCGGTTTATACCTCTGACAGTTTATGAGCATTCTGGCTGCTCTATATCCTCACCAGTAAATAGTATTTTCCATCTTTTTAAATTTAGTCATTCTGATTGGTGTATACTGACTTTGCAGTATGGCTTATTTTGCATTTCCCTGATGACTAATAAGCTTAAATAATGTTCCACATCTTTATTGACTATAGGATATTTTTTTTTGTGAAGAATCTGTGGCCCATTTTTCTACTGGGTTTCCTGTCTTTGTCTTATTGGTTTGTATAGGTTCTTTCTATATTCTTGTTATGAGTTCTATGTTGTTGGGTGCTGTTGAGTCTGGTCCTACTCATAGTGATCTCTTTTATTTATTTATTTATTTTTTTTGCGGCACTGTGGGTTGAACCCAGGGCCTTGCGCTTGCATGCTTTGCAAGTGCTGGACCACTGGACTGCACCTCCAGCCCATTTTTTTTACTTTTTGAGACAGGGTGTTGCTAAGTTACGCAGACTGCCTCTGGTCTCGAACTTGCGATCCTCCTGCCTCTGCCTCCTGAGCTGCTGGGATTACAGGCATGTGTGCCGCCACACCGGGCTTAGTGACCCTATGTTTAACAGGACAAAACACTACCAGACATTGTGCCATATGTACGATCTATTTTATGTTTGACCTCATTATTGCAACAACTATGTTTCTTCTCATTTTGAGTTGTATCATCTCAGCAAATGGAGGTCCCAGGGGCTTTACTCCATTCCCATCATTAAGGTCCACTCTACTTTGAGAAAGCAACTCTTCCCTAGTTGTCTTTTGAATGCCGTACAACCTGGGGGCCTCATTTTCTGGCACTATATTTGACAGAGCTTCTTTGCTATTCATAGGGTTTTCAATGGCTAATTGTTTTGGGATTCTACAGGCATACCACCCTGGGGTCTGATGTTGTCATATTTTGGAAGCTGGGCAGGGTGGAGCATGGTTAGTCCTTGGATTGGAGACCACATGGAAATACTGGGTGCTGTAAGCATGGAAGAAGGATTGGGCAGCCCACTCCCAAAACAATCAGCTATCAAAAATCCTATGAATAGCAGAGAAGCACTGACAATAGTGCAGGGCATGACACAGTGTTTGGTGTTGATTTATTCTATTGTATATAGGGTCACTATGAGCTGGAGCAACTGGAAGGCACCTAACAACAATTGTTTGGGGATTGGGCTGTCAGTTCCTTCTCTCTAGCTTGTCTTAGTCTGGAAGCTCAGCTAAGATCTGTTCACCATGGGTGGCCCTGGTGTTATCTGAAATACTGGTAGCATAGTTTTCAACATTACAGCTACATGAAAGACCCCACAGTACGACAAGCTGATAGACACATGGGGCGTAAGTTCTATAAGTATCACATAAATCTTTCATTCTGTGGGTTCTCTTTTTATGCTCTCAATAGTATCTTTTGATAAAAGGAAGTTGCTCATTTTAATATAACCCAATTTATGAATTTTATTATTTATAGTTAGGGACTTTCCTACTCAGGTTATAAATACATTCTTCTATGTTGTGTACTAAAAATTTCATTGATCTATGATTCAATTGGGATTGATGTATGTGTATAGTGTGAGGTAGAGGTAACAATACATTTTTTTCCCCGTATGAATATCCAGTTGACCCAGTAACATTTAATTGAGAAGGCCATCATTTCCCCCCTACTCTATGGTATTATTGTTTTTCCTTTGGATATTAATTTAAAAGTTATGATTTTAAAAACATGCTATCAGACTTAAGAGACTAGATTTACACCGCAGCTTTCACATCTTAACTGTGGATTTGGGGTAAGTTACTTCCTGAGTCTGTTTCCTGTTTAACAGGAATAAATCTTTTCATCTCAGAAGTCTTGAAGGTATCAAATAAGAAAATGCATTCAAAGTGCTTAATACAGTGCCTGTGAGTGAGTGCTCAATAGAAATCTGCTGTTACTATTATCATGGCTGCTACTATGTTACTGGTTTTAGCAGAATTTAAGTCAAATGAGATTTTTCTGATCTGGGAAACAAATTTGCTATCTGTGCTCAGTTCTGTTTTGAACTCTCTGTGAAACCTAATGCAGACCAGTTGACCATACCTGGCTGATTTTGTATTCTCTGTGTTCCATAGCCATCATCAGAAGCCTTCACTCTTGGATCCTGACTATTGCTAGCCATTGTTTTCCTGGGCTCTACATAAAATCAATAACTCTCCCCCCCAGATTATTTACCACTTGTTCCCCCCAGTTCTGCTTTTAAAGCTAGGGGTCCAGCTTCCCTACTGAGCTGGCATCACTGAGCTGGTATACTTTTCTGGTCTGTTTGTGACACCCAGCCAGCTGTTGGCCTGTCCAGGAGGGAACTAGAGGACGTTTTTTAGGATAACATCCTGTCTTTGTGAAATTGCTTTGTAGAGAAACAGCTGTGAAAGAAGCCTGCGTGGCCAATGCCTTTGGCAATGAAGTTTGAACTCAAAGCAAAGCATAGATAAAATAAACATCAGACGTTTCACACAGCAACCTGGTTAGAGCTATGTGACCTTGATTATTAAAAATGTGGTTTTGGCACTTCTTGTGGGCAATGGGAGTTCATAGTTCTGCTGAAGCTGGAGTGATTAGATTGGAAATAAATTCCCTGGGTTTGGCTTCTGCCTATGGAAATGTCAATGGTTTATTTGCATTTAAAGAAGGCTGCAAATGTCACCATTTGTGATTTTCAAAATCAGGGTAAGTGTTTTTCAGGGGAGCTGTAACTGAAATAGTCTGATCTCTACAGTCTCCTCGTAAGACATTGTCAAGGCTGGAAGTTGTGCCTCCTTGGCATATTGCTCATTCATTCAACCTGCACACATCTATGAAGCACCATGCTTTGCCAAGCCCTGTGCTCAGCACAGGGGGTAAAAACACAATTGTTTTACCTTTTGAAGTTCTCTCACCTGGACTGTAAAATTATACACAATATTTTATAAGGCAGGAAGATATTTTCAGAACAAAAGCTGGTCTTGTTTGTATACATTTTGTGTTGTGCCTCTTTTATACTATAACTTGTCAAGACATTTGCTTTGGTCTTTGACTTTGGGTGTAGACAATATAGCAGGTCCCTGCTGAGTAGAGGTGCCCAATTTGGCTTGATCATTGATGTTTTCTGCTTGGATTTCCAAGAGAGAATGTCTATTTAGTGCCTTTATTTATTTATTTAGTACTGAGAGGTTGAACCCAGGGCTTTACACATGGTAGGCAAGTGCTCTATCACTGAGCAGCACCCCAGCAGCTTTTTAATTTTTTATTTTGAGACAAGGGCTTGCTAACTTGTGCAAGCTGCCTCTGGCCTCAAACTCATAATCCTCCTGCCTCAGCCCCCCAAGTCACTGGGATTACAGGTGTGGGCACCTGACCCCTACATTTACTTTTAAGCTAAATCAAGAACATAGAAATTGCTGCCCAAAGTCTTCTTGCTCTAGTTACTTGAAATCTGTGGCAAGGTGTGTCTTATTCTGTTCGTTTCTTTTTCAGTGCTAGGGATTGAATCCAGCGACTTGCACATGCTAGGCAGGCAGGTGCTGTACCACTGAGCTACATTCCCAGCCCATGAATACTTTTTAAAATTGACCCTGGAGAAATTTAGAAGTCACATCCTTTTCAACAGAGTGAGCATTTATTGGGAACTTTCCATCAGTTGTCAAAGCCTCTTCATTCTGCTTCCTGCAAACCAAAAGAAAATTATATACAAATTTCAAATTATAAAGGTTCTCATGCTGTGTTTTGGTTACATGTGTGTGGTATTAAGCCATTGGTTAGCTCATGAGATGGAGTTTTGCATTTTCAAAAAGGTGTTTTATTGTGGCTTGTTCAAATCACATCATGTCTTCTTGCAGTTTTCTCCACACCAGCAATTTCCAAGCTCATCTGAATGAAAAATAGTTTTTATCAGTTAAAAAATGTTAGCATTTTTTCCAAGCTGTTTTATTTACTTACCAGTTATGCATCAGAGAAAAAGTGGAACAAAGACCTCCACATTCCGAAGAGAGCTGCTAACATGTTCAAGACTTGTCTAAAGTTCGTCACCCCACAGCCTAGATAAGGCAAGCCCAGAAATTTCAAATCTCAGTGAAGTCAGGGAATTCCTAGAAATGCAGAGGGTGTTTGCTCTGCTCCCTGTGGGGAAAGGAATAGAAGGCACTTGCTCCACTCTAAGCCAAGTGAGAGGACCTTAGGAAATCATTCAAAAATATGGGAGTGCCACCAGAGAGGGGGTCACAGAACCCACCACCCAGCCTGATGCTGCTGGGCCACTAGAGGCTGCCTTATCTCAGAGACAGTGAGAAAGAAGTGATACTAGGAGAGTAGTTGATATGTGCCTGGAGCCCATCACGAACCCAGAGAACCATGGAGTGGGAGGCTCACTGTGTCTTGTGATACACGATGAGGAATGAGAGCAGAGGTGGGAGCAACCTTCATTGACACAGCCTGGCTTGGCAAGGCCACATGAATCCCCACAGACTGAAAGGATGGTCCATATTACTGTCAGGTGTGAGGCATCTGGAGGGATATCTCCCAAGAGGGTGGCTGTGTTAATCTGTTTTCCATTGCTATAACAAAATACCAGAAGCTAGGTACATATAAAGAAGAGGTTTATTGAGCTCAGTTGTGGAGGCTGAAAGTCCAAATAGATTGGCACTGACTCTGGAAAAGGTCCCCCTGGCTGTATCAGATCATGGCAGATGGCATCATAGTTTGAGCTGGCACATGAGGGACAGATCATGTCACAAGAGGCAGAAAGCTGGAGCAAGATTCAGGAACAAAGCTTGCTTTTTTTATGACAATCCTCTCCAGTGGGAACTAAGAGGGGTCCCACAAGAACTACATTAATCCCTTCTGAGGGCAGCTGTTTCAATTGCCTGATGACCTCCCACTAGGCCCCATGTCTTAAATATCCACTACCTCTCAATACCACCACATTGGGACCAAGTTCTTAATTGTGGACATTAGAGGACATAGTCAAACCATATCCAAACCACAGCAGTGGCCTATGGAGCCAATGAAATTCTAATGATAAAAATGGAGGTATGTAAGAGAGATTTGGGAGAACACATTGCTAGTCCCAGGGGCCTTGAGTAGCATGTGGGTCTCCATGTGAGGAGAAGGAGGCAGAGGACATCTTTCACAAAACAGACAAGATTTCGGTGATGCCCACCTCATCAGAAGGCACCAATAGCCAGAGTCAGATAGCACAAACCACCATACAAGACTTGGCTCCTTTTCTTCAAATAGCCAGTCCCCTGTCCTCAACCTGGAAGAGCTGCAGCAGGAGGGGAGTAAAGACAGGAAGAGCAGGTGGAGGGAGAGCCAGCAGCAGCCTTGTCTCTTGCTTCCCTGTGGTGGGTCCCCAGCCACAGTTAAGCCTGAGAAGGGGGAGAAAGAGTGTTGTTTTGAATGTGAGTTCTAAGTTTTAATTTAGACTGGACTGAACATCTAAATACTTGAATATGAGATGGGTTTATACAGCTGGAAGTGATCCGGAAGCTGAGGCATCTGTCTAAGATGTCATCAAGGATGGGAAGAGGAGATTCAGAAAACTGTGTTTTGAAAGCAGTGGTGGGAGAATTATGAAGCTGTATCCTGCTTGCCTCTACAAAGATTAGACAACCTGACCAGCTGACTGCATAGGAAATCTAGAATTCCCAGGGGCTGTAGCTCAGTGGTAGAGTGGTAGAGGTACTTGCCTAACACACACGGCCCTGGTTCAAATCCCCAGTGTTGGAGAAGAAGAAGAAGAAGAAGAAGAAGAAGAAGAAGAAGAAGAAGAAGAAGAAGAAGGAGGAGGAGGAGGAGGAGGGGGAGGGGGAGGGGGAAGAGGAGGGGAGGGGGAGGGGGAGGGAGAGAAAACCTGAAATTCCTTCCTTCTTTTATCTTTCCTTCCTCCAATCTTCTTTCCCTTTCTCTCTTCCTCCTTTCCTTCCTTCATTTTTCTTTTCCCTTTTGGTTAAAAATAAACACAAATAGCAGTCCTAATGTCATCCTCTTGGGCCCTCATAGATCCTCTCCTGCAATTTTTGGGTGAGCTTTCACTTTGAAGGTCAGAAGTCCACCCCTGACCAGCTGGTCCGCAATGTGTCCCTACTGTGCAGATGTGGACCTCTGAAGATGAGCTCACCTACCCAGTTCTGAGATAATGCTCGGGAAATGCACAGCTGTGCATTCTAAGCCTCCCGGACTAATTGCTCATTCACTCATTCATTCATTCATTCATTCAACACACAATTCCTGCCTGTTCCAAATGTCAGCTCTGTGCTCTGCTCTGAGAGTCACTGGTGAATGAAATAGGCAAGAGCCCTGCCCTTAAGAAACTTGCAATCCATAATAGAAAACATATTATAAATACATAGATATATAATTGTGGTTACTGTTGTACAACTGGCAGTTAAGGGTTGAGGCAGGGGAAGAATCCACTGGCAAAATCCCTAAACAACTTTCCCATCTAAAAACCACAAAAAGAAAAGCCAGAGATTATTATGCATTGGGTTGAGCATTTTTATTTCAGAGGAGTGTATTTCTGCAAGGGAAGTGAGAGTGGAGAGAGAAAGAGAATTTACTTAGAAGGTAATTTCACCTAATGAGCAATTGCTGCAAATCTGCTTTGACTGAGGAAATGTGGCCTGGCAGTGCTGTGGGAGAGGAACTTTGCGTGAAGTGTGATCCAGGAGCATCTTGGCCTGAATCTCTAAATACTTAGCATCTCTGAGCTATTTAGGGCAGAGCAGTTAGTGTGCCTGAGGCCACCTGTCCCTGACATGCCCGAGCTGAGAGCAGGGTTGGCAGAGTGGGAAGAAAGAGGCTCAAAGGAGTCACAGGAATGATTTAGATGTCTCCTTGAGACAAGCGACCATTTGACCCAAGTTCTAGGTTTAGACCACTGTATTCTTGGATCTTTTGCTTTCCAACTCTGGGTCTCAGGTGTGAGTGATAAAATTGCCTCCCTACTATGTGCTGGACAGCTTTCTAGGTGACATTATACATATCATGCCATTGGACCCTCACATTTTCCTGCACTCCCCAGTGCCCTCAGGGATCTTAAGGAAGTATTTCCTGAGCACGAATTAGGTGCTAGGACCTGGGGCTGTGGCCATTAAATACTTGAGAAATGAAAGAGGGGAAAAGAAGGAGGAAAGGAGAAAACAGCCAGGGGAGGAAGAGGATGCACAGTGTGGCTTAGCAGAGGGGATAGCCCAGGATCATAGGGTTGTGTAGAGAAGGGGCAGCAAGGTGAAGTGGGAATCAGTCCTTGTCTCTGGCATTGATTTTCTGTGTATCATTGCCTCTCTGGGTTCAGTTTTTACAGAACTTTCCGTGTTCTGTAGATAATTTTTTGGCAGGTTATTTTGAAAGCACTGTCAACTAAGCAAGCCATTCCTTTCCCTGTGTTCTCTTTCCATGGTTTAAATGAGTTGTGGCTACAAGAAAGGACTTTTTCCCCTGAGGAATTAATAACTTTGGAAGCTTAATGCATGAAGTTTGCTTTTTATATGTATATACAAGGCACTAACACATCAAATGATTGATTGATCACAGTAGTAGAAGGAAATCTGAACTCAATTTTTAAATCCTAGGTGCTAGTCCTCACTCAGCAAAAATTTGGTTGTTGACTATGGGTGTGTTACTTCCTTCTCTGACCCTTAAATCAGATTAACTGAGGACTGGAAGAGGGCAAGGGCTGTTTGTGTTTTTAAAAAGTTCATTGGCAATTCACATGTGTAGTTAGGATTGAGAACCACTTGTTTATGTGTTTCTCTTCCCATTTAACCACTGAAGATAGAAACTGGGCATCTAAGGCTCCAAAGCTCCTAGCACAGTGTCTGTCTGAAAGGAAATAGGAGAAATAGTGTTTTGTTGTTTTTGTTTTGGGTTTTTTGTTTGTTTTCCTGCAGTGCTGGGATTGAATTTAGGGCCTCAAGCATGTTAGGCAAGCACTCAACCACTGAGCCACACTCCCAGCCCTGTTATTATTTTTTATGAAATAATTATGGATGAAAATAGAAAGAATATGGGAGGTTTAGAAAAAGAAGGGAAAAGAGAAGGAGCAGAAATAGCAACTCACATTGAATGTTTTAGCATCTAGGGATTATCTTCTTCCAATCTCTCCACGTGTCTGTCAGTTTGCCATACTGTGGGGGCTGGCATGTTGCTAAGATATTGAAAGCTATGCCAGGGCCACCTATGGTTGACAGGTTTCAGCAGAGCTTCCAGACTAAGACAGACTAAGGAAAAGCACATGGCTAATGTACTCCTGAAACAATTAGCCATTGAAAATCCTATGAATAACAGAGAAACACGGTCAGATATTGTGCCAGAAAATAAGCCCCCGAGGTTGGAAGACACTCAAAAGATGACTGGAGAAAAGTTGTCTCCTCAAAGTAGAGTCTACCTTAATGATGGGAATGGAGTAAAGCCCCAGCAACCTCCATTTGCTGATATGGCACAATTCAAAATGAGAAGAAACAACTATAGACATACATTAATAATTGGATGTTGGACTGTATGCAGTATGAATCTAAGAAAATTAGAAATCATCAAAAGGGAAATGGAGCCCATAAACATCAACATTCTAGGCACCAGTGAGCTAAAATGGACTGGCATGGGCCATTTTGAATCAGATAATCATATGGTCTACAATGCTGGGAATGACAAATTAAAGAGAAATGGGTTTGCATTCATCATCAAAACAGATATCTCAGGATCTGTCCTGAAGTACAATGCTGTCAGTACTCAGGTGGGATATACTCAAGGTCATACCTTGGCTCTCATACACTTGTTCTAATTTTCTGAAGTTTCAGCTTGAACTTGCATATGAGCAGTTGATGGTCTGATCCAAAATCAGCACTTGGTCTGGTTCTGATTTTTGATATTGAGGTTTTCCATCATCCTTTCCCACAAATATAATCAATTTCATTCCTGAATGTTCCATTTGGTGAATTCCACATGTATAATCACTGTTTATGTTGGTGAAAAAATGTATTTGCAATGAAAAGGTCATTTGTCTGACAAAATTGTACCAGCATTGTTTCTGTCACCAAGACCATATTTTCCAACTACAGAGCCTTCTTTGTTTCCAACTTTTGTATTTCAGTCACCAGCAATTTTCAGTACATCCTGATTGCATGTTCAATCTATTTCAAACTCTAGAACCTGGTAAAAATCTTTTCTATCTTCATTTGTAGCCTTAGAGGTGGATGTGTAAATTTGAATGTCATATTAATTGGCCTTCCTTGAAGGTATATGGATATTATCAAATTAGAACAAGTGTATGAAAGCCAAGGTATGACCTTGAGTATATCCCACCTGAGTTCAGAGACCACCTCAAGAGCAGGCTTAATGCATTAGACACTAATGATAGAAGACTAGATGAATAATGACATGACATCAAAGGTATCACTCATGAAGAAAGCAAAAGGTTATTTAAAAAGACAAGAAAAAAAGAAAACACCAAATTACATGTCAAAAGAAACTCTAAAACTTGCCCTTGAATGGAAAGCAGGTAGAGTAAAATAGAGACATGATAAGGATAAAGAACTAAACAGATTTCAGAGGGTAGCTTGAGAAGAAAAAAATCAAATATTATAATGACATGCAAAGAGCTGGAGACAGAAAACAGAAAGGGAAAAAACGTGCTCTGTTTTTCTCAGGCTTAAAGAACTGAAGAAAATATTCAAGCCTTGAGTGGCAATAGTGAAGGATTCTTCAGGGAAAACACTAAATGACATAGGAAACATTAAGAGAAGATGGAAAGAATACAGAATATTTATATCAAAAAGAATCATTGGATGAGTAATCATGTCGAAAAGTTTGCATATGGTCAGGAACCAATGGCAGTGAAGGATGAAGTGGAAGCTGCCTTCAAGGAATTGGTGAAACACAGGCTCTAGGAATTGATGGAATACCAATTGAGATGTTTCAATAAACAGAGCAATGGAGGTAGCACTGGAGGTGCT
This sequence comes from Pedetes capensis, assembly GCA_007922755.1. NCBI lineage: Eukaryota > Metazoa > Chordata > Mammalia > Rodentia > Pedetidae > Pedetes > Pedetes capensis. The sequence continues at coordinate 236,751 of VMDO01000650.1, read as the reverse complement.
CACTGGTTTATGCCAAGAGATTTTGAAAACAGCTACCTAGTCTACTGACTGGAGGAGACTCTTATTTGTGCCTGTTCCCAAGAAAGGGGATCCAATGTAATGTGGAAATTATCAAATGGTGTCATTAATATCATATGTGAGCAAAATTTTGCCAAAGATTATTCAAAAGTAACTGCAGCTGTATATACACAGGGAACTGCTGGAAAATCAAGCTGGACTCAGAAGAAGGCATTGTACCAGGGAAATCATTGCTGATGTCAGATGGATATCAGCCAAAAGCAGAGACTATCAGAAAGATGTGTTCCTATGTTTTATTGACTGTACAGAGGCATATGATTGTGTGGATCATAACAAATTATGGATAACATTGTGAAGAATGGGAACACCAGAGATCTTAATTGTACTCATGAGGAATATTTACATGGACCAGGAGGCAGTTGTTAAACAGAACAAAGAAACACTACCTAGTTTAAAGTTGAGAAAGGTATACCTCAGGGCTGTATCCTTTCACCATACCACTTTAATCTCTATGCTGGGCAAATAATCCAAGAAGCTGGGCTTTATGAAAAGGAACCCAGAATCATGATTGGAGGAGGACTCATTATCAATCTGCATTATGCAGATGACAGAACCCTGCTTGCTGAAAGTGCAGAGGATTTGAAATATTTACTGATGAAGATCAAAGAATACTACCTTCAGTATGAGTTGTGCCTCAACACCAACAAAACAAAAATCCTTACAACTAGGTCAGCATACAACTTCATAATAATTGGAGAAAATATTGAAGTTGTCCAAGATTTTATTTTACTGGTTCTATAATCAACAACCCTGAAGCAGAAGTTAAGAAATCAAAAGACGCATTGATTGGGAAAAGCTGTTGCACATGACCTCTTTGAAGTGTTGCAAATTAAGATGTCACATTGGAGACAAAGGTGTGCCTGACTCATGCCATGGTATTTTGAGTTGCATCATATGGTTGTGAAAGCTGGACATTGATTAAAAGGAGATAGGAAAAGAATTGATGCTTTTGAATTTATGGTGCTGGAGATGAATATGGAATATACTGTGGACTGCCAAAGAAGAAATAGATCTGTCCTAGAAGAAGTGAAAACAGAGTGCTCCTTGGAAGCAAGGATGGCCAGAGAGTGTCTTATGTATTTTGGATATGTTGTCAGGAAGGACCAATCCCTGGAGAAGGACACCATGTTTGGGAGAGTGAAGGGTGGATGAAAAAAAGGAAGACTCTCAACCAGATAGACTAATACAGTGGCTGCAAAAATGGGCTTAAATATAAAAAAGATCATGTGACTTAAATATAAAAAAGATCATCAGATTTGGATAGTGTTTGTTCTACTATACATGGGGTTGCTATGAGTCGATCTTAACTCGAAGGCACCAAACAACAACAACAATCTCTCAAGTTTCCCAATTATAAAAAATGGAGACTCTAATTCCTGGTAAACTAGCTCAATAATAAATAAGCAAATAGCCCTGAGTTGTAGCATTTGCCATTGTCCCTGGTGTAAACAGTTCCAGTCCCACTATGGTTGATTCTCACTTATAAATGGATTAAGGGTGGCTCAGAAAATTCCTGGGTATTTGCCAATCACTCTTCTAATCCTGTAGTAAATCCAGTGGTGCAACAGAGGGATAAGTGAATTAAATATATGAAGTTTTTGGGACAGTGCCTGCGTCATAGAATGCACCCAATAAATATTAGTTATTATCATTATGGTTATTAATAGTGTTATTTTCTTTGCTCTTACTTTGCTAATAGAACTTTTGGTTCTACTGGAACCCAGAGGAACTGAAGGATAGGATTTTTCTTTCCTGGTGTGTTAAGTAGAAACCTGATAGCCCCTAAATCCAATACAGCATCATCAGGCAGTCTGCTTTACAGTGCAGGGGTCATAGAACAGAAATAAATCACATGGTGTGATAGTTAACAGTTTATGAAGCAAATTCATGGCTTTTCCCCCCTCTATTGATACCTACAACAATCCAACGAGGTAGGTACGATTTTTTTCCATTATGCAGATGGAAAATTGAAGTTCAGAGAGATTGCAACTTATCAGGGTCACTCAGGTCCTCACAGTGGTGGAGCTGGGTCTCAAAAAAATCCAGTGCTCTCTTCCCTATCATAGCTGCCACTTAATTTCCAAGTGGCACTGATGTGGGACGCAGATTTCCCTGAATAGGGACCCCACCTGACCCGGGGAACAGGGGAGGGAAGGAAAGAGCAAGGGGGATGATCTCATCTACTCTCAGCAGGAGCCCGGGACACTCCCAATGCATGGGACCTTACTGCAAATATGCTTAATGCATTCTCGCTGGTCGGTGAGCACTCTCGGAGCAGGGCTGTCTACAGGGAAAGATTACTAATTCATGGTAAGGATTAAGTGGCCCCATCTCATGCTTTTAATGTGAGCTTGAGTTACTGTGATAATTAAGTTTGGCAGAAGGCTATGAAGCTGTGTAGCACGAGAAGCCATGTAATCTGCAAAGCGCCCAGAGCAGTTGAACGGAATGGGTATGCGGGGAGGGGTATTGAGAACAGGCCAGGAGGCCTCCTACAGAATTATGGAGATCTGTATCTGCTGAGTGGGGCAGCTGTCGGGACTCCACAAATATGATTCTTGCACTGAAAACCTCTCCTCAGATAAGCAGTGGCTGTATCTCTAGGGAATGGGACAAACGCCATTCTGTGTTTGGAGGATTAGCAAAGAGTAGTGTCGGGGAAGAACCACATGCATGCCATTGTACCTGCAAAGCAGCACATGCTCAGATGGAGGGTGAGTTGGAGGTGACTCTCTTATATTTTCTTCCCCAATTCTATGCTGCTTTGGGTTGGGCATTTGGGAGAAGACCTGGGGGAGGGGAGCTCTTGGTGGTTGTGAGTAAGACCCAGGGGCCACATGGAGAATGGGCGCGGGGCCTCCTAGTTCTGCCAGGCCATCCACTAGAGAGCTGGCCCCAGATTTTAATGTTTCAAAGGAAAATCCCCAAATTGCATCAACATGAGGGAATTAGGTGTTTATTAAACAACATTGGGGCTGGGATTTAGCTCAGTTGGTAGAGGACCACTCTGCAGTCTCTGAGGTCCCGAGTTCGATTCCCAGCACCACAATAATGGGAGAAGGACGTGGTAATCCACTCCCGAGGCAATCCCAACACAATCATCCATTGAAAACCCTATGAGGGTCTCTATGAGTCGGACACGACTCAACAGCACCTAACAACAACAATGTTGAGAGGAAGACTTCTGGGTTGGAAGTCCCTTTTTGTTTTTTAACTTAGAGGTTTTTTAATGGTAAAATCCATAATCACAAATTATTTGCCTTTACACTTTAGGCAGGAATTAGAGTCACAGGAATTTCTGAGGTGGCCAAGACCAGTAGCTTATAGGACAAGCCTTGTGAGTTCCCATCTAAGATCTGCCATGTGGGACCTTGCTTAACCCCTCTGGGCCTCAGGTCCCATAGTTGGCAAGTAAAGAGGTTGGACCAGAAAATGATTTCTAAATGTCCTTCCAGCTCTGGCCTCCATGGACTGCACCTGATATTTTTGTCCTTGCTCTTCCAGCTTGCTGACCACTGAGACTGGACAGGCGAGGCCTGCTGGGCAGTGCCCAGGGGACTCCTCCTCCCCCCAACAGCCCCAGTCACATTCTAGACAGCAGCTGATTTTTTTTAGTACAGTTTCTCAAAGGTGCCCAACTAATCAAATCAGTTATGTTTGCTTTGACTTCACGAACCTTCCCAAACCAAATGATGCCAAAACAAAGAAACCGATCAATGGGGAAAAATAATAAAGTCCAAGAACACACAAGCATGTTCCCACGTTACAAATCAGTGAAGAAAGGATCAATTCAACCAGAAGGCTGGGGGCAAATGGGTGTTTAGGAAGTAATAATGTTCCATCTCTACTTCACTCTTTGGATGATATTCATTCTAGATAGTTTCAGGGGAGAAATATAAAAATGACCTCCAGAAAAAGTAGGCAGTGTTAATGTAATCTCAAGAAACCTTGCCTTTCTTAGCATAACAGCAAGGCAGTTAATAATAAAGGACGGGATTAATAAATTTGATCGTATAAATACTTAAAACTCTCCGTCACAAAGGCATCAAAACCATTTGCCAAAGTTGTATCACCCTTTCTTAGGTGTTTCTGGGAATGGAAGGGAGGAGAAGCCATTTCTAATCATCTCAGTACAGAGCGGGTGAACCCATGGGTGACGGAAACAAAGAGAACTAGTTTTAGGGAAACGTCAGAAGGAAAGCAACAGTGCCACAGGCTGGAATGGGGGGGGGGAGGCTGTTGGAGGCGGGACCATGAGAGCAGTTGCCAAGAGGACCATGGGCTTCCCCAGCTCCACGGCCCTCTGCCCCGGGGAGGAGCCTGGGGGCCTGGCTGACTCCCCTGTCCCCCAGCCCAGTGTGTGACCTAGGAAGTAAAGACCTGCCAGGTTTGCCTGGCTCTTTCTGCAGCTTCGAGCGGATGGGCTGTCTGGAAGCCTGGGAAGGGATTCGCCTCATCTTGACGGGAGCGTGTGGCCCTGGGAGGGCGTCCTCCAGCCACTCCTAGGAGCCCCAGCAGCTTGTCTTTCTTGTTCTGCCTTCTTCGTCTGGGTGTCACAAGAGAGGGATTTAGTGTCACGCTGCCTTCTATAGCCAGTGGCTCTGTGCCAGGCCTCAGTGCCCACAAGAAACATGATTCTGCCTGTTCCAGCAGACAATGGGGCCACCAGCTTCACAGAGGCCATGGGTAAGCGACAGAGCATTGGCGATCCTTTGGGCCAGAGGACTCCTCTCTGATGGCTGTCCCTCGGGGCCACTGAGGAAGGGCCTCAGCAGGCCCTGCAGATGGCCAGATCCCTTTATGCTGCCTTCTCCACCCCCAGCCTGTTGGCCTTTAGCAGCAGTGGCCTGCAGACGGGCTGCCTGGACACCGCCTGGACCTTCACAGCAAAGTCACTGGTGCTAGGGGGCCTAGGCCAAGGGGGAGAATTCTAGAAATGACAGATGAGGGGGGACTGAATTCGGGGAGAAGAAGTCAAGTTGTATCCACAGGTGGAATTTACACATACCTGGGGCCATCTGGCAAAGTGGGGAGCAATGAATGCCAGGAGGGACTATGGGCAGGGGGCAAAGGGAACCCTGAGGAGAGCCCTATGGGTGAAGAATGTGCCAGGCGTGCCAGGTGGGAACGAGGTTGGAGCCTTAGTGCTGGAGGAGGTGAACAATTGGAAGCAGTAGCTGAGGTTTTCTGACTTGGGCCTTTGCCCAGGCCCTGTTAGATTTATGTCTGAGCTCTGTGGAAAGCCAAGGCCCTAAGTAAAAATGAACCCTGTGCCAGGCATGGTGGTGCAGGCCTGTAATCCCAAGGACTCAGGAGGTGGAGGCAGGAGGGTCACAAGTTAGAGGCCAGATGCAGCCTGCATAACTTAGTAATACCCTGTCTCATAATGAAAAAATTAAAAATGGGCTGGAGGTGCAGCTCAGAAAATATGTGAGGGGCCCAAGTTCCACCCCCAACCCGGTACTGCAAAACAAAAACAAAACAAAAAAGTCAAATGAACCCTGGTCCAGATGTAGGTGCCACACAGAGGGTGTCAGTTAGGGGTCCTTACTGTATGTAACAAAAGCTGATTCTGGCCGACTGAAGTCAGGAATGCTGTGAAAGGACACAACATAGCTCACACCATGGCCAGCCACAACGACCGGAGGACTCGTGGAGACAAAAGGGCATTGTGCAGCCAGGCCCATCCACAGAGCCGGCAGCTGCCTTTCCATGCACCGTGGGGGCCTTTAATATTACCTGCCTCCGACACTAAATCACTGCCACCACTGTTACCACCACCATCGCCACCTCCACTCCACGGACTGCCCCGACCAACATCATCACAGCTACTGCTGCCACCACCATTGTCATCACTATCACTATGGCCACCTCCACCACGATGACTGCCACTGCCCCTGCTGCACTGCTCCTGACTCAAATCCCAGGATGAGCGAGGCTGATTGCCCACATCCTAGCCTCGAGGAAGACTGAGAGAGTGAGTATCTGTCTTCTTCAGCTTCCAGATTTGTAGTTTAGGGGATTATCCCAGTGTAAGTGGGTGGTGGGAGGGGACAGCCAGACACTAGCAGCCCAGAGGGAGGAGGAGAGGAGGAGGGGGGGGGGAGGAGGGGGAGGAGGAGAAATAAGAATCAAATGCTAGAGTTTGAAACAGATCCTGAGCAAGTCCCTTGTGCTCTGTGGGCTTCAATCCCTCTTCCATAATGACGTCCAAATGACCTGAGGGTCATGGGAGGAAATGGGCATGAAAGTCTGTTATTGATTGTAGTGTGGGCAAATGGAATCATTGTCATTATTACCACCATCACCATTATCTTAAGCATTATCCTTTGCGTGGAGCCTGGGTCTCCTGACTCCCAACATGGCACAGAGTAAGGGGTCAGGTTGGCAGAGATCGCTGTTTCCACCACAGAGATTTTTCCCTGACCCAGGGTTCCTCAGCCTCAGTACTGCCAACATTTCGGACTGATCATGCTTTGTCGTCCAGGCTTTTCTGTGCATTGCAAGATGTTTAGCCACGTCCTTGGCCTCTATCCACTAGATGGTACCAAGAATGTCTCTAGATATACCCCAAGATGCCCGGGGGAGCAAAATTGCCTCCGGTGACGGCCATTGCTCTAATGTCACCCCAAACATTCCCCTTTCCAGGCCTGCTACATTGTCCTGAAATGGACGGATGGAGCACTGTCCCGGACTCAGGTCTGCATGCCTGCGTCTTCCTGCAGCCACCTGGAGAAAACGGCCTTTTCCTCTGGAGAGGCTGGGTTCCCGCCAGGAACATGAAGGGCCTGGGGCAGTCTCCACAGCCTGATGCTCATCACTCCTGGCCTGCGCAATCTCACCCCGAGGTCTTTGCTCACTTAGTCCTTCTCCACTTGCCTAGATCTCAACCTTTCCCCTCCTTCCCTGAATTGGCCAGCATCTGTCCCTTTCCAGATGCTCATTGTTCTAATCTGACACCACATTTACAGTGTGCTCTACCCCTGTGGAGAGGTAGAAGCAGCCAGGTGGGGTGGAGCAAGCCATGGCCCACTTTTGGGTGCATTGTAAGAGATCAGCGTGGAAGGATCTTTGCCAGGGAGCTGCAAAGAGGGCATTGCTCTGCTCATCACATAATGTTCTCTTAACCAGGACCCTCAGGGCAGATGCCCACGTTACTACTGAGGAGTTTTTCTTTACTAGACCCAGGAAGGGGTCTTTCCCTGGGTTTCCCTTTCCCACTAGGTGTTAGAAAGCATGGGGCCAAATTAATGGGTCACCAACAGCACATACGTTTTCATTTCTGGTTCTCCTAGTTTAGTTTCATTCCTGGCCCCATTTTATGCCCTTGCTCTTATTTTCCCTTTTATTCTTTTTAAATTATGTACCCTTATTATATTTTATGTATCAATACTTTATGGCACAAAACAAAGCATTGTATAAATGAAAAAATGTGAAGGTACATCAAATACCTCTTGCTCTTTCACAGGAGAGTGATATATTTCCACAATTGGTCCTGCCCTAAATTAATGTGAACCTCCTGAAAGCAGTAGGTCTGTCAGATTCATTTCCTTGCTCACTTTGTCCACCCCTTCACTTCCTGCTCCAGCACTCACCCCGATGCCTCTTACTACAGACACCCACTCAGTATTTGAAGCTGTCTTGATGGCAGGTTCTCTTAGGTACAAAAACTATTTTCCTTTTTTCTTTTTTATTTCTATATCCATTCTCGCTCCCTCCCTCCCTCCCTGCCTTCATTTCCTTCCTTCCTTTCCTCCTCCTCCTCCTCTTCCTTCTCCCCCACCTTGCTCTCTCTCTCTCTCTCTCTGTCTCTCTCTCTCTCTCTGTCTGTCTTTCTCTCCCTCCCGCTCTTCCTCCCTCCCAAAAGACTAAAATGTAAAACCACAAAGCAGGAAAAATGCCTGCTGTGAAAAGAACTCTCTGTCAGGCCCTTCAGGGTATTCACACTTTAGGAGTTTACACTTAAACTCCTTTCTAACAGGTGTGGCAAGAGTCTGTGACAGACATACTAGAGGTCAGCACCAGCCAAGAGAAGAGGAAATCAGGGGCTTTGACTCTTGAGCAGAGTACCAAGGCCCTCTTGGTGTCTCTGGCCACCTTTGGGGAGGTTATGTGAGAGCCTTGTCTCTTCTCTGGGCACACATCTCTGTTCACGTGGATCCAGCAATCTTCACAGTTCACCTTCTCCTGCGGGGCCATGTGTTACATAGAGAATGTCAAGCTGTGCTCAGTGAATATCTGTTGAATGAGTGAATCCCATCTGAACCTCCCATCCATACTATGAACTACACAGAGCCAGTATGGCTACCATTATTACCCTTACAGATGTGGAAGGTTGAGCTTAAATACATGACCATCATCAGTGAAGAGTCTAGACTAGAGCTGATGTATGAAGCCCAAGAAATCTTCTAGGGGTGCAGACAAGTGTCTATTAAACCAAGCCCAGACCTCAGGTCCTGCAGATGTACAAAACAGCCATCATTTGCTGCAGTCTCTATATACTCACTCTTTCTTTTGTTCTTGCACTTATGGTCAACAACCATTTATAGAACATAGCACAGTGCTAAGTACAGTGAAAGCATAAAGATAAATGTTGCCATTCTTGAGCAGCTCAAAGTCTAGCCAGGAAAACAGACCTATGGACATATAATCCTGATACCAATAGTTAGCACTCTTGTTCCTGCCTCTAGAGTGTCCATGCTCTTAACCCCTCTGTTGTGTAACCACAGCCTAGGTTGGATGGGGAGAGGCAGTGGCCTCCTCTTTCCCCTCCTCCTTGCATTTCTTCAAAGATTTTAGCTCCTACAGTTACTGAGACTCCTGGGAGTCTGTAATCAATACAGTCTCAGCCATGTGACACCCCTGTGGACATGCAGCACTGTGAGGCGGCTGGGTTCAAATATTCCCTGTGCTTTGCATGTGGCCATCCTCCTTTACCATGCCTTGGAACAGCCTGTTCACAGCTTCCTCAGGTTCTCCTAGGATCTGGCTGCGAGCTGGGGTGAATGGGGGCTTCTCAGGGAAATGCTCCTTCCCACTTTGTTGTTGTTAGTAGGTGTCCTCAATTTGGGTTCGACTCTTAGTGACCCTATTTACAACAGAACAAAACACTCCCTGACACTGTGATCTTTTTTTGTACATGATCTTTTTTATGCACATGATCTTTTTTTATATTTAAGCCCATTGTTGCAGACACTGTGTCAATCTATCTGGTTGAGAGTCTTCCTTTTTTTTTCATTGATCCTCCACTCTCCCAAACATGATGTCCTTCTTCAGGGACTGGTCCTTCCTGACAACATGTCCTAAATACATAAGACACAGTCTAGCTATTCTTGCTTCCAAGGAGCACTCTGGTTGCACTTCTAGGCCTGATCTTGGTTCTTCTGGCAGTTCATAGTATATTCAATATTCGTCTCCAGCACCACAATTTAAAAGCATCTGTTCTTCTCCTGCCACCCTTATTTTCTGTCTAGCTTTCACAAGCATACGATGCAACTGGAAATACCATGCTTTATCTGGCCTTAAAGGCCTTCTTTGCTTTCTAGGCACTTGCATTCTGCAGGGAGGAGGAAGTGGGACAGAAGCCCAGGCAGCATGAAAGCGGGGAAAGATGCCAGCCACTCTTGCTTGATGCCAGATTCTGTTTCCAGCATTCCTGGGCCTTGGTAGTGGAAGGGGAATAAGCCTTATAGCTGCAGAGGAGAAACTGGGATCCCAGAGATTTTGATCCAACCCGCAGAAGGTCTTTCATACTAAGCCTCATCTTTAACAAGCTCTTTCACAGTGCAGAAGACAAGGGGACGTTGTACATGACCCTATTAGTGATTATTAACCCACAGGCTTGATTGCTAAGCCACACCACACACCAGCCATGCTAAATGTGATTGTACACCACATTCATCCAAGAACCACTCTGGATGGACCAAGCCCTGAGCTATGCTTTACCTTGGGGGCTTGGAGTCCTTTTGAGAGGGTCACAGACATGAAGCAGAGAACATCTGCCTGTTCTCCATCTGATGGTAGGAGATAAACTTTTAGTGGACATTGGAGAATTCCATAATAATAGTTGCTAGTTCTTACTGTCTGTCAGGTGCCAGGTGGATGTAATATCTCAAATCCTAATGACAATATTCAGTGGGAGATCATTGTCCCATTTTACAGATAAACAATCTCCAAGAAGTTAAGCAGATCATCAAAGATCACACAATTGGTAAATTCTATAGCGAGTGTTCAAATCTAAGAGTTCCTGGTTCCAAATCCCATGCACTTTCCACAAGACATATATATCTTTGGCTGTGCACCAACACTTATACCACATCCATTGTCATTGTTATCATACTCTCCAGTGGCAACAATGGGTGCTATAAGCTGTAGAAGTAAACGTGGACATCTTCTTGGGGTATGATTTGTTTGATGATTCATAAACACTGGTTTTATACTGAAACCAATATTGATATATTAGGGAAAAGAGGACAAGGCATGCATAATTATTTAGGGTAAAAATAGAAGTCCCACAAATCTGTGCCTCTTTCAAGTTCTGCCCCAGGCTTGCAGGAGCTTCCCTCTCCCCTGCCATTGAGGCACATGGGGGGAAAAGCCTGCAAAGTTCTACACCCCCCATCAGGAAAAGAGTGAGTAGGCCCTGGTGGTGAGGGCCGCAAGTGGCCCTGGATTCTTCTTGAGGATTCCCTTCAGGTTAGGCAGGGCTGGGTCCGTTTGAGATGGGTTGGTTCCATGCATATAGGAAGCGGGGGGAGAGGAACGACCTGGGAGACCTTTCCTGTGAAAGGTTTTGCTTCTTATCTTGCTTCCAGGAAAGCTTCTTATTCAAAGTTCCCATCCTCTTGGAAATTTCAGGAAAATTAAACTTTTATGAAAAAAATTTACTAAATAGCAATTTCACGCAATCAGCGAAATCAGCCACACCTTTCCTGGCACCACTCGCAGGTGAAGGTAAGTGGTTTGGGGTTGTGAAGGGGTTGGAGCACCTCTCCTTTGGTTCAGAACTGTTCAAGCTCAGCTGCACCCCAGAACCACATGGGACTTTTAACAAACACTGATGCCTGCGTTCTTGCCTCAGGGACTCTGGGGTGCTTGCAAGGGGCAGTGTGCATGGCCACTGTCTAGATTTAGGCCAGCAACCAGGATCCCTGGTAGTTTGAGGAGCAATTTCAAGTATATTTGAGCTGCAAAGTTATCATTGCTTTACTCCTGCTGATTAACAAAATTCAGAGGGAAAAAATTCTCTGCTAAAAGCCTGAAGCAAAAAGCTTCCACTATTGATGAACGAACTTAAAAGAAGGATTTGATTTGATTGAAGTCATCCTGCAGGTGGGCTTTCCTTGCCTCTATGAGAGAGTGCTAAAACCCTCTGACATGAATTAGATTCCAGCAGTACAGGCTGATGAAATGCAGGTACTAGGGAGGAATAGTTGAAATTGAAAACCAGAAGGTCGTGGCTGGCTTCCCTCTGGAGTAGCTTCTATGTTTTTCACAGGTATTTCTGCAACAATATTGAATCCATTTATCCTCACCATTCCCCTGTCACTGCCCTAAGCCGGGTCTGGCATCTTCTAACCGCACTCTAACAGTCTCCTAACTAATCTCTTTGCTATCTGCCTTTCCATTCTCCAATCATTCTTTGTATTATGCCCTGAGAGATCTTTCTAGAAAGGCATTTGGTGACGTCACTCTCCAGCTTAAAAACCCCACAGTGTCTGCTTCCCTGTTACATTTGAAATGAAAATCTGAACTCCTTACTACAAATCTGAACTCCTTACTACATTTGAAATGAAAATATGCACTCCTTACTACAAACTCATAAAGTTGTTCACGATCTCGCACCTGTCTGCCTCTCCGGCTTCACCTTTCGATTTCTTCACAATCCCTCAACGTCCCTGAACCTTGTGGCAAAGCCAAACGGAATGGCTCACAATTTTCCACGCCCTCTCATGTTCCTGCATCATTGTGTAGGGGACTCTGTCTGTCTAGAACATCCTCCTCACCACTTTCTCTGGGCTAAGCGCCACTGGTCTCTTGTGAAGCTTCCTTGGAGCCCAGTCCTGACTAAGTAGTCCTCTCTGCTCCCATAGCACCCACACAGAGACCTCATCTCTACTCTCATTACACTGTGTTTGGAGCATCTGTTTGCTTGTCTACACTATACTGTGATCTTTTCAACTGCACCTTAGCACCCAGGACATGGTCCGATACATTATTGGTGGTTATTAAAGTTTATAAGAAAATGAGTCAAAAGAACTCCCAATATGTGTTCATGTCTCTCTTGTTGCATTTCAGCAAAATGGGCAACTAAAGTAGCTTTCATGGACCCCAAGAAAATAAATCTCTGCCCTAAGAGGCACCTATTTTCTCCATGTTTAAAAAATCTCATAAAAAGTACTACCGTCCCCTGGGCGTGTACCTTTTACATCATTACACTCAAGGCAGCGGGAGGGCAAGGACCATGCTCCTGATCCTTTCCTGATCCACTGGTGCCCAGAAAATGTCCAACTCTGAATTATAACAAACCAAGGATCTGGGAACATATTTTGAAATGCCGGTCTTGGTGCCAAAATTAAATTAAAATTTTCACTTCTTAGGAAGGTGTTTCAAATTCCTTCTGGAATATGTTACTGTTGTTGTTAGGTGCCATTGAGTCGGTATCCGACTCATAGCGACCCTCATAGGGTTTTCAATGGCTAACTGTTTCAGGATTGCCTTGGGAGTGGATTGCCAGGCCCTTCTCCCATTTTTGCGGTGCTGGGAATTGAACTCCGGACCTCAGAGACTGCACCACAGCGCTGTACCAACTGAGCTAAATCCCAGCCCCTCTGGAATATAGCAACCTATAATGAAATGGATGGGACTGGGGCTTAGCTCAGTTGGTAGAGTGCTGCTCTGCAGTCTCTCAGGCCCTGGGTTTAATTTCTAGCATCCCCCAAATGGGAGAAGGACCTGGCAGCCCACTCCCAAAACAATCTCTAAACAATCCAACACTGAAAACCCTATGAATAGCAGAGAAGCACTGACAATAATGCCAGGCGTGGCACAGTGAATGGAGTGTTTCTTCTGTAGTACATAGGGTCGCAATGAGTCAGATCCGATTTGCCAGCGCCTAACAACATCAACAGTGAAATGAATAGAGGAAAATGCAAATGGATATAAAAATGAATAGGGACATGAAAAATATTTGGTGAAAGCCTCTCTCTTTCACCTATTCATTTGTTCATTCACTTATTCATCAATCTATTCTTCCATCCAACCAACAATCCCCCACTTAACAAGTATGAATGTGCCTAGGATCTGGGCTCTGAGAGGAAAATCAGTTACTTTATGTGCTCACGGGAAACACATACTCAGCAAATAATTGCAAGTGTCACCAGGAGAAGGAAAAGGGTGTGGAAGGGTGGCATGAATGTGCAGCCAGGACAGAGGGTGGTACTCAATCATTCACTCGGCACCACTCACTCACTCTTCCTCAGTTCCCTGCACAAAGTCTGGTTTAGTAGTGCCACTCCCTGTTTATTGAGGGAATGAATGAGGGCTGCTTACCATATATTGTGAAATTAACAAAGGATGATTTATTTGAAAGTCTTACTTGAGGGCCTTAAATTTAAATTTGCATGATTTATGAAGCCTCTGTTTTTCACAACAAGAACATGTATGGCATCAGTTAGGACCTAAAGACTGCACAGTCAGGTCACGGACATAAAGGGGAGCACATTGGGCCAGGGATGCCAGTGTCCTATGCTGTGCTTGGCCCTGTGCCTGGCCAAAGGCAGTTTCACTTTTTAAGAAAATTTTTTAAATTTTTTAAATTTTGATACAAGATCTCAATGAGTTATGCAAACTGCCTCTGGTCTTGAACTCGGGATCCCCCTACCTCTGCTTCCTGAGTCGCTGGGATTTCAGGCATGCAAACACCATTTCTATCCCTTTCCCAGCCCCCAGGGAGGGAAAAGAAAAAAGGCATCTCATTGTGGAGCTGTAACTTTAACAACAAAATAGAGCCCGATTGGGCAGCAAATGCCCCACCCCTCTTGCTTGACAAAGCTTCCTGTCTCTTCCATGAGCAGCCCTTGCAGAGCATAGACAATCCTCCCTGTGAGCTCCAGTGGGCCAGCCAGAGGCAAATGAGCCAGAAGCCATACCTGCCTGTTTGATTTCACAGAAGGACTTGTCTGAATATGAGATGGGGAAAGACAGGGCAGACAAGCTCTAGGATGTCACCATGACCTTGGCTGGGGCTCTTTCTGCTGCCAAGATCAGCCACCTAGAAGACAGTGTCTGAGTCTGTTATGAAGTAGGTTTTACAATACTTGACAGAATTTGGGTTCTGTGGCAGGCAGAGAGAGCCAGTTGTCACTCTCCATTCCATTCTGATCTGTAGGAGATCCTCAGGTCCAGAGATCAGAGGCTCTTTTGAAAGCTTCTTTGCCAATCTGCCCTCCAGCTTACCTTTCCAAGTCTTGAGGAATGGATCCAGGGCATGGACGGAGAGACCAGATCTGCCACCACCTGGCTGTGGCCTCTACTTTCCTCATCTGTAAAATGGGACTTGGCTGAGTGCAGGTCTAATTTGGGGGCTCCTAGTCTACTTGCAGCCATACCACTGTGGCATCTGATCCTGTCAGATCTCGGAAGCTAAGCAGGGTCAGGCCTGGTTAGTACTTGGATGGGAGACCACCTGGGAATACCAGGTGCTGTAGGCTGGTTAGAAGGACCTGGCAACCCACTCCCAAAAATCAATCCACCATTGAAAACCCTACAAATAGCAGAGAAACACTGACAAGAGTGTTTCGCCTGCTTCATGGAGGGTGATGGTGTCTATGATTTCAAAAGGTTGGTTGAAAATGGACCCATCTGGGCCTGGGGATGTAGCTCAGTGGCAGAGCTCTTGCTTAGCATGTGCAGGGCCCAGCACCACAAAAGAAAGGAAGGAAATGGACACTTTTCAACAATGGACTGATTTAACGAAGAGCCAAATACCACCACTTTCGGCGAGCACACTGTGGACTGTACATATTGTGAGTCTTGTGCTGTGATTAGATGTGGATGTGGAAATAAATTCATTTTAACTTAACATATTTATTTTTGGCATACAAAATCATCCAAACTTGGGGTGAGAGCAAAGGCTATCTTTTGAAAGTGTTTTTGTTGGGAAACACACTGTAGGCCCCATGGAACCCAGTGATCTCTCCAATTCTGAGATTCTAGGATGCACTGGGGAGCCCACCTCCCCTCCTCCTTTCTGCTCCCCTCCTCCACAGCAACTGCAGCCCTCAGCCCTGGAACCCGGCTGCAGGTCACTTCAGACAAGAGTGCTGGCTCATCTGTGTGCTCAGAAAGAGCATGAGAAGGGGATGATTTGGGATTGTGAGCCCTGTTTGCTCAGAATATCTCTCGACAGCCAATGACAATTTACTTTTATCACTGTCCCAGTTTCCTTTTCTGCAAAATAATGGCCTTTTCTGTCTATCCTAGAGCAAACTTTTAACTATTGTATATGCTGCGGGGAGAGGTAGGTGGGGAACAGAAGTTCAGACTCTCAGAGCCAGAATTACAGTTCTCAGACATTTGTCTGTCAGAGGTCATACATATGAGGACTCATATGTATATGCGCATGTGCACACACAGACACATTAAGTTGTGCTTTTCTCTATGGTATAGATGTGACCCACTGAGCCTCTCTTTGAGTCTTTTGTTTCTAGCTTGAGGAAAAAATTTGCTAGGTTTAGAGCCTGATACCTGGCAAAGACATTGAAGATCATCCACATCTCCCTTCTTCCGGGTGAAACCAGAGAGAGCTTGGCCTCACCTTGGGCACTGATGCTCCAATTCCCAGATGGTGAAGGGAGGACATGTGGGAGGAGCTTCTGTACTTGGCAAGGGGAGAGAAAGCTAAACATGGATTCTTTAGGGCAGGCATGTCCAACCTGCATCCTGCCCAACAGTTTCATATTGTTCTCACTTTTCTAAACTTTATAATAAAAAATAGTTTAAAAGAAGTCTTATTATATATATGTTGTTTTTGTTAAGTGCCCTCAAGTTGAATCCAACTCATAGAGACCCTATGTACCACAGAACAAAACACTACTCAGCATTGTGCCATGCACACAATCTTTTTATGTTTGAGCCCATTGGTGCAGCCACTATGTTTCTTCTCATTTTGAGTCATGCCACATCAGCAAGTAGAGGTCCCAGGGGTTCTAGTTTCATTCCTATCATTAAGGCTGAACCTACTTTGAAGAGGCAAGTCTTCCCTAGTTGTTTCTTGAATGCCTTCCAGCTAGGAGGCTCGTTTTCCAGCATTATATTTGACAGTGCTTCTCTGCTATTCATAGGGTTTTCAATGGCAAATTGTTTTGGGAGTGGGCTGCTGGTTCCTTCTCCCTAGTCTGTCTTAGTCTGGAAACTCAGTTGAAATCTGTCCACGATGGGTGGCTCTGCTGGTATCTGACATAGCAACGGCATAGCTTTCAGCATCACAGCAAAACCAAGCCCCCACAGCACAACAAGCTGACAGACACATGGGGGTTAATGTATATACACTATGTAAAGACAATTTCTCTTTACTTGATATGGCGCAGGAAAGCCAAAAGGTTGGACACCCCTGCTTCAGGTTTGGGGTAAGAACCTAAGGATGAAAGAAACAGATATAGACAGGCCATTAGAATCAGGAATTTGTCTCTAAGGGTGATATTTATAGAGTTATACATAAAAAGTAACCCAGCCACCCTGGTCATAATTGCCCTCATCATTGTCACTGAGAGATGAGCATCTGCTCAATGTCCTGAGATAGACAAAAAAGCTTTCACGTCCATTATCTGATTTGTGCTTCATGATCACTGGAAAGTGGGCACAGCAGGCTTCTTCCCTGCTCCTGTGCCTTTGAAGATGAGAATATTGCAGCCCGGGGGGAGATGCATCTTGCCTAAAGCCACCTGGAAGATAGGAGCAGACATAGGACAAGAAACCAGTTCCCCTGTCTCCAGCCCCATGTTCCCTTGGTGACAGCTCAGTTTAGTAATACCATTCCCTATTTATTGAGGGAATGAATGAGGGCTGCTTACCATACATTGTAAAATTAACAAAGGATGATTTATTTGAAAGTCTGACTTGGGGGCCTTAAATTTAAATTTGCATGATTTACAAAGCCTCTGTTTTTCGCAACAGGAACATATATAGCATCAGTTAGGACCTAGACTGCACAGTCAGGTCACGGGTATAAAAGGTTTCCTTTGGTAGCACCTGGGCACCCTCCTGGGTGAACGAGCCCTTAGTTTATGCTGAGGACAGAGAGCAGAGCCCTGTGCCCCAGGAAGGCAGTGCTGATGCTCCTAAGGCTCCGAGGGAAGCAAGTGATTTTCTGCTTGGCTTGCTTCGTTGATTGCAATTGAGCTGAATCTTCAGTTTAGGTTTGTCACAAAAATTGGCACGAATTAAAGATGAGTTTCTGCTCTCCTTGGCTAGCTGGGGTCAAGAGGCCTCAGGGTGGCACACAGGAGGGGTCTCTCCCTGTGCGGTCAGCCCATGTCCTCTGGTTCTCTGGAATCTATAATCTTGCTTTGTAATCCCCTCCTCTTGTACCTTGTCTTTTGCTCCCTCCTGCCTCCTTAAATCAGCCCAGCCCAGGCTCAGAAGCACAAGCAAAACACACCTAGAAGTTCAACAGTGACCACGGATGTTCCAGCTCCAGCAGGAACCTTTCGGGCTCAGACTTGCTGTTCCTGCATCAGCCTCCCCCCCAACCCAGTCCTCCTCTTTGGGGCATCACCCTGCCGCTGAACTTGCTCTGGGCGTGAGCAGGAACCAGCCGCCAAAGATCTGTCCTCTGGTGATGGGGAGCCGAGCACCCAAGAGCTGCACTGCCGGGAAAGGAGGCTTATGCCCATGGCTGCTCTGAGAAACCTTGAGAAAGGCAGGCTCAGAGGCTTCTGCCCATGGTGGCTCCTTGCTTCATTCTTCCCAATGAAGACTCTGGGTGCTCTGCTCCAACAGCTCTTTATTGTTTCCTTGTCTGTCCCGGTCAATGGAATGGACCCAGACTGCTGTGTGTACCGCCCTTATATACTCTTCTGGGGCTCGCTGGGGACCAATCAGAGGCAGTCACCCCATTCGGGTTTCAGCCAATCAGAGGGGATATTTAAATTTGGTTTCATAAAAGTAGCCAATCAGGGGTGGTTCCAAAACGGTCCAACAGGAGCCGTTCTGGGGTTTGGAAATAGCCAATCAGTGTCAAGGAGATTGAGGCAAGGGAATAGATGCCAATGCCATCTTGAGGAGCTCAACAACCCTGAGTTCCCGGATGTAGGGCAAAGGTGACTGCCTGGGGAACAAGCCTCAGTCCTCCAAGGGGCCTAGATAGGCCCCGGGCGAACTGCCTCTCTAGGCAGTGCCCTACACTCCTCTAACCTCCTGTGACCTGGAGAGCTCCCACTCTGCAGACCCTATCCCATGACTCCCCCATTTCCAACAGGTTCCCTCACCATTGCCCCACATCTCACCCTGCAAACCGCTTAGTCCCCTGGCTTGTCACCATTTACTGCCACATACTTCCACGTATCCTTGCCATAGTCATCAAGTCAATCAAGAAATTTGCTAGTTCCACACAAGACTGCCCTAGCTAGTTTATGTTGGCTTTTGGGCATGTAATCTGCCATATGGCCGCTATATAATCCTTCCTACTCAGACAGGTATGTGGGCATTGGAAGGGGTCTTGGATAGCCCATTTCACAGGTGGAGACACTGAGGTCCCAAGAGGAAAAGTGATGTGCCTATGGCCACACAGCTACCACCTGAATTACAACCTCAGTTCTCTGCCTTCAGCTCTGAGTGTTTCTCTATGATTCTCTTTTCCTGGTCTCTCTGCAGTGTGAATCAACCCTAATCCCTTAGACCAGGTCCAGTGCTGATGCTACTGATGCCCAATATGTTGGTAAGGAAAGCAGATGTCTGACCCCCAAGCAGATTGAGGACTTCCTGTTTGCTGCATAGTCACAGCTTTGTTTTCTGCCAGCTTAGACTCACAATCTTACAAAGATGCCTGTGCAAGTTTCACTTGCCCTGGTATACTTCCAGCCACCTGCTGTCCCATCACTTCAGGCCCTTAATATCTCCCCTGGTTATTTGTTCTAGCCCCAGATAATTGCCTGATCTGTCCATCAAAAACCCAGATCTGAGTCTCTTTTCTCTTCTAAAATATCTCCTGAAGGCTGACACCATAGACTTCTGCACTGGCTGCAAACGTCATTCCAGCTATGTGTTGTCTGAAAACTCCCTGCCGTAGGCATTTCATGCCTGCATCTCTGCCAGCCTCTCACTCCTGCCTGCATGCACCTTGACCCTCCCCGATGCATTGTGTTTGCTTAGGTGGTTCCCTTGGCTTAGAATGTCCTCCTGTCTCTTCCAAGCCTGCAGAAAGGACACCCAGTTCTCACAGCCCATCACAAATACTGTCTTTCCATGAAGCCTTTTTCTTCAACACATGAGATGCCTCAGGGCTAACGTGGCTCTGACGGCATGGGGGTTAAGAATTTGTAGTGGAGACCAGGGGCCTGCCCTCCAAACTAGCTTAAGCTCTCATAGTCATTGGCTGGTGCACCCTTTAAAGGCAGTGTTTGTTGTAAGTGGCCCAGCATCTTCTCCCATTAAACCTTTCTGCTCTATTCTGTGAGTCTGAAGTAATCAGTCTGTGTGCTCTGGCTACCTGTGTTGCTGCCCAGAAGTGAACACAGAGGATTTTCACTTTTTGGACTTTAAGAAACTATGTCATCAGGTGAGATGGTGCCTGCCTTGTAATCCCAGCTACTTAGGAGGCTGAGGCAGGAGGATTGCAAGTTCAAGTCCAGAGGCCACCTGTGCAATTTATTAAGACCTTATGTGAAAATATGAAAGGGGTGCAGCAGAGGTAGAGCAGTTGCCTAGCATGCACAAGGCCCTGGGTTCAATCTTCACTACTACAAAAAACAAAACAACACTAACCAACCCTCCAAAAAACTTTTTAAAAAAATACAAGAAACTCTGTCAACCAGGCTCTTCATTCTCCTGCATAGAGTTTTGCCTTTCACTAGTGGTGCGTGGGGCTAGACCATCCTGGGTTTTCCCATCTGAGTGGCAAAGGCTCTTTGAGCTTCTGCTGGGCTGGCCTTCATGGGAAATGCCAGGGCTCAACTCACCCTCCCTGAGGACCCAGTCTCAGCAGGGTGGATTGTGGGAGCAGAAGGACCCCAGAGGGTACCTGGCCTGACCTCTTTGTTCTCAGACCTGGGTTCTGGCAGGAGCAACACATGAAACATTCAGAGAACTCTGCCCAGCTGCTCGTGAGCAGGGGATGGATGAGGAGTAACTATTGGCTTTGGACATGGGACAGAAGGGGGTGTGCCCTGGGACCCACAGCCTCTCATCTGCCCCCCCCCACAGCTACATCATGTGTGTCTTTCGATAGGGCATCTGGGGAAAAGCAGGGACTAAAATCCAGACCATACTCCCTTTCCCAAGCCCCACTCCACAACAGAGGAATGGACATTCTTCTATTTTGTATAAAGGTACCTTGTACTTGACAAGTCCAGTGCCTGTGGAGCCTCATTTATCCAAATGGTTTACTCAGAGAGGTACCATTGTCTAAGCCACACCCAGATGTGCTACAGGCCATCGGTGACCTCTCCCTACTCCCTGCCTCCCCCTTTCCCTTGTGTTGACCCTCTATCTCAGACTGCCTAGCAGGAGAGTATCAGTCCCTCTCATTTTCGTGGTCCGGAGGCCTCGTCCCAGCCTGACACATGGCAGTACCATTTGTGTCTTTCTTTTTGAGTTGATGAGCATCCTAAGCACAAGCATTTTGCCTGTTGACCTTTGTTTCCACGGCTCCTGGGAACAGCCCTAACTTACGAATGAAGGAGGGAAGCAGCCAGGCAATGCTGTGTAGGTCCTGCCTCCATCCTGCTCACTTAGTATCTCACACCACCCTCTTCTCCCGCCCCACTCCCTTGCTGATTATCCATGTGCTATTCTCCTGTACAGCTCCCCTCAAGTCCAGTGTTCTTCCCCAAAAAACTCACTCCATAGAGCTTCCTGTCCTGTCTCGGAGACTCTGCACTGGGGGCTTCATGAGAAGAATCTCATTTAATTCTCCTGGCATCTATGAGCTTGCAGCCATACCACTGTGGTGTCCTATCCCGTCAGATCTCAGAAGCTAAGCAGGGTTGGGCCTGGTTAGTACTTGGATGGGAGACTGCCTGGGAACACCAGGTGCTGTAGCCTTGGGAGAAGGACCTGGCAGCCCACTCCCAAAAAACAAGCAGCCATTGAAAACCCTATGAATAGCAGTGAAGCATGACAACAGTGTTCTGTCTGTTGTACATAGGGTCGCTATGAGTTGGACACTGACTTGACCGCACCAGCAACATTGATGAACTATTGCGTACCTCTGCTGCATATCACATTGCCCCAAACCTGGCAACTTAAAAAACTCACACTGGTGTTCTCATTGTCTCCATGGGTTAAGAGGCCAGGCACTGCTTAGCTGGTCCTCTGCTTAAGGTTTCACAAGGCTGCAGTCAAGGCATCAGCCAAGCTGTGTGCTCTCCCACTGAGCATTTCCTCAAATGGGGAGGAAGCCACCTCCAAACTCACTCAGGTGGGTGGAATTCATTTCCTCATGGCTAGTAAGGCTGAGATTCCTGATTCCTGGCTGGCTGGCATCTGGGCCGCCCTCAGTCCCTATGGCTGCTCACAGCTTCTATCCTTACAGCTGAGCTGCATTTTATTGCTAGACACTTCCACTGGTCAGTCCCAGTTTGCATTATCTGCTGCCACCCACTCTCAATTGAGTCATGTCAATTCATTGCTGGCTGAGCCCTTTCCACACAGTAGCTCTGAAGGCGGAGAGTTCCTGCTGTCATTGGCCACTGCTGCTCATGCCCCTGTGCCTTCCTGTGTGTGGCAGTGTCTGAGTTAGTAAACGGCGCTGAGGATGGCTATGACTGTGTCAGAGGAGAGAGGTCCTGCAGCCTTGGGCTGGGTGAGAAGTGCCGCGGGCAAAGGGGGTTCCCTGGTCTGGTGCTGGCTCTGTGGAGCAGTAGGGGAGAGAAGGGAGGCTGAGGAGGGGTGCAGGAGGCATGGTAGTCCTTCTGCTCCTTTCAGGACCTGGTGGCTACAGGGCTTTCCTCCCTCCTTCCCTTGGGGCAGAGCAAGGCAGCAGGGCCTCCTAAGGACCTTGGAGGCCTTCTGCCTACGTCCCCACTCTTCTTTCATTCCTGCCTTTTCCCTCAGGACAATATCTGTCATCTAGTCAGGTCCCCTCTTTTGTTTCATCACCTGAACTCCAGGTTGGGCCAAAGAGCCCCTTCTGGGCTCAGGTTCTGTGGCTCAGTGACAGGCCCTGCCCCCTCACTGCAATAACACAAGAGCTTTTGTTCCGGGTCATCTCTCCATTTTCCTCTCCCACTGCTTTTTCCTGTGGCCTGCCCATAGGAGAAATGTATGTTCTTTATCCAACTAGTAGTTAACTTCTTCTATTACTTGGGCTTCCAAACTTTATTATGTGCTGATTCCCCACCCCAGGGTTTCTAGTTGGCAGGAAATCCTAGTTTAAAACAACCTATCCTGTTTTTTATTGAATCATGATCTATGCAGTGCATGATATATTTTTGTGAATATGAGCAATTGGTCAGTTTTATTTACTTTATCAGTCTGATAAACAGAAAAGCAGGGCAGCAGTGAGTGGAATGAAGGGGGAAGACTCAGTCCCACCATGTCATTACTCTGACTTTCCATTGCCATTGGCCACTTTCCATTGCCTTCCAAATGCAACTCAAGCTCCTCTGTGTGTTCTTGGATCAGACTCCTCTTACCTCTCTCCTCTCATCCCTTGCCCCTCTGGCTCCCCATTGTCTTCTCCTTTCCATTTCTCCCAAGGCCAAGTTCTTCCCTACCTGAGCCATTGCAGATGCTGTTCCCTCTGCCCAGCACCTTTCCCAAGCTCTTCATTTGACTGGCTCCTACTCATCTTTTAGGTCACAACTTAAATGTCACCCTTCCCAAGATGCTTCCAACGTGACATTGGCCTTTCCTCCTCTGTGCTTGCTCTTTTTCTTCACAGCACTTGCTGTCTTACTTGTCTACAGTCTCTCCTCTGCACTAGGCCATAAGCTCCATGAGAAAAAGGGCCAGGCTATTTGGCTCACTACTGTGTGACCAGCTGCCAGCTCAGTGCCTGGCACATGGTAGGCATTAGACATGAAGTCTATTAAATGAAGTTTATTGTTTTATTTTTGCTGTTGTCATTTTGGAGGTTTGGGACAGGGCTCTGTTATGCAGCTCAGATAGGCCTTAAACTCACCAGGTAGCCCTGAGTGCCTTTGAACTTGTGTTCCTCCTACCTCTGCCTCTTGAATGGTGGGGTTACAGGTGTGCACCTCTACACCTGGCTAAATGAAGTTTCCAAAAAGAATCCATAAATGAATGAGATGCCCTGAAACTCTCTCTATCTCTTTCCTCCTAAACAAGATTATTGTTGTTAGGTGCCCTTGAGTCAGGTCCAACTCATAGTAACACTATGTACAATAAAACATAACACTCCCCAATTCTGTGCTAGGCATATGATCTTTTCTATGTTTAAGCCCATTGTTGCAGACACTGTGTCAATCCATCTAGTTGAGGGTCTTCCTTTTTTCATTGACTTGCCACTGTCCCAAACATGATGTCCTTCTCCAGAGATTGGATCCTCCTGACAACATGTCCAAAATATGTCAGATGCAGTCTAGCCATTCTTGCTTCCAAGGAGCACTCTGGTTGCACTTCTTCTAGGACAGATCTGTTAGTTCTTTTGACAATCCATGATATATCCAATATTTGTCTCCAGCACCATAATTCAAAAACATCACTCCTTTTCCTGTCTTCCTTACTCAATGTCCAGCCTTCACAACCATATGATGCAACTGAAAACATAATGGCATGAATCAGGCACAACTTCATCGTCAACATGACGTATTTACTTTTCAACACTTTAAAAGGTCTTTTGCAACAGCTTTTCCCTATGCAATATATCTTTTGATTTCTTGACTGCTGCTTCATTGGGTGTTGATTGTATTACCAAGTAAAGAAAAATCTTGGACAATCTCAATCTTTTCTTCATTTATCATGAAGTTGTGTACTGACTGAGTTGTAGGGATTTTTATTTTGTTGGTGTTGAGGCACTATCCATACTGAAGGCTGTGTTTTTTTATCTTTATCAGTAATTGTTTCAAATCCTCTTCACTTTCAGAAAGCAGAGTTGTGTCATGTGCATTATGTAGGCTGTTTATGAGTTTTCCTCCAATCATGATGCCATGTTCTTCTTCATAAAGTCCAGCTTCTGGGATTATGTGCTCAGCATAGAGATTAAGTAGGTATGGTGAAAGGATACATCCCTGATGCACACCTTTCTTAACTTTAAACCAGGCAGTGTTTCCTTGTTCTGTTCAAACAACTGCCTCCTGGTCCATGTACAGATTCTTCATAAGTACAATTTAAGTGTGCTGGTATTCCCATTCTTTGCAGTGCTATCCATAATTTATTATGATCCACACAGTCAAATGCCTTTGCACAGTCAATAAAACATACACAGATATTTTTCTGATGTTCTCTGCTTTAAGCTAATATCCATCTGACTTCTGCAATGATATCTCTGGTTCCACATCCTCTTCTAAATCTGGCTTGATTTTCTGACAGTTCCCTGCCCAGATATTCCTGCAGTTGCTTTTGAATGATTTTTAGCAAAATTTTACTTGCATGCAATATTAATATTATTTGATAACTTCTGCATTCAGTTGGATCCCCTTCCTTAGGTATAGGCAAAGATATGGATCTCTTCCAGTCAATGACCAGGTAGCTGTTTCTGAAATCTCTTGGCATAAACATGTTAGCACCGCCAGTGCTGCATTTGTTGGTTGAAACATCTCTCCTGGTTTTCCATCAATTTGTGGATCCTTGTGTTTCATCAATTCCTTTAAGGCAGTTTCTACTTCATCATTCAGTATCCTTTTAAATTCTGTATGGAAACTGCCCCTTTCCTCATTTGTACTTGCTGAACTCCTTCTATGTGCCTGCACTGTTTTCCCTCCACGGTAACATTTTGTTCATTTGAAGGAGATCATCTCATATCCTGTTCTATTCAAAACTCAGCTGAGAAGCATAAAGAAATGAAAAGTGCTTGGCAATAAACCCCAGACTGTGAGATTCCAGCCTTTAGCTTACTCACACCAACTTTTTATATTTTCCACATTCCTAATAGGGATGAAGATGTGCTCCCAGCCTTATAGCTAATTAATTATGTTGCTTTTATTGTTGAGAAAGGGGACTGCCAATCTCCATCAAATGAAGCTACCTTTCCAACAAAAGACCTAAAAAACAGAAGTTTAAATGAAGCTTCTAAGAGACAGAGCATTTTTACTTTTAATGTATTCATTATTCACAGTCTCAACCCTACACACACACACACACACACACACACACACGCACGCACGCACGCGAGCACGGGCGTACACTCACGTAGGCAGGCCCACCCTCATCCTTTTTGCTTACTCACCCATGCCACCATCAGACACAGTGTGGAAGGGAGAGGTCCACTTTCCTGGGTATCCTGCTAGAAGCCTGATGGATGCCTAAAGTGATCCTCACTACCAAGGATCTGCCTTGAAAGGTCCAAGAATGCAGGGAGCCTTGGGATGCCTTTAGCTCCTCTTGCACTACTTATCCTGAGCCCCATCCTTGAGAAGCTGAGAGGAGATGCAGCAGCTCATGGAGGAATACTCTCAGCACGAAGGACTCCATCCAGCATTCCTGGCCCTGTCAGAAGAGCACGTACCTGTGCCTACCCTTCTGAGGACCCACTGAAAATTCCTTAAAGTCAAAGTCAGGAAGTGGTGCATTTATTCTATTACCTCACCTATTCCTTATTCACTCATCCACACTTAATGCCACCTGTGTGCCAGGCAGGCAGTATGCAGCGAGCTCCAGTGTCAGTAGGATGGTCTCTGCCTTGGCACCACCTTATTCACTGGCTGGCTGGCTATACCAGGGGTTGTCTGTTTCTAAGAGCAGTGCTTTCTCTCTTAAACAGCCCATCAGGCAGGTGCCATTAGAGATCCTAATAGCTCTGACATATTGTTATCGTTTGTTTATAACTGGTTCACCTAACTCAAAAATACTCCTGCCCTGATTTACAGGTTGATAGCTTGCCAGGTTGCTTGTTTCTTCTAGCTCAGTTGGAATTGCCTGCTGGGTCCCTCCTTCTCCATGTCTACACTCCCATCTGACCCAGGGTTGGGTGGATTTAGCCTGTTTTCTCCTGCAGGCCACTACAAGAATTGTTTGTTTTGTTTAGTTTGTTTGTTTGTTCTTTGGCAATGAACAGCAGATCACTGTTAGCAACCCATTCTCTAGGGGTTGTCCTGCAGGAGAAGGCATAGTGTGTGTGTGTGTGTGTGTGTGTGTGTGTGCGTGTGTGTGTGCATGTGTGTGTGTGTGTGTGTGTGTATTCCTTAGGAGAATAGACTGTTGTTGTTGTTGTTAGGTGCCGTCGAGTCGGTATCCGACTCATAGCGACCCTCATAGTGTTTTCAATGGCTGACTGTTTCGGGATTGCCTTGGGAGTGGATTGCCAGGTCCTTCTCCCATTTTTGCGGCACTGGGAATTGAACTCGGGACCTCAGAGACTGCAGCGCAGCGCTCTACCAACTGAGCTAATACATATATATATATATATATATATATATATATATATACACACACATATAGCTAGGAGTTTCCTCAATCTACTGCGATCTTGCTGGGAAAGGTGGCACATGCCTGTAATCCCTACACTTGGGAGGTTAGGGCAGGAAGACAATGCATTCAAGGCTGATCCGGGCAAGATCTTGTCTCAAAAGAAAAGAAAAAAAGTCCATTGCAATCTCTTTACTGGTTAGTTCCATAAAAGAATTCTTGGCAAGTGGTTTGGAAGAGGAAATGGTTATGTAGATGTTTAGACATTCAAAGTTCCAATGGCTCTTTGGAACTTTGAAGGGGAACTTTGAAAGGAAGTGGACCAGGCCCTCAAGTGTGGCCAGAGACACAGCAATGAGATGGCCCATTTTTCTGTGTTAGGTTTCTAGGTGAACCAATAAGCCTGTCTTACTATTTGAAGGACTTAAATTTTCATGAGCAAGAAATTACAGAGTGTCTCTCCTGACTGAGAACTTCTAATAACTCATAAAGGCCTTTTAATGCTTCCTCCTATCTCTTGATTACATCCACTTCTCTCATAACCTCCTCCACAACTCACACTCCACACAGCTTCCAGAGCCACCTTTACAAACTGAAGCTGAGCTGGGTACTGTGGCACACTCCTGTGATCCCAGGGACTCCGGAGGCAGAGGCAGTAGCATCATGAGTTTGAGGTCAGAGCCACCTGTGCAATGTAGTGAGAGCCTGTCTCAAAATAAATAAAAAATAAAAAATGGGCTGGGAGTGCAGCTCCATGGTAGAGCCCTTGCCTAGCATGTGCAAGGGCCTGGGTTCAACCTCCCAATACTGCAAAACAAATAAAAGTAAGCCCACAAATGGAACCAGGTTTTCACTGCCCCTCTGTGGCTTCTTCAGACCTCAGGGTAAAGGCCCAGCCTCTTTACTCTGGTGCACTGACTCCTCCCAGCTTGACCTTTATTAACCTCCAGCCACATCCTTATTCTTCCTCATGCTCCTGTCTTGCACTGATGCTCCAACCACTCATATCCTGTGCCTGCTCTTGTTTCCAGGTCATAGAACTCGGCTCTCCCTGCCTCCCTCCCCTAATCCTGGTCAATCCTGAAGACTCTGGACACTATCACGGAAGGACACTTTCCCAGAGTGCTCAAGTCTCCTCCTACCCCAACCTCCTCCCCTCCTAGCAGCTGACTTGAGTGGCCCTGGTGGGGTTGTTTCAGAGCCTCCCGGTATACTTGTCACTCATTACCATGATATACACTAATTGCCTGCTCAGTTCTTTATATTCTTGCTGGAGGATGCAGCCCTTGAGACCTGGATTCTCTCCTATTCATTACCGTATCTCCAGTGTCTAGCATAGTTCCCAGCATAGAGCAGAAAAGAACTCAATAAATGTTTGTTGAATTCATTCATTCCTGAGTAGAATCACCACCATGGGATCAATCCTAGGCCTTCGTGACAGGAACAATCTTGAAAACTCAGATGACACCATAAGAATAGCCTTAGGCAGACGGTCATGAAGTCAGAGTTTCTTGTAAACTTGGGCAGGTCACTTCTCTCTGTACAGAATTTCGGTTTTCCCCTATATAAAAGCCTGGGCTCAAAATCTCAGAGGTCCTTCCCCCGCCCCCTTCTGGCTCATGGTGCTGCATCATACAGTACATTTTTTCCCTAAGAATTGCTCTTTTTCTTCTGAATTGCTTGTAAGGGACGTCAGAGAGCCATCATGTCCAGAAGGGCCTCTCAAAGCCCATAAATAGCACAAAGGACATAATTAGAAACAGGAGCTGTTTTGGTTGCAACAGGACTTAGTCTCAAAGCCTAATTGTCAACACCTCCTACTGACTTCTCCCTGGGCCTAAGGAGCCCTGTCTTTATTTCCTCCTAATTGGCAACCTGGGGCTTCTCTTTGACAGCTCCACCATCTATTTCCTACAGAGCTGAAAAATTTGTTGAATTTGGGCCTGAGAAAAACTGGAAAATGTGTCAAATTCCATGAATGATCATAAAGCGGGTAGAAAGGTATTATAACTCTCCAGAGCCCAAGGCCTCAGGCCACAAAATCCTGGGCTAGCTTGCAGGGCAGTGGGGAGAAGGGTACAAAATTATTGCCAGGGGTCCACAAATGCATTTATGAATCCACTGTTGTCTTGAGACGAAGTGAACACTGAGTCTTCCAACTACATTTCATTTTTTAAATGTGTAACATGGCTGCCATTGTGACTAACAAAATAGAATTGCACGGAGTTTCCTACTCAATGGATGCTACTGCAGGGTCTACAGAGGATATAGCGGTGATTGTTATATGCCAGCTCCCGGGAAGATGAACCCAAATCTGTCTTGTCAGTATTGCATTCCCAGCACCATGTTCAAGGATGGCCATGTGCTACAGCTTAATAGAGATTTCTTCACATTCATGGAAAAAAATTTTTTTACTTTAAAAACACAGGTATTTGAAAAGGCTAAGAAACAGTTGTTGTTGTTTGTTAGGTGCCGTCGAGTCGGTATCCGACTCATAGCAACCCTCATAGGGTTTTCAATGGCTGACTGTTTCAGGATTGCCTTGGGAGTGGATTGCCAGGCCCTTCTCCCTTTTTGGGGGTACTGGAAATTGAACTCGGGACCTTAGAGACTGCAGTGCAGTACTCTACCAACTGAGCTAAATCCCAGCCCTAGGAAGCAGTAGATAATCAAAATATTTAACAAAATGACAGCTTCAGGCTTTATAGTCCTTTGCAATTAAAACAATATTTTGTTTTCACATATATTACTTCATTTCACTTGCAAGGGAAACGAAGCTCAGAGACTAAGAGGCTGCCCAGGGTAGCACCACAATTAACAAGTTGTGGAACTGGGACTTCAGCTGCACAGTATGTGTGGTGACATCAGATTGCAGAGGAACGTAGCTCTCCTCTCTCCCTCCAGGAGCTGGAGTGGTTCAAGTAAGTGACGTCGGAGTGAGATAAAGACCCTCAAATATCACTGGAGTGTTGGCAAGCCAGTGTATTGTAAGAATTACAAAGACAGTACAGAGCTTCTTACAGTTAAAAGATGAAGGAGCTGAGGAAATTGCAAGGCTACACTTTCCTTTTGAATCTCTATTGTCTCCCTTCTTACTGTCATTAAATAGAAACAAAATAGTACAGGCAACATGAAGGTTAGTTTCTGGGAAGTGATTTAAAGTGGGTCTTTTTGTGTATTTTCATTGGGGTCCAAGGTTTAAGGATCAGAAAGGATGGATGAGATACAAAGCACAATGTGAATTGCAATCAGAAGAGCACTGATGGCCTCAAGTACATTTGCACAATGAAATTGAGCGCAGTAGCTAAAACGATGTAGGTTTGTATTTACTGATAGAGAGTTGGCGAAAGCAAGCCAAAGGATGGCTTAGACTGTATGGTGTTTTCTCATTTACATAAAATTGCATACACTCTTATAAGCACACAGATGCCTGGAGTAAATGACAGTCACTAAATACTAACCGTCTCCGCATGATAGGATTAGATGCAACAATCTCCCAAGCACTTACTTTGTGATGAGTGTGCGTGATGAGGTGCTGCACGCTGTATGTTCCCTGGGCCCTTGTGCCTGGCTGGACCTGAGAGCATAATGCATCGCCACCTGGCAGTGGCTTTCATTCCCTGCTCCTCTCACGGCCTCCCAAGCTGATTGGACATCCTCTCAGCCCTTGGTGACTAAGGAAAGTAAGCCTTGCCTGGCCACACAGTGAGCTGCCCCCACCGAGGGCTCAGGTCACAGTGCTTACCACGGCTGAGTGCTGCTCACAAGGCTCTGGAGAGCAGGGACAACCAGCCAGGACATGAGCCCAAGGTCCATCCTGCCCACCTTTTCTGTAGACTGAGCTCGGGTCTCTGCATTTGCTCCCTTGTCCTCAGAGTCTGTGGTGGGGAATTTGTGAGGAAGGACAGATGGACGTGCATTCCCCCTCCCAGCCAGCTAGGTATTACGGTGTTTGTGTCTACAGTCATCGGTCACTCATCTAGCCACCTGTGGACACTGAGTTGGACCAGGTTCCGGGTGTAGCCTGAGGGCTCACTAGCCAGGAGCGGGTAGGCAAGCCACTTTGCTTTTCTGAGCCTTGGTGTCTTGACCTGAAAAGTTGGAATAACAACACTGCCTCATAGGAGGATTGAAACAGATGATGTTTATAAACATGACTTACAGACTTTAAAATGGTCTTACACTTGAAAAAAATGGCTTTGGAATTCTGCATGGATCAGGATGTGGCCCTGTCACAAACTGACTCTGTGGCTCTGGGAGGGTTAAACATGCCCCCACAGCCTGCTTCCCACCTCTCAAGTGGGATGGATCTGCTCTTTGTCCTGTCCACCAGCCTGAAACTGTCCAGCTCCCTGCAGGCAAGACTGTGACTTGCGTAAGCTTCAAAGAACCCAGGTTCAAGTTCAACCTCTATGGGAGAGGTTATCCAGATGCTGGGGGCGGGGGGAGTGGCTGGAACCCAGCACCCACTGCCGCTTTGTTTTTATTTTTATGCCCCTGAATCCCTAAACCAGCTGTCTGAATCACCTGCAAACAGAACCAAAACTATTTTCATGCGTCACAGGAGGCCACAGGATCCAGCCACGCCTCAGGATGGCGCACTAAAAATATCCTGGTGCTATTTATAAGGCCCTGAGGCCTGCCAGCCACAGGCTATGAGAGAGAGTGGAGTTTCTCACTGTGTGCACTCTGAGGGCAGCGAGGCAGCACCAGATTCCCAGGGGGCTCTTGGGAGAGTTCAAGAGCCGGACTTACGTCCCCACACTCTCCTCTCTGACCACACGGAGATTCTTCCTGTGCAAGGGCCTGGGCCCAAGTGCAGCCTCAGCCCTCTCAGGGGACTTGCCAGGCACTCAGCGCCACCACAGAGCCCACTGTGCTTGGCGCCCTATGCCTGCTGTGAGCGAGCCCCCGGTGCTCTCTGAATCACCTGCACAAAGCTTTCTACCCAGCAGGGACGCCAAATACTCACCCTTGTGTCTGAATGGTGGTTTATAATTCTCAAAGCATATTCACAGCCATTACTTTCTCTGATCCTCACAGCACTTCTGCTAAAGGGATATTGTCTCCATGTTATAGATTAGGAAGCTAAAAGGGCATTTTTATATTTTTGCTCTTATAACACCACTGCTATACAGTGGAATGTAAATGAGCCACTCTCACGTATCCAAAGGTAGATGACCTTGGGTAACTTCACACTGGCTCAGCGACTTCCTTCTGCACTGCCAGGTCCCCTCTGTGCTAGGCTCAGTGATAAATCACATCATCCCTGCTCCAGGAAGGTGACAGTGCCAGGACAGACCTATAGCAGAGAGGGCACAGGGTGGTAGGGCCTAGCCCTTTGGGGACCTGAGGGCTGAGCAGCAAACAGAGGAAGTGCAGTCCAGCCAGAGGGAGCAGCCTGGGCCAGGAAGTTGGGGAGAGCCAGGGGCTTGTGGGGACTGAAGGCAAGTCCAAGTGAGTACAGGCAGGAGGCTGGGAGTGGTGGGGGCTGGACCGCCAGGCAGGGCCAGAGCCGGAGATACAGGGCTGCCTGAGGGTACAGGGAGCCCAGAGCTTTACAGTGGAGGACAGTGCAATCCCAGCTGGGTTTTAAAAAACATCCTGGTGACTGCTGTGTGGAGGACGGGGGGCCAGGCTGAAGAGAAGGAGGCCAGCTTGCAGGTCATCACAACAGTTCAGGTGAGGCAGGATGGAACTAAGGTAGGTGGAGTCAGGGAAGATGCCATAGAAGGACCCAATTTTAGAATATGTAAAAGTAACTAAAAGGTCAGACAAAAACAAGTCATAGAGCTTAGGGACCAGCTGGATGCATGAGGCAGGAGAAAAGAAGAGTCCAGGGTAAGAACAAAGTTGAGCCCCGGGTGACTAGGAGTAGACGAGTGCCATCCACCCAGTGAGGGAGCACTGAGGAGGGTAAGGGAGGGAAAGAGCAGGATTGATTTGGATCTGTTGCAGTGAGCCCCTGAGCTATCAACTAGTGCTAATAGGCAGGAAGTCAAAGACACAATTGTTGAGTACAAGGGAGAGATCAGGCGTGGGTATAACAGTTCGGAAGGTGGCAGGTTGTCAAAGAAGTCTATAGAACAGTGAGTCTCAAGGCTTGTTCTCATCAGCTGGACAACTTTAAAAAATTAAGCATCTGGTCCCCAGCCCTAGAAATCCTGATGCCGTCCCTGCACAGTGGGCTCTGACTCAGGATGTTTTTAGAGTCCCAGGTGCCCCTCCTACTGTGCAGCCACTCTCTGTGACCTGCTGTCACATCCTGGGAAGAAGCCCCCATGGCCACAGCGCCTGGCCTATCCTCACTTCCCAGTACATTCACCCTAGGTGAGGGAAGGTCACAGCCACCTTCAAATTCTGGACAGCAAGCTCTTGTGTCACGTGGTTAAAGGGAAGGAGATTTGCCCTCCATTGTGGAAGCTCTGCTCCCTGGAGCTCCCCTTTTGTTTTGATGGTGAGTGGCTTCTAGGAAGTTAACAGGAAGAGGCATCTTTCCAGAGCTTGGCGTTCTTCCCACTTTGGCCCAAGAGACAAATGGCAAGATCACTGATTCACTTTTGACTCACGGCTTTTATTTCCTAATTTACAAAACCTGTGAAAGAGTGACCAACAAAGCAGTCATTCTAATATTTTCTCACTTATAATGCTAATGCTTTCTACTAACAAATATTGTTATAAAATTTTGTTTCTACTAACAAATATTAAGGAGTAGTTGGGCAAAAAATACAAATCTAGTACATTTTAATACATTCTTAAGGTAAAATTTTCCAACATAGAAATTGTTCCCTTCAAACAATACACTATAATGAGAGAATGCTTTTTTCAACTTATATAAGGCCTTTAGATGAGCAGAAACACTGTCCCTCCTGCCTATGTGTAGAAGGAGCCACATTGACACCTTTGATGTCAAAACACCCCACACTCAATGTACCATGATATTTTTACAGTGCACAGGCTTGAGCCAGGTCAACTTGAGGTTGAATTTCTTAGAGCATCAGAGCCCCTGGTTTACGAATGCATCTGTCCTACAGGGGGCATTTGAGTCCCCTCCTGGTTCCACTCTCTGCTTTCTTCAGCTGCAGATATGACCCCTGACCCTGGAGAATCCCTTTGCAATGCCTGGGCCTCTAGGTTGCCAGTCTCCTGCCTGTGACTCTTCAGACCCTGAGTGGTTGGACAAGGTAGGAGGAATGAAGTGCCCAATGGAATCATCATTTTTTCTTTCTCTCTCTCTCTTTCTTCCTTCCTTTCTTCCGCCTTTCCTTCCTTCCTTCCTTCTTTTCTTTCTGTATTTTGAGGTTGAATCTAGGGCTTCATACATGCCTTGCAAGCACTCTACCACTGAGCTGCACCCCCAGCCTATTGTTTATTTTTTATCTTGAGACAGGGTCTTGTTGAGTTATGTAGGCTGCCCCTGGCCTCTAACCTTGATCCTCCTGCCTCTACCTCCCAAGTCATTGGGACTTCAGGCTGGTGCCCAAAGAGCCTAGGGGTTTGCAGAAAGAAGGGTGGATAAAAAACTGGAACTGGGGCTGGAGCAGGGACGCAATCTCAGGGATGAAGCAGGCAATGGCAGCTAGGAAGGAAACAATAGGACACCTCAGGGCACATGTTAAGGACCCAGGGACAGGAAGCCTGGCTGGCCCCCGGATGTGGGGGAGCTGGAGTGAATACAGTGTGGGAATGAAAGAGAAAGAGAGGAAGGGAAGGAAGGAAGAAGGAGAAATGAAAGATCTTTCTAGTTCCTCGTTCCACTGCCGATCTGGAGTGTGCTGGAATTAGCCTGTGAGAGCAGAGGCCTTCGAATGCTCACCAAATCCTCCAGCTTATGTCCCTTGCCCAGGACACAGGCCCTACAGACAGGAGCACCAACAGAGGCTGAGTCTTCAATGATGATGACATCATTGCTCCCTTAGGATAGGAGCTTATTGACAGTGGCAGTTTTGTCAGATTCATAACACACGCCAGATGGGGAACACCCAGCTCCTGCCTCACTCATGCTTGAAATGAGGTTATAGCAGGAGCCGAGAGGGATGTGGGACCCAGGAGCTGGCAAGGCTAAGGGAGATGTGGGAACTGTCTGCCAGCCTCTGAAGGTCTGCCCCATATGGGGAAAGAGGGGCAGGTTTGTTTCCTAAGAGTGCAGAAGGAGAGGTAGTAACAGGTTTCTACTCATCAAAAACAAGAGGAGTGGCTTGAGCTGGTATATTAGTCAGCTCTGCGTCACTATAACAATATACCTGATGCAGGCTACTTACAAAGCCTGGGGTTTATTCAGCTCACAGTTTTGGAGGTTTGCGGGTATGCTGCATTCATTAGTTCAGTTCTGGTGAGGATTCCATGGTGGATGGTGGGTGGTGAGAGGCAGCTAGCAATGGCAGAAGCCTGCCTCAGGTCACATTTTGAGCCAGGAAACAGAGAGAGAGATGGAATGGCCAGGCTTGCTCCTTTTATAACAACAACCCTCTCTGGAGGGTTACCAAGGTGTCACATGAGAACTACCTCATGCTCCCAGTGACCTAACACTAGGCCCCACCTCTCAAAGTTTCTACCACCTCCCAAAACTACCAATAGTCCCTCCTTGGGGAACACCCAAACCAAATCCAAACTGCAGCAGTCACCTTGGGAGGTGGCAAGCTCCGTGCTAGGGAAATCCAAGCAGAAACTATGGGGTATGTCAGGGATCTCCCCTGGGATCACTTTTAATCAGTACTTCGTGACCGCTTCTGGGGAGTGTGAGTTGAAGCTTGGTCCAGTTGCTATCTGCTCTATGGGTCTCCTTTGTGTT
Source organism: Pedetes capensis (assembly GCA_007922755.1). NCBI lineage: Eukaryota > Metazoa > Chordata > Mammalia > Rodentia > Pedetidae > Pedetes > Pedetes capensis. Next base: position 201,137 of record VMDO01000650.1, on the reverse strand, counting down.
GTCTGGACAGGGCTCACCCAAGAGTCTCCAAGACTCCTAAGACTGTGAACACCCTAGACTGTCCCCTCTGGTGAATAGAACCAGTCCCTGTCTGGCCAATGACCTTAACTCACAAAAAGTGAGCAGAGCCCTCGCCAATGTTGAGTTATGAACTAATATCCTAGGTTTGACACACGAGACAGATATTAGTAGCTTTATTTTACTAATGAAGGAAATGATATAACTAGCTGGTAAGCAGAAGTCTGGCCCAGGCTCCTGACCACTAGACTATACTTACATTTTAAAGGTATTCTTAGATAAGGAGAGGGTAAGATAAATAATCACTACCCCTAACTTAAGCTGTGTATAATTTAACACTTTGAATGCATTCCTTAAAATGTTTTTGAATGACACACAATTCCTTTCTTTCTTCCTTCCTTCCTTCCTTTCTTCCTTCCTTCATTCTTTTTCCTTCCGTCCTCTCTCTCTCTCTCTCTCTCTCTCTCTCTCTCTCTCTCCCTGTTAGGGGGGTACAGAGTAGTAAGTTATTTGCTAAATCCATTATGCAATTATTAAATCACTTTTGCTTACACATTCATCATCTTACATACTTTACAGAACAGTGTAAATTAAAGAAGAAAAGAGAAAAGAAAAAGAAAAATAGTAGGAATTTCAATTAATATGCAATGAAAAACAAATGCCATCATGGGTTATATTTTCATTAATTTTTTTCCCTCCCCAACCCCCTTTTTTCTCCTATGTGTTCATATGGTTGCATCCTATATTTGGAGATTTTCTTCTCCCTCTTTACCACTCTACATTATTTCCCCTCCCCTTTTCCCTTCCCAATCTCTGTTCCCACTCGCTGATCCCTGCTCCCCTTCTTTCTTATCTGCTAATATTTTCCCTTCACAGCCAGGTATGATTGTTCTTTTTTATCTGTCTAAGGATGTATAATTATTTTTCTTTCTTTAAGTTAGATTTAGCTCCCACATATGAGTGAGAACATATGGTATTTCTCTTTTTTGAGTTTGAGTTAATTCACTTAAAATGATGTTCTCCAGGTCCACCCATTTTCTGCAAGTGACATAATTTCATTCCTCTTTATTGCTAAGTAATATTCCATTGTGCATACACACCACAGTTTTTCAGTCCACTTCTCTGCTGATGGACATATTGGTTGATTCCATACCCTTGAGACTGTGAAGAGTGCTGCATTAAATATGGAGGTGTAGGTGTCCCTGTGGTATGATGAGTTACCTTCATTTGGGAATATTCCCAGGAGTGGTATACCTGGGTCCTATGGCAGGTCTATTCTTAGTTTTCTAAGGCATCTCCAGTTTGATTTCCAAAGTGGCTGAACTAATTTACAGTCCCACCAGCAGATGACACATGGTTTCATTCCCAGGCCCCACCCACAGAACTTCTTGTTTCCCACATTCTTCTCTTCTATTGTAGGACACATAAAGATTACCAAACTTGTGGGAGTTGTAATTCCTAATAACATACAGTTTGATTTTGCAACCCCCCTTCTCATCCCTTCCTAAAAATATTCTCTGGAGGAGATGGAGGCATGCAAATTAAGTGAACTAACATACTGTTTCCATGGGCTCCTGAAGACAAAAAAAAAAAATGTTCTGGGTGGTATTGTATCTGATGTCAAAATTCTAGAATAAATTCAGATTACACAGGTCAGATAACATGAGAGGCTGAGTCACTGATTGGCTGCCTAATTCTTAGAGGTCATATTACTTCTCCTGCTCCCATAGATAAAATAAGAAAGTGGGATTAGTTGGGCTACAGGTCACATCTGTAGCCTTTGGTTTAAAAAGGGCAGGACTTTGCATGTGACTTGGGAGGTGTTGAAATTCACTTCCCACACACCTGGGCAGCCTTGCACCTGCTGGGTTGGAATTTCCCACCTTAGACCTAAGACCTTAGACCTGTGTTCCCACACAACCACCTTTCCAAAGAAGGCTCTTCCTTCCTCTCCTCTTTCAGTAGAGCCTGTCAAGAAAGCAGTTGCTCTTCTTCACTCCTTCCTTCTTTTCAAGGACTCCTTAGACTTCCTCCCTGGGGCCACATCCATGACACATTGATGGAGAAGGAGGCAGGATTATTTCCTGAAGAGAAATAAAATTAAATGGGAGAGGGAGGGGGAAATGGAGACTTCTCCAAATAACACTTGGAGAAAGGAGGTAGCAACATCCCTCCAGCAATGTGATCCCCAAATGCAAAGCACAGGTTAAGGCAGTCTGAAGCACAGATGGGAGGGAGAAAGAATGTTTTACCCTCAAACCAATTAATTTGTGGGAAAATTATCTTTAGGAAACCCAGGATATTTCCATTTGCTTAAAATGTAGCCAGGGCTGGGGTTGAACTCAGTTGGTAGAGTTCTGCTCTGCACTCTCTGAGGTCCTGGGTTTGGTCCCCAGTACCCTCCAAATGGGAAAAGGACCTGGTAGACCACTCCCTAAATAATCCTGAAACAATCAGCCACTGAAAACCCTATGAAGAGCAGAGAAGCGCAGACATAGTGCCAGGCATGGCACAGTGTCAGGGAGTGTTTTGTTCTGTCTTACATAGGGTCACTGTGAGTCAGACCTGACTTGACAGCACCTAACAACAACAACAACAACAACAAAATGTAGCCAATGCACATTTGGTGATGGACACCAAAAGAGAAAAAGGGCCACTAGCTAACATGGTAGAAAAGAGAGCCCCGGGAGGTAGCATACAATAATTAGGCCCCTTTTTTCTACCTGAAAATAAATAAGTTGATTATTCAGCTTGTTATTTGCTTGCTTTGGGCTACTCTGAGCTAAAAAAAAAGAGAGAGAGAAAAGGCAAAAGTTTGAGGCATTGATCTGTGTGCATTATAAATCTGTCCACAAACTTTGAGAGAAGCAGAGAGTTTGTCAGAGAAAAACAAAATCAGTTGTAATAGATCTTACTGTCACACCACGAAGCCTGGGGATGAGAAAAGACAGAAGAAACAGAGAAGAGGGAAGGGGAGGAGAGTGGAAAGGAAGGAAGTGAGGGGCAAGGGAGAGAAGAGAAAAGAAAGGAAGAGAAGAGAAGAGAAGGGAAGGGAAGGGAAGGGAAGGGAAGGGAAGGGAGAAGGAAAAGGCAAAAATAGGGCTCTCAAAATTAATTACTTCTTTTTAAAAACAGCTGCTTTAGTCGAACATTTTATGTAAGAATATTACAAGATATTAATTTTATCTTTCCGTTTTTCTGATATTTTCCTGGCAAAATTTATCAGTGCAACTCTGAATTTTCTCCCAAATGCCTCATAATCCTATGCTCTAAGTATCATTGCTGTTATATCAAATCTTAAAGGAACAACCATATTGTTTTCACTTCATTTACAGACACGTGAAAGAAGAACAAGGTAAAGCAAGAGTTCTTCAGTCCTCGAAAAGAAGTAGAGAAACACCACTCACAGTCCCATGGGGACAGTGAGGAGGCTGGCCTGTTGGGATCTAGGTTCAGTCTCTACACGAGGATCCCCAGTTCTTCCAGCACCATTTGTTGAAAAAGATGTCTTTTCTCCAACTTATATTTTTGGCACCTTTGTTGAATATCAGGTAGTTGTAGATGTGTGGGTTTATTTCTGGATTCTCTATTCTGTTCCATTGGTCTACAAGTCTCGTGCCAGTATCATGCTATTGTGTTACTATGGCTTTGTAGTATAATTTGAATTCAGGTATTGTGATGGATGCTCCCTGCATTATTCTTTCTGCTCAGGATTGCTTTAGTGATTCAGGGTCCTTTGTGCTTCTATATAAATTTTAGGATTTTTTTTTGTCATTAGGATTTTGATGGAGACTGCATTAAACCTGTAGATTGCTTTCTGAAATATACTGATTTTCACAGTATTAATTCTTCCAATTCATGAGCACAGGAGGTATTTCTATATTCTTGTGTCTTCTTCGACTTCTTTCTTGAGTGTTTTAAAATTTCCATTGTAGAAGTCTTTCACCTCCTTGGTTAGCTTTATTCCTAGGTGTTTTATTCTTTTTGAACTATTGTAAAAGGGATTGTTTTCCTGATTTCTTTCTCAGCCTGATCATTATTGGTACACAGAAAAACTACTGAGTTTTATATTTTGATTTGTATCCTGCCACTTTGCTGGTAGTATTTATCATTGCTAAGATTTCTGGTGGGGTCTTTAAGGACCATATCACCCTCAAATAGGGATAATTTGACTTCTTCCTTTCCTGTTTGGATCCCTTTTATTTATCTCTCTTGCCTTATTGCTATGGCTTGTTGTTATTGTTAGGGGCCATAAAGTTGAGTCTGACTCCTAGCTACCCTATGTACAACAGAATGAAACACTCCCTGACACTATGCCATGCCTGGAACTGTCAGTGTTTCTCTGCTATTCATAAGATTTTCAATGTTTAATTGTTTTAGGACTGGGTTTCCAGGTCTTCCTCCTAAGCCTAAAGTATTCCCAGGCGGTATCCCATCCAAGTACTAATCAGGCCTGACCCTGCTTAGCTTCCAAGGTCTGAGGAGGTCAGACACCAGGGTGGTATGATTTTAGACTATTTCTGTGGCTGAGTTCAATTGTTGTATTGAATAGCAAGGGAGAGAGTGGACACCCTTATTTCATTCCTGATTTTTGAGGAAATACCTTAAATTTTTCCCCATTTAGTATGATATTGGCTGTAGGTTTTTCATATGTTGTCTTTATTATATGGAGGTGTGTCCCTTTAATTCCTAGTTTCTTCAGAGCTTTTATCATAAAAGGACATTGAACTTTGTGAAAGGTTTTTTCTGTTGAGAAGATCATGTGACTTCTGTCTCTGAATCTATTTATGTGCTGTATTACATTTATTGTCTTACATATGTTAAACTACTTTGCATCTCTGGAATGGATTGAACTTGATGATAGTATATGATCTTTTTAATGTGTTGTTGAAATCAATTTGTAAGTATTTTTGTTAAGGATTTTTGCATCTATGTTCATCAGATAAATTGGTCTGCATTTTCCTTTTGTTGTACCCTTATCTGGTTTGAGAATTAGGGTATTACTGGCTTCATAGACTGAGTTTAGTAGTGTTCCTTCCAGTTCTATTTTATGGAATAGTTTGAGGAGCATTGGTATTAATTATTCTTTAAAGGTCTTATAGAATTCAGCAGTGAATCCATCCAATTCTTGACTTTTCTTTATTGGAAGACTATTACTGCTTCAATCTCACTGCTTACTATAGGTCTATTTAAGTTGTTTATATCCTCTCAGTTTAATTTTGGTAGGTCATATATGTCTAGGAATTTATCCATCTTATCTAAGTTTTCCAGTTTTTTTGAACATAAATTTTCCAAGTATTCTCTAATGATTCCCTAGATTTCATTGCTATCTATTGTAATGTCCCCTTTTTATCTCTAATTTTATTAATTTGAGTCTTCTTTCTTTTGGTTAATTTGGCTAAGGGTTTGTTGATTTTGTTTATCTTTTCAAAGAATCAGCTCTTTGTTTCATTCATTCTTTACATAATTCCTTTAGTCTCCATTTCATTAAATTCTGTTTTGTTGTTTACTTTTTCTTTCCATCTACTGATTTGGGGTTTTGTTTGTTCTTATTTTTTTAAGACCTTGAAGGGCATCATTAAATTATTTGAGTGCTCTCTGACTTTTTAATGTAGGCTTTCATAGCTATAAACTTCCCATTTAGAACAGACTTTGCTGTATCCCAAAGGTTCTGGTAGGTTGTGTTTTCATTTTCACTTGATTCTAGAATCTTTTAATTTCTTCCTTAATTTCCTCATAGATCCACTGATCATTTAAGAGTGTATTGTTCAGTCTACATGTGTTTGTATAGTTTAAGTAATTTCTGTTGCTATTGATTTCTAGTTTTATTCCATTATGGTCTGATAAGATATAAGAAATTATTTTGATTTTTCTGTATTTGTTAGGACTTGACTTATGGCATAAATTGTGACATATTTTATAGAAAGTTCCATGGGCTGCTGAGAGGAATATATATTCTGTAGCTTTTGAGCAGAATATTCTGTAGATGTTTACTAAATCTGTTGATCTATTGTGCTGTTTAAGTCTGAAGTTTTTTGTTGATTTTTCATCTGGATGTTCTATCCATTGAGGAGAGTGGGGTATTGAACCCACTCATTATTATTGTATCTGGACCTATCTGTTCTTTTGTATCCAGTAGTGTTCATTTTATGAAATTGGGTACACTAATTTTCAGTTAATATATATTTACAATAGTTCTTTCTTTCTTTCTCTTTCTTTCTTTCTTTCTTCCTTTCTTTCTTTCTTTATTTTTATTTTTTATTTATTTATTTTTTTGGTACTGGGGGTTGAACCTTGTGCTTGCATGCTTTGCAAGTGCTGGATCACTGAGCTGCATGCCCAGCCCATATTTTTTTACTTTTTGAGACAGGGTCTTGCTAAATTATGCAGATTGCCTCTGGTCTTAAACTTGTGATCCTCCTGCCTCTGCCTCCTAAATAGCTTGGGATTACAGGTGTGTACCACTGCGCCTGGCAACAATTGTTATTTCTTGATAGATTGTTCCCTTTACTAATAGTAGTAACCTTGTTTATCTCTTCTGACTAATTTTAACTTGAAGTGTACTTTACCTGATATAAGGATATAAGGGTGGCTATTCCTTTTTTTTTTTTTTTTTTTTTTTTTTTTTTTTTTTTTTTTTTTTTTTTTTTTTTTTTTTTTTTTTGGCTTCCACTTGCTTGGTATATCAATTTCCATCCTTTTACTTTTAGTCTGTGAGTGTCCTTGCCAGTGAGATGTGTTTATTTCAGACAAAAACTGTTGGGTCTTGTTTTTTAATCCAATCTAATAGTCTATGTCTTTTATTGGAGAATTAAGACCATTTATATTTAGGATTATTATTGAGAGGGTTTTTGTTGAGTCTTGAAATTGTATTGAGTGCTTTCCTGGTTGGTTCATATAGTATTCATTCTTTTCTTTTTCCCTTATTCATCTTTGGGGCTTGTTGTTTTTTTAGTTGAGATGACTGATTCTCTCCTATTTCCCCTTAGTTCATCTGGTCCTTTCATGAAGATTTTTCTTTCCTATACTTTCATGAGTAAGACTGTCTCTTTCTTCCTTTTGTGTGCATAGAATTCCTTTAAGTATCTTCTACAATACTGGTCTGGTGGTCATGAATTACTTTAGTGTGTGCTTGTCTTGGAAGATCTTTATTTCTTCATTGATTTTAAAGGATAACTTTGTTGGATGAACAATCTTGGTTGGCAGTTACTTACTTTAGGGCTTGAAATATATAATCTCATGCTTTACTGGGCTTTAGGGTTTGTCCTGAAAAGCCTGACTTTATTCTGATGAGTTTGCCCTTGTAAGTGAGTTGGTGTTTTTCTCTTACAGCTTTTAATATTGTTTCTTTGTTTCATAGTCTTGGCATTTTAACTATAAAGTTTCACAGGGAAGTCCTTTTCTAGTCATGTTTATTTGGGGTTCTACATGCCTCTTGGGGTTGGATGTCCATTTCTTTCTTTGAGCAATTTTCTGCTATAATTTTGTTGAATAGGTTTTCTATGCTTTTAGTTTTTATTTCATCTCTTTCTTCTACCCCCTGCAGTCTTAGACTTCATCTCCTGATCATGGCTCAGAGTTCTTGGAAGTTGTGGTCATGTTGTTTTATTATTATTTTTTCTTTGTTGATATCTAAATGAAGTATTTCCTCAACCTTGTCTTCCATATCTGATATTCTGTCTTTTGCTTGATATAGTCTACTTGTGATATTTCTACTGTGTTTTTTACTTGATTTATTGAATTCCTCATTTCCAACATTGCTCTTTCTATCTTTCTTTTTTAAAATTTCAATCTCAGTCTCCTTGCTGAGTCAGGAGGATCTTGAGCCCCAGGCCAAAGGCAATCTGCACAACTCAATGAGATCCTGTCTCAAAACAAAAATTTAAAAAGGATTGGGGGTACTGCACAGTGGTACAGCATTTGGCCCATGCAAAACTCTGGGTTCATTCTCCAGTACAGCAGATGTAACTGGAGCAGCTTCTTTCTGTGTCCTCTCCTATTGAAGTCTGTTAGGTGAAGGTGATGATCAGTTGAAGATAGGATCTTTTATCAGACTTTGGCTCAGAGTTGCCAGTCTTTGACAGAGTCATCTCCACTCCCCAGGAAGTGGGGCTACTATTCACCGTACTCAAGCCTCCTGCTGCCCAAACCTCTCAGTATGTCAGCACCCCACTTTCCTCCTCTCTGAAACTGCTTGCCACAACTGTGTTATACCCTGGGTTTGTGGCATGCTACCCCCTCCCTTACTGGTGATTATTCTTTGTTTTCAGGCCCTTAGAGTAGCTCAATCTCACACAATAGGTGCCCTCTCAAGATGGCACCCTATCAAGGTCCTCTAAGATGTGGAGCATGGCAATATGAATCTCTTCTCCAATGCTGAGCCTTCCAGTCATGAAGAGTCACTGTCTCACAAAATCCCCTGAATAGATACAAGGGCTTCATGGACTATGTGAGTGTCCTATAGGACTGCCAGTCTGCCCCCCAGGGATGTCTGCCTTGCCTTTTTGGGTGAGGGTGCTGGTTCACCTATCCAAGGGGGAGCCAAGGCTGGAAATGTGTCCTGCTCACTCCTTCTTGCTGCTTAGTTCTGTTGTGCACTCTGAGACCATCCTATAACCTCCTATGTGCTTTTCCAGTCTTTCACTCATTGAAATAGAGTCCATTCCTTCCTGTTCTCCTTTGTTTTACCAGATCACATGGAGACAGCCTCTAATCTAACACCAGAAACACTAAAGAATTTGCAGAAGAGAGGCAGAAACCCTCTGTAAGGAGGTCTCCAGGACCTAAGGCATATAGGAGCTCCAGAAAGAGGCTCTGCTGAACTAGGTCAGAAAACCAGCATTGGTGTTGGTGTAGGGGCAGCTATGGCAAATGAGACAATAACCACAAGGAGATTTTAATAAGTTCCAAAGATCTAGAAAGGGACATGTGAGTGGGGCCAACATGCTCAACCAGAAATAGAACCTGGGGCATGAGCTGGTAAGGCAAGGAAAGTAATGAGCAGTGTTTCAGTGCAGATGGTACACCGACAGGAGTGGCTGAGGCGTCAGGAAGAGTGCCCCGTCCTAGGAGCTAAGTGCTGCGGTGAGGGTGGGCACTTGAGCAGAAGGCTAGGAGTTCTCTGAAGCAGGAGGAAAGCTGCCGTCCATCAGAGCACAAGGGAATGAACTAGCACAGAGGGAGGTATGGTTTTCACTTTGGTGCTGGGCCAACAAATGTGTTTCTCTCTGACAGCTTCTATCATATTAATGACATGTAAGGAAAAGGTCTTTGGGTGAAGGTGATGGAGTTTGAGGAGAAAGGACAAAGTTTGCATTTGTCCCCTTGAGAAGGGGATGGCAAGCTTCCCAGAACGTCAGAGGACCACCAGACAACGTGGAGGCAGGTGATTGTAAGTGCAGTAGAGAAGGCAGGGGAAGAGGATCCAGGGCATTTTCAGGTGAGCCATTACAGTGACTACTGGGGAAAGTTGCTGCAACCAGCCATTTCACTGACACGCTCAGACCCTGGTCTCTCCAGGTCTGTTCTTATCACCTGTTTAATTTCTTCAGCGAGGTAGAGGGCCTGTGCCTGGCTCCAGGAGGTCTGTCACAGGGTGGGAGAGGGACAGAGTCTCCCTGTTCATCATGTCGATTCACCATATCCTCCTGTTTGCATCCTTTGCTGGTCCTAGAGGCCCTAAGGTCAAAGTCCCTTCTGTTAAACTTCTGTTAGTTTAGAGAATCCATTGCTTTTCTCCTGCAGAGGCTGAGATGCTGAGAAGGGCTAAGAGTAGGAGCATGTGAGACCCTAACTGTAGGAAGAGGAGTGAAAAGCAGGGACGGCCACTTTAAAAGGATGCCTCTCTTCTTGTGTCTGCTCTGCACCCTGATCCCTGCAGCTTGGCAAGAGGTAGGTTCACCCCGTGCATCTGCAGCACTGTCCACTGGGTATAGCCCCTGGCCCTATGGTCTCCTCACCCTGTGGCGATAGGAGGCCCATGCTGGGGCCAGCTAGTGTGGGGTTGTGGCAGAGGCTTGCACTGCCCACATGTATAGGAGAGGTGACACTTAATATTCAGGTAACTAGAAGATTACAAACAAGTCACGTTGTCTACTTAATTCTCTATACCTTTGTAAAATGAGATCTGCCCATCCAGACAGGAAACAAAGATCCACCATTGCCTCCTAATCCAAATCACAAGACAGATGAGAATAGTGTTGGAGGACTCTGTCTCCCACAGCATCTGCTGCAGTCCTAAATCACTAGGGGTAGTCTGCTAAGAGTTCCTTTGTCTGTGTTCTTGGATCCCTGGCCACAAGTTTCATGACCCAGGAGGTAGAAGACACAGGACCCCACAGCTCACGGTTGGGGCTCAAAACCTAGCAGGTGATATAAAGGGATGCTAGTCTGGATTCTTCCCTCAGCTTCTGACCCTCTATCCAAGGTTCACACCATCGAAGGGGGTAGAGGCAAGTGCTGTCCGGTCCACACACATGAGCTGCCGAGAGAGGCAGAGACTGCTTTCTGCTGGGGGCTCTTCAGACCTTTCACACTGGGGAAAAACAAAGGGGCAGGAATCAGAAGGCTGAGGACAAGGAGCCAACTTTCCTTCTTACCAGCTGGTGACTGTAAGCATAAGCCATAAAATGTAGCAGCTCTGTTGTCTAAGCTGGATTCTGTCTCTGTCACTTATTAGACACATGGCCTTGGCAAGCACCTTAACCTTTCTAACCATCAGTTTACTTATTATTGAGATGGAGAATGGTACCACTCTCACTTCCAGAGTTGCTATGAGGACCAAGTGAGGTAATACTTGTAAGGTACTTAGTACAGTGTCTGGCACTTAGGAAATATTCCATTAAGGGATCTGAGGACAATGAAAAAGGTGATAAAATAAAACAGGCACTTAGAGCTCTAGGGAACATCCAAAGTTAGTTCTCCTCCCCTTGCCTCCATTTGTTCAGTTATAAAATGAAAATATTGCTGCAATCCCTATGCGGTTGTCATGGTTTGAATGTAAAATGTCCGCCACAGGCTCACAGGTTGTACATTTGGTCCCCAGCTGGTGACACTATTTTGGAAGGTTCTGGAGACTTTTGGAAGTAGAATAAAGCTGGAGGAGGTGGGTCACTGGGATGGGGGTGTTCGTGGGGGTGTATCATCCCTACTCCCACCTTGTAAGTTCCCTTTGCTTTCTGGTCCACTGTGATCTGGCCATCTGTCCGCCATCACATGCTTCCGCCACCATGATGTTCTACCCAAGCATATGAGGCCAAGCAACTGTGGACTAAGCCCCCTGAAATTGTGAGGCATATAGACCTTTCGTCATTTAAGGTGTTTCTGCCAGGTATTTTGTCACAGTGATGTGAAAGTAACTAATACACTGGCCTTCCTCAAACTGTCATTTTGGGATCACAAGAACTGAAGCAGTGGCTCCTAAGTGGCCATCTTCAGAGTCGTCACAACATGATAAAGTTTTCATCCATTTGTGGAGAAATGAGAAAAACAAGAATATACGGGCATGTTTTACTAGTCAAATTGCTCCCAATTTTAAAAGACTGCCTTATGCTGATATCATTTCTAATCATTGTACATGGGTTGTGGCCTGCAGCCACAGCCCCTTGGCATCCGATCTCATCATATCTCGGAAGCTAAGTAGGGTTGGGCCTGGTTAGTCCTTGGATGGGAGACCACCTGGGAACACCAGATACTGCAGGCTTGGGAGACGGAGCTGGAAGCCCACTCCCAAAAAATAATCAGCCACTAAAATCCCTGTGAATAGCAGAGCAGCAGTGACAATAGTGCCAGGCATGGCAAGTCTCAGGGAATGTTTCATCTGTTGTATACAGGGTTGCTTTGAGTTGGACCCAACTCAATGGCACCTACCAACAACAACAACAATATATGTGTTGTATTAAAATATCACTTCTTTTATGAAAGGATGGTGTCAGTGGTACCAATGGTTGGTTGTTTTTAAGGGCCTTAAGTTATCAATCCCATATTGGTCACTTATGTTTTTGAAATCTTACTGATTGGCAGGTGGCACATGCCCATAATCCCAGTGACTCAGGAGGTAGAGGCAGGAGTTCAAGGGCAGAGGTGGCCTTCTTAGTTTAGCAAGACCCTGACTCAAAATAAAATATGGCTAGGGGTGTAACCCAGTTGTAAAGCACTTGCAGGGTATGTGAAGGCCCAGAGTTCAACCCCAAAGTATCAAAATAAATAAATACATAAAATCTTACTGGTCTATGAAATCAAAGTCTATAAAGAAACTTCCCGGATAAGGAGTTTGAAAAGTTTGCCATTGTAAAGTTCTCTATTTTGTTGTTGTTAGGTGCCGTCGAGTCGGTATCCGACTCATAGTGACCCTCATAGGGTTTTCAATGGCTGAGTGCTTTGGGATTGCCTTGGGAGTGGATTGCCAGGCCCTTCTCCCATTTTTGCGGTGCTGGGAATTGAACTCGGGGCCTCAGAGACTGCAGCGCAGCGCTCTACCCACTGAGCCAAATCCCAGCCCCAAAGTTCTCTATAGAGACAGCAAAAATAACAGCACTATATATTAGGCCCCTACCACTTTCTAGGGAGGGCTGAGAAAAGTTACACATTTCCTATATTCCTCACAACAGTCCTGCAGGCTAGGTGTGGTTTAGCCCATTTGACAGGTGAAGAAACTGAGACTTAAGAGGATAATAGCTGGGCTCATCATTCAGGGGGAAGTTCAATACCAAGCCTGCCTGTCTCAAACCTCACAGGTTTCCCTGGCCCACACTAAAGGATGACTATGGAGGAGGCCTTGACAGGGCCCACAAGACTTCACCCCTATAAAAAGTAATCACACCTCAGGCTTATGTACAAATTACTTATCTTCTCTCTGCCTCTAGCATCCAACTGGGAAATTAGGTAGAAATCGGGGTCAGGCTGAAAACAGATGGAGAGTCAAGCTGGGCTGTCTTGGGAAATAAAATTAGCACAAAGAAGCCATTCTCTATGATTCTCTGTGATTCGGTGCCCTTTGACTGTTTATGAAACTGTGAAACAACCCAGCCCGGGACATTGGCTGTACGCAACTTGGATACAGAGACAGCAGCCATCAGCAGGTCCCTTCCTCTCTTTGGCCCTGTGATTCCCGCCCCGTGCCTTCTCACAGCTGCTTAGGTTCTCCCTTGCGATCTTCTTAATGCACAGGTCCCAGGGGTCTCCTGAGGCCTCCCCCTCCAACCTCCCACTGGAGCAGGCATAAGGCTGTGTGTTGCTCCTTTGCTCGTACTTACCTTCTCAGTGACTCTGTGGGAGGAAGTTTTGTCATTTTAAAGATGAAGCTAAGAAACTGGCCTAGGGGTTACACAACCTGCAAGGGGCTGAAGAACCTCCACCCAGCGGGGGCTGCAGCGCTTGGATGCGTGTCTCCCGTTTCATCACTGAGGAAAGAAGCACTAAGAGGCAGCGTTTCTTGGGCTCATCTCCCAGAAGCTGCGCCCTCTCTGGACAGCAGGGCAGTCACCATGACCCTGTCATGTCCTGGACCATTTGTTCAGGGCCAATTCCAGCCCAACAGTCTTCCAGTGCTTTACACCATAAGACTGGATTTACAGAAGTGTGTATCTGAGACATGGTAATTCTGGTGGTAACAATGATTCAATTCTAAATTTACCCTTTCTTTTTAAGTTGTAAGTCAAGGGCTTCCTCATTCTATCTTTGGCCCCTTTTAGTTAATTTGTTCTTAGAGAAGACAGTTTAACAAATGACAAATTCTGCACAGTCATCCAGTTTTTGTTGCTGCACTTAGCATTCATGGCTTGACATGAGGATTTCCATTATTTTCTCTTTTTACTATTATTGTCATTGTTAGGAGCTGTCCAGTCGATGTCCGACTCATAGTAACCCTATGTACCAAAAGCAGAACACTATTGTCAGTGGTTCTCTGTTCTTCACAGGGTTTTCAATGGTTGATTAATTTTGGGGTTGCCGGGTTCGTCTCTCAAGCCTACAGCACCTGGTGTTCCCATCCCAGGCAGTCTCCCATCCAAGTACTAATGAGGCCTGGACCTGCTTAGTTTCTGAGATCTGAGGGGATCGGATGCCATAGTTGTATGGCTGCAGGCTTTTTACTATTAATTTTATTTTATGTATTTATTCATTTATTTTTATTTTTTTCAGTGTCTCAGTATGTAGCCCAGCCTAGCCTCAAATTTGCAATCCTCCTGCCTTTACCTCCCAAGTGCTGGGATTATAAGCATGTGCCACCATACCTGGTATTTACTCTTTTTTGTTTGTTTGTTTGTTTGCAGTACTGGGGGCTGAACCCAGAGCCTTGTGCATACTTTACATGTGCTCTGCCACTAAGCTGCACCCCAGTTCCTTTTTTATTTTTTATGTTGAGACAGGGTTTCCTTAAGTTACATAGGCTGCCTCTGGCCTCAAACCTGCCGTCCTCCTGCCTCTGCTTCTGGAGTCACTGGTATTATGGGTATGCACCACCACACTTGGTTTACTGTTATTTTTAAATGCACCAAAATGATGCATGCACTTGATTGGAAGTGAGAGTATACAAGAACTTATTATCCAAAGCTCTATCCCTCCCCAATCCATTTACACTCACTTGGTGGTGGTAAGAGAATAGTATCTCTCCAGTAGCTACCTCCATGTCCCTAGCTAAGTATTTTATAGTGTTAATTTTTGAATCATTAAATTTAACCATCGTTCATTGCCTTGGTGAATGGAGATTTAGCTCCCTTACTCCTCCCCCTACTCCACTGCCCTCTCCAACAGATCTGTGGCACTAGACTTTGTTATTATTTGGAGCCATCAGATCAGGTCTGATTCATAGTGACCCTATGTACAACAGATAAAACACTCTCCACACTCTCAAACACTGCACCATGCCTCGCACTATGCCAGTGCTTCTTTGCTATTCATGGGGATTTCAATGGCTGATGGTTTCTGAAGTGGGCTGCCAGGTCCCTCTCCCATTTTTGCTATGCTGAGGACTGAACCTGGGTCCTCAGAGAGTGCAGTATAATACTTTACCAATTGAGCTAAACCCTAGCCCAGCACTAGACTTGCTCCTGTAGGAATAAATTTAACTAATGTAGTCATGTGTCACACAATGTTTCAGCCAACGATAGACCACATATATGATGGTAGTCTCATAACATTACAATGAAACCAAAAAATTCCTACCGCCTAGTGATATGATAACCATCATAATGTCATAAGGCAATGTATTACTCATGTGCCTGTGGTGATACTGTGTAAACACTTCTACTGCACTGCCAGTCATAGGAAATTACAGCACATACAGTTAGGTACAGTACACACTACTTGGTAATGATAATAAACGACTGTTACTGGGTTATATATTTACTATACTATACTTTTTATTGTTATTTTAGAGTAAATTCCTTCTACCTAGAGTTTACTGTAAAACCATAATGCCATGTTATTGCTGCCAGCAGCCTCTTACAGCTCATGTTTACCAAACTCTTGATTGCATAATTTTTTCTTGCAATTGATTTAATCTCATGTTGTTTTATTCATTGTGGCCCTAGGAGCAATAGGCGCTCGCTCGCTCTCTCCCTCTCTCTCTGTCTCTCTCTCCCCCACCCCCCATCTCTCTATATCTATGCATACCCCACATAGCCTAGGTGTGCAGTAAGCTCTACCATCTAGGTTTGTATAAGTACATCCTATGATGTTCACACAACAACGAAATCACCTAATGACACGTTTCTCAGAATGTATCCCAGGCATTAAGCAATGCATGACTGCATTTAAATCTGTTTCCTCTTGTTCTATCTACTGTAAGTACTATTTCCTCTCTTCTTACTGTGGCAGTTAAGGATGTAAGAACTTCCCTTCTCTTTCCTTCCTTTCCATTCATTATCCCATGTCAGCCACCTCTCTCTCTCTCTGTGTGTGCGTGTGTGTGTGTGCATGTGCGTAGTATTGTCAAGGCAGATCACATTAGCATTCTGGCCTATAACTTCTACACTTTATCTAATACAGCTTCAAGCTGGTAGCTGTGCTTGGCCTCCTGATCCTCCATCTTTCTCTCCTTTTCATTGGATGGATGGATTTTACCTTGGTTTGCTACTCACATCCTGCCCCTTAAAAAGCCAAACTCTATACGTTCTACCTCCTTTGCCTTTCAGGTTCGACCCCTTGACAACCACTCCATCCTTGCTGCTCATGGTAATAAGGCACTCAGTCTGTGGTGATGGCTTTGAGTGCCATCAGGGTCTCTGTTGTCTCAGGACCGTTGTTCCCATTGCTATCAGGGAGCTCAGCTCTGTGTCATCTTCTACCGTCAGCCTATCAGGTCTTCAGAGGACAACTAAGCTTCACGATGATGCTGGTGTTCTCTCAATATTCTTTACCACCTTGGGAAATGGCACATCCCCCAGAGCCTTTCATGGAACATGATTGGCTGGTGGGTTTTCTGGCCTGTGTCACACGACCCTTCCAGCATGCCTGCTTCTCTGGACCCCTTGGCCCCTTCCTCTACTGTGTGCCATGCAGTTTTGGAATTTCTATTTTACTTTCTTTCTAGGAATCAACTCAGCAATGTATCAGCCCCACCTTCCTGGCTCTCTGCCAGGGTGTTAGTCCTGTATTACTGCAGAGTGCCCCTGCAGCGGTAAATTACCCACTGGCTGACTTCAAGTCCTGGCCCCTCTAATCTCATGCCCTCAGATGCCTGTCTCTGGGCATGCCCTCTCGGCTCCTGGGCCACATGTTGGCCTTGCTGTATGCTCTCACTTTGACATATAGTGCTGCTCTCCCTCTGTAGGCCCAGCACTTTGCCCCGAGCTTTTGTTGTGACTTAACCCTTGTTATTGGCCTGATGGCCAGAAGAGGAATTGGGAATAGATTCTGGCAAGGAGAAGGACCTTGTTATTTTGCAAGGCAGAGGCTACTGTACTATCTTTTAAGCAAAAGAGAGTACTTGTCTTTAACAGGGGCATAGTGGGGTGGGAGGGGGTGGGTACTTTCTCCAGGCTCAGAAGGCCTGAAGGCTTCCTGATCTTCATGTGTGGGGGTCCAGATGTCCCCACCCCACTCCCCAGGTCTCACTCCTTTCCAGCCGTGACAACTATGGAGTTGTAGACTTGCTGGGACCGAGATACCAGTCCTCTCTGGAGATCAGATACCCTCAAGATTAAAGATCCTGAGCATTTTCTGTCCTCCAGATGCAGGTGATGAAAATTATCTCCCACCAAAGGAGGCCCTAAGTTGGCAATATCACCCTCTGCTTTTCCTTGTCCATCTCCAAGGCACCTATGGCTGTTCGCAACAGCCATCGGATGGCATAGTCCTTACAATTACAGCTCCCCAAGCCCTTAAACATCGGAGCTACTGCACCCGTTAGTACATCCATTCCACCACTACTCCATCCCAATGCACTCTCAGCAATAGTGTTAGTGATCAAACTACACAACCTGCCAAGACTCCACCCACCAGCCAGCCAGAGGATGATCCAGCCTCATTCCCATTTTAGAGTCAGTTCCTCAATTTTTGGTGACTACTATGTTAGGTGGGCTGGGATTTAGCTCAGTTGGTAGAGCACTGCTCTGCAGTCTCTGAGGTCCTGAGTTCAATTCCCAGCACTGCAAAACTGGGAGAAGGACCTGGCAATCCACTCCCAAGGCAATCCTGAAACAGTCAGCCATTGAAAACCCTATGAGGGCTGCTATGAGTCGGATGCCGACTCGACGGCACCTAACAACAACAACTGTGTTAGGTGGGGTCCTCCAGAAAACTGACGGTGAGCTGGAGAGTTGTAAGCAGACATATTGGACCGTGCTCAGAGCAAGATAGCTATGACGGAGAGGGAGAAGCAGATTGGGCAAGCAAAGGCCTCAGCCAATCACATTTTGAGCTCTGGAGCTAAAGGACCCTGTTGGATTTGTCCCAAATTGAAACAAAGGAGCCAGGCCTTTGTGTCTTCCATCAAGCAGTCTTTGGAAGGGCATTGTCCTTGAGGAGGTGGCGTAACCTTGGACCAGGCTTCCCTCAGCTGAGGGCAGTGCTGGAGTCATAGGCCATAGTGAGGAAATGGGTGCTGGGTCCTTATGGGAGGAATTTGGGTGGCGTAGCACAGCATCCACTAGAGCCCCAGACAGCACTTGTCAGCCTAGAATAATTAGTAATAGTGTGCCTTTCCCTTTTGAAGGTGTACCAGTGTGGATGATAAATTTTGCTGCCTTCCTACTCATGAGCCACCACCATGCTTCCTACTGCTCTGCACATGGAGGACACGACACAAGTAGATCTTCCTTCCCAGTCTGTCCCCTTGATGTGATCAGCTCCTCCACTTCCCCACAGAAGCCATCTTTAATGAGCTCACAAGGTTACAGGTGCTACATACCAGATACATCATCACCTGAGGGGGGAGGTCAAGAAGCTTGATGGTCAAAGACTGCTTGATGGAAGACACAAAGGCCTGGCTCCTTGAAAAGAGGACACACAGATTGTGAAGTCATTGCTTCTGTAACCCTAAATGTAAGCCAAGCAATGCTTCAGGGCTGGGAGGAGCCCTGCCCCAGCCAACCCCTTGCCATCTCCTAAGTTATCAATGACCCATGGCCCACAGTCCCCAGCCCCTTGCTGTTCAGCAGCCTCCAGTGCTGCCTGTGAACCTGTGAAGGCAGAGCAGCAGGCGAATAACAGCAAAGACAGCTCCTTCTGCTGGCCACTTACAGCCCTAAGCCCCACCTCCCATCCTGGCTGCCCATCTTTTGAGGGCAGGCTGGTGTCTCTGTCCTTGGTGGTGGTGGCTCCTACCCTCTTCCTGAGCTGAATTGTGGTTGAAGAGTGAAATTCACCAGGGTAGTCATGAGGGACCCAACAAATGAGGGGAGCACTATAATTTGGGTGTTGAATTTCCCCCAAAGGCCCCGGGGTTTTAGGCTTGGTCCCCAGGGTAGTCTATTAGGAGGTAGCAGGGCCTTTAGGAGGTGGGGCCTAGTGGGAGGTCCTTCAGCCATCAGGGGCACACTCTCAGAGGGGTGGTGGGGCCGTGGTCTCTTCCTCACTCTCTTTTGCTTCCTGGCCATGAGGTGACCAGCTGCTGTGCCATGTGCTCCCCAGCAAAGGCCCAAAGCAATGGGTCACCATCCACTCTTGGACTAGAACCTCTAAAATCATGAGCCAAAATAAACCTTTTCTCTTTATAAGTTAATGATCTCAGGTATTTTGTTATAGTGACAGGAAGCTAATACAGGGAGTAACAGAGGTTTATGGGTGAGGCAGCCATTCCCCAGACTTTGCCCTTTACTCTGATGCCAATAAATCCAGAGCTCTGCATCCAGGGAGTTCTCCCTCTTTACCTGGGAGATTTCTGCTGAGATTTTCACTCACATCCCATAGGCAATGGTACCAGTTGAGAAACCAGTTTCTATAAGTCAGGTTCACCCTCATCCCCAAGTGCAGGCCCAGCTCTCTGGCTACATCTCAGAACTCTTTGTATCGTGATCCTGGGCTATGAGGACTCAATATCTGCTCTTCTACTTTGATAAATCACAAAGGAAACTCCTAGGGCCCTCAGCCCACCCACTGTACTTATCATGCTGCCTCTGTGGGCAGCATGATAAGTGCAGTAAAAAGATGTGAGCTTACTTCCCTTCCAGATAATGAAGAGACTGATGGACATTCTAGTGATATTCTACTCCCCCACCCTAGGATAGGTTAAGACTCCATTTCTTCTTCACTTCTTGGGTACTATATATATTTTAATGGCCCCCCATGAAAGCAGCAACACTGGCAGGCTGCTCTCTGTGCCTGCAGAATGAAGGAGCAGCCAGCCCCTTTCTGCCCTGTTTGCCAATTTCCTCAGATTCACTTAAAGGTTGAGTTTATCTATTTGGTTCTTAAATTATATATCCTTGGATAAGCAAAAAGGGCTATAATTAATGTCGTCTTTTAAAATAAATATGGAAAGTTACCACTCACATTTTCATGACACTTTGGCTCAGGAGATACTCCTTACAGAAGGATGGAAGAAAGGCGAAATTACTCTCATTGTCATTGCAGATGCGCTGAGTGCCTCACTGCAGCCTGATAGGAGGCTGGGTACATCCCATGATTCTCACCCTTCAGGTAAAGTGAGATGCAACACTCTGAGAGCAGAAGCTGTTTTGTTCATCTTGACATCTTCCGTGGCACTGGGTAGGATCCCTGTCCATAATGAGGACCCTAAATGTTTGTTGAAAGACTGAAATTGCCAAGATCACAGAGCTAGTTAGATTTGTGAGTTGCTAATCAGATGTTCTCTCCACTAATCCAAGCTCCCTTTGTCTGAGTGAGCCAAAGGCTCTGAACACAATCAGCAGGTTTTAGAAACAGCAACACTGCAAAGAAAAATAAGCCAAAAGCACAAATGAAAACAAATTTTGAACATAAAGAAGTGGGTCCCAGAAATCCATAGTGTTACTGCCTGACTGCCTCACTCATTATATCTCAAATGGAACAAACGTGCCATGACAGCCGGTAACCATGGGAAGGGAGGGGCCGTTGGCCCAGTGGTCCTCCAGCCCAGGGGAGCTGTGTCATCACACGTGGTAGCAGCACAGCTCACGTCTCCTCCCCTCCCCACCACTATGAGTCCTCTCAGGTGACTAGGCAGAGATGTCCTTGTGTCAGAGGGGGCCCATGGCTACGTGAGGCGAATTGAACCAATGCATCACACTCAGGGCGTGGGAGCTAATGCAATCAAGTCCCAGCCCAGAGCCCCTGTGGCTTATTATATCCATCAATTATCCCCTTTTGCTGAGCAGCCTGCTTCCAACTCACCAGGGTGAGCACTGGAGATCCTTCTGGGAGCAATGAATGTCAGCTGAGTTTTAACTACTCTTTAGTCTCCCCTGATACAAGACATGGGCTATTTAAATAGGCTAGAGCCTCTTGCTTTTTCAGCCTTCTAGAGGAAGGAAGGGGCTTGGATTTAGCTCAGCTGGTAGAGCACTGCTCTGCAGTCTCTGAGGTCCCAAGTTCAATACCCAGCACCCCAAAAATGGGAGAAGGACGTGGCAATCCACTCCCAAGGCAATCTCTAAACAGTCAGCTATTGAAAACCCTATGAGGCTCGCTATGAGTCAGACACAACTTGACAGCACCTAACAGCAACAACAAGAGGAAGGAAACTGATCAGAATCTACCATGAAAGTAAACTGGTAGAGACAGCCCCTAGAGCGGGCCTTCCTGTTCTCATCTGCTGTCTGTTGAGGTGCTTTGCTCAGGCCACCTTCCCACCTACTGTCTGTCTAGCACTGCCTGCCACATGTAGGGCACTGAGGAGGGGACTGCAAGTACAGCAGAGGGGCACACATCCACTCCCTCAATGAACAAATGGAAAGGAACCCTGACAAATCACATGCTTGCCCTGAGGCTCACGGTACCTATCAGGAAATCTCCTGATAATAATTCTGCAGATGCACCCAGCACATTACATTAACCAAGCCTCTTGGCCTTCATCAATATTTACACCAACACTTGAGGGATACTGTTATGCTCATTTTCTCAATGTCCTCATTTATGGAGTGCCTAATGTGTTTTATGTACTGTTTTAGCACTATCATTCAACAAATCATGCTATCGTATTGCCCCAAGAAGGGAGTTTTATTAGCTTCATTTTATAAATAAAGAAACCAAAGCTGAGAAACACTAAGTAACAGGCTCAAGATAAACAGCTTTGAGTCCACAGCCTGTGTGAACTTCCCACTACATCTTAGAGCAAGTGCAGAGGCTCAGAGAGAAACCAGAGCTCCAGCTATAGGCACCATCTTCTCTCATCCTGATTCATCTTTTAATGATGCAGATTTGAAGGGTGGGATGGAGAGAAGGATATCTTTTCCAGACATCAAAAGACCAAAAGGGTCTCTCAAATACAAGAAGCTCCAGCCCTTAAACTCTCCAGCCAGCTCTCTGGGAGCATTGAACTTGCTAGTGAGACATGCTCCTCATCCCTTAGAAGTCAGCCAGAGTTCCAGGAAGAAGATCTGGGGTGGAGGAGACAAGTTTTGTATCCAACGCTGGCAGGCCTGATTTTGAATCCTAGACTCAGACTTGGGCTGGCATCACTTATCCTTTTTGGGCCTCAGTTCCCTTATCTCAAAATGGAGAAAATAATACTTATTTTCCAGAATTCTTGTATGGTTTAGCGATAATGGCAAAGAATAGGTGTTCATTAAATGGTGTTGATGGGGGTGGCAATGGTGGTAGCAGCAAGTATTAGCAATCCTCCCCTAGATGGCCCAAGTTCATTTCCCTTTACATTGTTCTATGTGGGGATAAACAATAAGATGGAAATTATATAAAGAACTAAACAAACAACTACAACAGATCACATTTGGCAGCAAAATATTCTAATTGCTCAGTTAGGTTTGGAGGCCAAATTCTGTTATTATAAATATTATGAGAATTAAAATTCTGAGCAAAAAAAAAATTCAAATCTAAATGATAACATCTCTGAGCTAAATAGAAACCAACATATGTGACGTACATATGGTTCAAGAAGTAGCTACTTTCCTTTGTGCTGGTGATAGTGCACCTGGTTTAAATTCCTCAGAGGCTGGATGGATGTTCAGAACCAAGAATCTCAAATCATACAATCTAGGAAGTTTCTTGTGCTGAGTACAACTAAATGTAGAACACACCAACTACTAACTTGTATTTTCACAAAATTGTAACTACCCCCATTATATTATAACAAAATTATTTCCCCCATCTTTCCATACTCAGAAAAAATAATTCAGAAGTCTCACAAACTATTATCCTATCTTATTGCTTTGTTCTTCATTCAGTTCCATGTGCATTCATCTAAAACTAGTTTTCCTACTTCCTACTGAGGCATTGTGCAGAGCAGAGTGATGGCTACTATTGCCTTAGCATTTCCCTGTTTTAGTTCTGTGCTAAACACTCCATATACCTCACCTCTCACAGTCTCAGTTCCTGTCCTCAAGGGACACACGAACAATGAGGGGAGGCAGAACTATGCACACCACAACACACAGTGTACAGTCTAGATTCCCAAGAGGAGAAAGCACAGAAGGAGCAATATTTGATCCCAACTGGAAGAAACAAATGCTCCAAAGAGTAGGCAGCATTTGATTTGGAATTTGATGAAAGAGAATTTCAAGAGTCTGGAAGGTTGAAAGACAACCAAACCATTGTGGACAGAAAATATTAGAAATTGCAAAAACTCTCTAGAGACCAAGTAAATCCATAAAGCTGGGTAGTATTTACTGAGATGGGGAGGAGTCAGAGTGGGGAAAACAGAGCCCTATATCTTCGGGGGGCTGGGATTTAGCTCAGTTGGTAGAGCGCCCCTCTGCAGTCGCTGAGGTCCCAAGTTCGATTCCCAGCGCCACAAAAGTGGGAGAAGGATGGGACAACCCACTCCCAAGGCAATGCCGAAACAATCTGCTATTGAAAACCCTATGAGTGTCGCTATGAGTCGGACATGACTCAGCGGCACCTAACAACAACAACAACAACATATCTTCAGGCCCTACAATGACTATAGGCTTATAAATGACTAGTCATATAATTCTGTCTTCTTGAGTGGATAATTTTCCTATTGTTGACTAATTCACATTTGCTGGTCTATGAAGCTCAGAGGGTTCAGGCTATGAAGCACAGGCCTAGAGGTAGAAACTGGAGCCTTGCCTGCTAGGAGCAGTTCCAGTTGTGTTATTTGGTTCAGTCAGACCAAGGCCAGGAGAGGAGCAGAGAGCTGGCTCTAATGCCCATAGCGTGATGCGTTAGAGAACACTTGGTAAATTATGTGTCCATTAGCTAAGTGGCCGTGGGGCTTTATGACTCTCTCTCTTTTTCTAAACCAAAAATAACAATAACAACTAGCCATCTTCTGCTAGGGGGAGTATTTAATTTGTCATTAAACAATTACCACTGCTTCTCCAGACAGCTCCATTCTAAGCCCCAGATAATAAAAGTGGATGAAAAATCTGTGCTGTCATTCCGATTTACCTAGCCAGGACCTTGTGACAAGTAGCAACGTAGTCTCCATCTTACCAAAGAAGTTTGACAAACAAGCCAGTTCAGGAAGAGGCTGACTGTTTCAGGGCAGGAACCCTTCAGGGAGGGATCAGGTGTTCCAGCCTCAATGCCAAGAAGGCCTCCACTGGACAAGGTCCCTGATAATTCCTCCTGAGGACGATCTTCCCCACTCCACTCCGCTATGCCCTTTTGCCATGTCTTTCTGGGCCTATTGGTGTTGCAAGCTAGCTGGATTAGCAGAGAGATGATTCAGAAGTAAGTGTGTCCTTTGTGGGGAAAGAGCAGGGTTTTGTGCTGGGCAGATCACCCAGCTCTGGGCACAGTGAGCCCCAAACAACAGGACAGGGTGCTTATTCTCCCCAACCAATAGTGCATTGTTCCAGGGCAAGATAAAACTTACCAAACAGTATTTCCTCCCACAGGATGAAGCACATGGAATAGGAAGAAAATGGTCATTCCTTGACCTTCAGGATGACAGATTGTAATGTCATTGTTATACAGAGAACTGGCACAATGAGAATACGTGTTTTTTGCTACAACAAAGCACTTCTTGTTTCTTGAAGGGATTCTGTATTGAATGTGTCAATATCTCTCCAGACCTGAGAGACTGAGAATCCTGAAGAATCTTTATCTGCCATTGGACAGAAACCTCAGCTCCTAGTCTTTAGACTTTGTTTCATTATTGTCTTTTTTATTTTCTTATCTTTCTCTCTCTCTCTCTCTCTCTCTCTCTCTCTCTCTATATATATATATATATATATATATATATATATATTATTTATCACAGTACCGGGGATTGAACCCAGGGCTTGTACATGCTAGGCAAGTGCTCTACGACTGAGCTACATCCGCAGCTCCTTGGTTTCCTTTTTCTTATATAGGCCGTGGGTCCAGACATACTGTCATGAGTGGCCCTCTTTTGATTAGTTAACTTGTTGTTGTTGTTAGGTGCTGAGGAAATGTGTCTGACTCATAGAGAGCCTTATAGGATTTTCAATGGCTGATTGTTTTGGGGTTGTTTTGGGAGTGGATTGCCACGTCCTTCTCCCATTTTTACGGTGCTGGGGATCGAACCCAGGTCCTCAGGAACTATGGAGTAATACTCTACCAACTGAGCTAAACTCCAGTCCCAATTAACTTGTAAGTTAACTTCTTAATTCTCACGTTTATGATATAATTAATGTCAATGAACTACTTTAAAGAACAAGATTATAGACCATAATGTATATCTGACTATGTTTCTCCTCCACTAGACCTCCCTTTCTGCCCTACATAAGGCAACCACTTGCCTACTATTTTTACCAAGTGTTTTTGAAACTTCTTTATACACAATCTGTTTATATTTTGTTGATTCTAAATAGTAAAATAAATCAAAATAGCAAAAATATTCTTCTGAGTCTTCATTTTTCATTTGATATTTTCTACATGTAAATATGGTATGTGTTATATGTTATATAGTATATGCATTCACTAAATTGAGTAGCATGTAGCTATATTTTATTCATTTCTACTGTCATTATGTAGTAGTGCTCCAATTTATATATGTCACAGGGTATTTTTTCTGAAGTTTTGCTGGTATGAAAAATGCTGCTGGAACATAGTTATATGCATTTCCTGGTATCAAAAGCATTTATCTTAAATATACACCTGGTGGTGAAATTGTTAGACCACAGACTCTATGAATGTACAACTTTTTAAGACAATGCTAAAGTACTTGCCAAAATAGTTGTACTAATTTGCACTTCCATCAGAAAAGTGGAGAAGATCCAGTTAATGAAAATATTCTTGCCAAGCACAGTGGTGCATGCCTGTAATCCCAGCAACTCAGGAGATAGAGGCAGGAGGATCATAAATTCAAGGCCAGAGGCAGCCTGCATAACTTAGTGAGACACCCAGACCCAAAATTAAAAATTAAAAATGGGCTACAGGTACAACTCAGTGGTAGAGCACTTGCAAAGTATGTGCGAGGCCCTAGGTTCAACCCAAATACTGAATGAAAAAAAAAGTCTCACTGGCAGTTGGTCTCATTAGATTTCTCCATTTTTGCCATCAGGTGAGTGCACCAAGCTACAACAGTTTTAAAAAGAAATTTGAAAATCTATATCAAAATTTTAAATGTACTTGCTCTTCAATCCAAAAATATTGTTGCTTTTGAGCATCAGTTCTACTAAAAAAATGTTAAAGCAAGTACATACGAGTAACTTTTAAGGACACTTATTATGTAATCTTTTGTATTGGCAGAAGTTTGAAGTAACCTGAATATGCATCAATAAGTAATTGATTGAATAAATTATGGAAGTTCTTTACATAGATTAAAATGCAACCATGAAAACTAAAACTGAGTTAGAGAGGTGTGCAAAGCCTTGAGAAAAGCTTGCTGAGTGTTGTAAAGTGAAAAAAGCAAGTTGGGGAGTAATGTGTGTGGTGTGACCACGCATCAGCTTTTCTACCAAGGGGAACAGGTGCTATAAATTGCCTGTATCTGTGTGCGCAAAGGGAGGATGTGACAAAATACACCCCGCCTGTTAATATCGATTATGTCAGGAGAGTGGGACCCCAGGGAATACCACAGGCGGGGTCGGGGAGCAGTGCTGAGAAGGTGGCCCTGCTGGGGCCATAGCTCAGGTCCCTGGGGCAGGCTCTCCCTGGCCTTCAGTCTACTCCTGGGCCCATCAGTCAGCCTCTCTGTTTCCCACTGTATGGCTTCATATTCCCACATGACCAAATCAAAATCCCTTTTCCTGCCATTCGATGCCTGCCAAGAGATGTCCCCAGCCCACTGTGTCTCTCACTCAACTGTTCCGCCAGTGACACTTGACTTGAACTCTTTACCTGGAACCCCACCTCATCCCACCGGGCCCCTCACCACCACCGCAAAGCCTCCTCAGTCGGCCTCACCCCTCACAGGAGCCTGGGCTTTTCTCTGCAAAGTGTCTCCCGCCCATGGTCTCATGTTGTTATCAAAGTGGTGTGGGGCTGGAAGGACAAGGGCGCAGAAGTGAAGGCCTGGTAAGATACAGTGAGAGTCCCACGGTGACAAACATTGTAGGATCAGTGTCCAGGGCCCCTCTCCATGCTCTTCCTTCCAGCTCTTTCCTCCCTGTTCACTCCTGGCAAGGTGCCAGCAGGAGTGAGCCCAGGTTGCCACAACTGCAGTGGGATGGTCTCAGTCAGCCTCCCACCCTTCAAGGTGAGAGGCTGGAACCCGGCCCCACAGCCGGCACCCTGTCCCCAGTGGGTACCCCAGCTCACTCTCATGGACTTCCCAGGATCCTCTGCAGGTAGCACCTCAGTGAGAACAGGGCGAAAGATGCAGCTTGGCCCACTGTGTGGTGACCTATATTAAGGGAAAAGTCACAGGTGGATTCTTCCCTCACAGTCCCACAATCTCCTCCATAGGCCTCTGAGCCAGTCAATGAGCATAGTCTCAAAACAAATAGATGACAGCTGCCTAAGGCAATAATTTTGTGGCCTAAAACGTTTGAACAATAATAAGGGCTGATAGGAGAACACAACCCAAAGCTGAAATGAAAGTACTCAGTAACACCATGAATGGGTCAGATGAGCTTCAAGGCAAGCGTGGGCAGTTTGTTGAACCTTTCTGAATCTCAGTTTCCTCATCCACTCAGGAGTGTTTTCAATGTCCTTTGTAGGGTATTGTAACCCTAGTACTATTCCTACTGCATGCAACCCGTGTTGTTGTTGTTGTTAGGTGCCGTTGATTTGGCTCTGACTCATAGCAACCCTCACAGGGTTTTCAATGGCTGATTGTTTCGGGATTGCTTCGGGAGTGGATTGCCACATCCTTCCCCTGTTTTTGCAGTGCTGGAGATTGAATCTGGGCCCTCAGAGAGTGCAGAGCAGTACTCTACCAACTGAGCTAAACCCCAGCCCCATGTAACCCATATGCAGCTACATCATGAGGTACCCTGAGCTAAGGGTTCCGTGTTGTGCTGGGTACACACCAGACCTTTTTCCACTGCCTGTGTTCCCAGCTCCTTTTCCGAATTCTCATTCCCAAAGAATGATGTGTGCTGAGGCTGCAACAAGAGATGAGTTCTTGCTGCTTAGAAACAGAGAGGAGCAGATTTGTTTTCCCAATGAGAAGCGGGGAGCGCCTTGTGCTCCTGGGTACCCTGCCTCAGCCTATGGACACAAGGAAAACACCTGAATGAAAAGTGAGGGGCAATAGCTGGGCACTGTGGAGCACCCCTATAATCCCAGCAACTTGGGAGGCTAAGGCAGTAGGATCATGCGTTCAAGGCCAGAGGCAGCCTGCACAATTTAGCAAGACCCTGCCTCAAAATAAAAACTAAAAACAGGTCTGGGGGTGCAGCTCAGTAGTTGACTGCTTGCTTAGCATGTACAAGGCCCTGGGCTTAACCACCTAGCAATACAAAAAAAAAAAAAAAAAAAAAAAAAAAAAAAAAAAAAAAAAAAAAAAAAGTGAAGGGCAATAAATGGGGGGGGGGGCAATCACAAATCCAGTGACCTTATGACAGGTAGGAGGATGTCCCCAGGGCTCTGAGAAGTCAGCAGAGGGGAGAGCCTGCTCTGGGAACAAGGAGTCCTTCTGTTCCTACCTTGCCCCTTAATGGCTCTAGGAGTCCCTTCTCTTCTCTGGGCCTCAGTTTCCCAGTCTTAAGAATGACTGGGTGAGAAATGATGATATTTGATTATTACAAGTATTGTCACCTCAAGAGGTGCCACTTCTCAGAGCTAGCTGGCTGTGGCATCGAAGTGCTGGCTCTAGTCACGATTCCAGCAGCCCTGATAAAATAATGCTCTTTGGAAATGTTCCTGCGATAAGTAATTTCCATGCTGATGCAAAGCACATTTGTGCTTCTGCTGCAGGATGGACCATTTAGTGAATTACTTCTCCCTCTAACCACTTGGTGCCCTAGGAGAGTTCATTCATTTCACACAGGCAAGCAATTTTCTCCTGTAAGTTCACCCACAAGCCTCGCCAGGCCTCCAAAGCTTTGGAAAATTACCCAAACTTCCTCCCCACACCCTGGCACACTGAACAGGATCCTTCAAGGTTGTTCCGCTGACTGCTAGTTCCCTGCTGAACATTTACAAAACACCTCCTGGGTACAGAACCTTGCAAGATGCGCTTGGCAGATACAGAAGACAGATGTGCCAAGCCTCCACTGACTCACAAATAAACCTGGGAGACAAAACAAGCCCACATCAGGGTTAGCAGACTTTCCTTGGTGCCCTGGGCCAGGCCTGTTGGTCTCTCTTTCTCCAGCTGAAAGATGAGGGCAGTTGGATATTCATCTCTTAAGATCCTTCTCTTCAGCCTTCTAAAGGGCTTACACAAAACACACGGAGCAATTCCAGCGCATGAAGGAAAGGGCCTGCCTGGCTCCCCCAAAGCCTGTCCTTACTGCACCTCAACACCTTCCATGAGCATCTGCTCCCCACCAACAGTGCCTCCCCTGCCCTCTGCTGCCCCAGTCCTTCTTTCCTGGAGCGCTTCTTGACTTCTGTGGCTGTTTGGTCTGGCAAGACATTTGAGCCTTTGAGTTCTACTTAGAACTTTGTGTTTTGGGGTCTCCTTATTTTCAGACTGCAAGGAGTAGAATGCAATCAGTTCATCAATCTCAGAACATCAGGGTAGGATGACCCAGAACAACTGGTTCCACCTTCATCTTACAAAAGAGAGAAATGATCTACCCAAGTGATTCAGGGAGCCAGAAGGGGAGAGACTAAGCCTGGATCAACCTAAGTTCCTTTCTAGATCTGGACTGAGTGCCAGCTCTGTACTAAGTACCAGACATAGAATGATAGAAAGGAGGCCTTCAAGGAATAGGTGGAATAGGTGACACAGACCTGTAATCACACTGGACCAGGTGGTGCCCTCAGTGGTGCTGGGTTACACCTTCCCCAGAAGGAGCGGGGACTTAGGAAGGCTTCAGAGAAGCTGGCATTGGGGTGTGTCCTGGTACCTTGGGAAGGAGATTGGGGAATCCCATCTCAATGAGAAGAGGGGCCTGCATAGCAGAACCCAGCTCAAAGGCTCTGGAAGAGCAAAGGAAACCAGGCATTGACAGGAGCCAGGTCCTGAGCTGCGGCCTATGCACTGCAACCTGAGTTGAGCCTACACTCCTCAAGATTCTTCCAGCACTCCCAGATTTCCTCTGACAATTATGCCCCTTTACATAAGCTCTGGACCCTGCTTGGTGGCTCTTATAAAGGCTGTGAGTCAGCCTGGACAATCACCTTTGGGAAGTTAAAAGCCCAACCGACTACGAACACTTGACCTCTCCAGCTACAGTACGGAGATGGCCAGGCCTGCCAAGAGGCAGAGTGCGATGGACTGCCAGAACCAGGGCACAGAGTCAGGGACAGACACAGGGTGGTGGATCATGTGGGGAGAGCCCAGTAGAAGACAGCATGAGAAAGCATGAACAGGAATCCAAGCACAGCGGTCAGAAAGTGCATGCGCACACACTCTGGCCATGGACCCTAGAGAGTTGAGAGAGGGCGAGGAGTTCAGACAGAGCTCTCTTCCAGACCTTGCCCTTGACCCTTAGACTTACCATCTATCCAACTATTCGAATCTTCCACAGACACTTAAAACCACTAGATCCAAGAAGAATTCATTATCTTTTCCCCAAATCCTGTGGTTCTTCCTGTGGGTCTGCATTATAGAAGAGCACCTAGAGGTTCCCTGACCTAGTCCACATCGTATCATGTCTATCTCCTCTGCATAGGGTCACTATAGCAGATCTGAATGGGTTTGACAAAAGATAGTTTCTTCCCCTCCCATCTCTGTTCATTTAGAGTCAAATCTCCAAAGTGAAAATCAAGTCATTTAACTTCCTGACTCCTCAGTGCCCCCAGAGAAAAGTCCAAATGCCTGAACTTGACCAGTAGGATCACCTATGATCTGGCCTCAGCTGAGGTGAATAAAGCAGAAGCCCAGGTACCAGGCATCCTCCCTGTCCCTCCCCAGCCTCTGCTGGGCTTCAAGGGCCACACTGATGGAGCAATTCCCTTAGTCTGGCCTCTGACTTCTGGCCTCCAGCTCAGGCCACTTGCCCCACAGAAGCAGAGTGGCCCTTACCCCAGGCGGCCTCTAAGCCTTACAGGGGGCAGAGTGCTGACACTCGGGCCAGGCGAGTCATAACCAAGAGAAAAGTTTGCTCAGTTCTAGCAGAGACCTCGCTGATCCCCAGCTGAAGGACAAATGCTGGGTGAGCCTGTGCTTTACCAGCACAGCAGCATGCTAGGAGGAAGTCACACCCTGAGTACCTGGATCGGGCTCAGCCTCTCCAGAAGGGAGCATCTCACCTTGACTGGGAAGAGAGAATAGATTAAATAAAAACCCACAAGCTCTTTCTTCCTTAGGCTACACAATGTCCAGGACATATCAGCCATTCTCTTAGCTTCAACTTACTCGTTGTTGTTGTTGTTGTTGTTGTTGTTGTTGTTGTTAGGTGCCATCAAGTCATGTCTGACTCATAGTGACCCTATATACAACAGAATGAAACACTCCCCACATTGTGCCATGCCTGCCTATGCCATGCCTATGAATAGCTTCTCTGCTGTTCATAGAGTTTTCAATAGCTGATTGTTTGGGGATGGTTTCAGGAGTGGGCTGCCAGGTCCTTCTCCCATTTTTGCAATGCTGGGGTTTGAACCCAGGGCCTCAGAGCATGCAGAACAGCACTCAACCAATTGAGCTAAATATTATACTACCACTGCTTGAAATAGCCTTTCTGTTCCACTCTCCATCTTCCACATTCTGGCCTTTTCTCATCACTTATGAAAATATCTGAAAAATAGGACAAGCACGTTTGCCAGATTTATATTAAAAAACTTAATCTATGGGGAAAAAGCCCTCTAGAACATACACATTGAACATTACAAGTGAATATGTCTTTGCCCATTAGAGGTTTGGATGACAAGCAATGAAATGGTCTCCAGGAACAAAAAATAGGAGTCCATTCAAATGGTTTTAGAATTTCCCAGAAGGCTGGAGATGCAAGCAGAGAAGGAGCATGGGGGGAAGAACAAGGAGGCAGAGGAGGAGAGTCATGAGCAGCAGCAGCCAGAGCCACATTAAAGCCGTGCTCCAGAACTAACCCAGGGAAGGCGCTGCTGCCCTGCCACTGAGCACCAGCAGTTCAGCCAGTATCACTGGCACAGGACATTGTCCCTGGCACACTTGATACAACCACTTCCAAACCCACCAGAAAGAATTCTTCCCAGGTTCTGCTCCTTATTTCAAGTCATGAGGGTACATCCACCTGGTCGCCTGAGACATCTGAGGGCCATAACCTGAGATTATGGAATTCTCTCTCTCCTTCTCCCTCTCGCACACCTCACATCCAATCCAAGCCCAATTCGGTGCACTCTGCTATCCTAAATCTCCCGTATGTTCAATGTGTCCTCTCTCCTCCCTGGCCTTAGTTCAAGGTCCCATTGCATTTGCCCAGACTACTCCACTGACGTCCCCAGAGCTACATGCCTAAGGCAGAAGGGTACTTCAGCTTCCTGCTATGGCAGGTGAGCTTGTATCAGATCAGATCAGATTTCTGGTTCTGCCAAAAAGAACCAGAAATTTGGATAAAACATGTTGCATTTCAAAAATCCATTTGAGGTCATTGGAGAGCTACCAAGACCAAAGAGGGGAAAGGCCAAGGCCCTGGAGAGAAGAGAAATACAAAGAGGCAAACCTGACCTTCAGCCATTCTCGAGACATTGGCACTTTTGTATGCAGCAGTCTAGAATGTGAGAAACAGAACTGAACATTCAACAGTCTCATAGGGCCAGACAGAAAAACGTCAGAATACAGGGCCTATCAATTTAAAAGTATCACTAACCTAACTGCGGGCTGGGATTTAGCTCAGTTGGTAGAGCACTGCGCTGCAGTCTCTGAGGTCCCGAGTTCAATTCCCAGCACCGCAAAAATGGGAGAAGGACCTGGCAATCCACTCCCAAGGCAATCCTGAAACAGTCAGCCATTGAAAACCCTATGAGGGTCGCTATGAGTCAGATACCGACTTGATGGCACCTAACAACAACAACCACCACCTAACTGCTGGTGAGAAATGAGAGTTTTCTCTCCAGAGGAAGACAACATCATCCAGAGCCTCCAATAATCTCTATGCCAGCAACGTCAATTTTGTGCAGTGATGGGAATGTTCCATAATCAGCCACTGACCCATGCAATAGGCACTAGCCATACGTAGCTATTGAACACTTAAAATGTGGCTAGGGAAACTAAGGACTGAATTTTGAGTTTTATGTCATTTTAATTAAAAAGCCCGCAGCCATACAACTGTGGCTTCCCATCCCATCAGATCTCGGAAGCTAAGCAGGGTCAGGACTGGTTAGTACTTGGATGGGAGACCACCTGGGAACACCAGGTACTGTAGGCTTTGGAATAGAACCTTGCAACCCACTTCCTCCTTCCAAAAAAAAAAAAAAAAAAAAGCAATCAGCCTTTAAAACCCTATGGGTAGCAGAGAAGCACTGACAATAGTGTTTCTTTTGTTGTACATAGGGTCGCTATGAGCCAGACACCAACTCAACGGTACCTAACAACAACAACATGTGGCTGTGGCTAAGAGCTATTATATGGGACAGTGCTGCTTTCTACAATGTCTCGCTTTTGATTAAAAATTAACAGGAAGCCAGGTGTAGTAACATGTGCCTTTAGTCCCAGCTACTCCAAAGGCAGAAGCAGGAGGATCACTTGAACCCAAGAGTTAAGAGACCAGCCTGGGAAACATGATGAAATCTTGTCTCAATAAACAAACAAAACAAAAACAAAACAAAAAAGTGAAACAGCAAAAATTACCAGGCAAATCAAGAGGCAAGATCAAATGCCTAAAAACCAAGAAAGAAAAGAATAAACATACATAGATTGAAAAGTGACCTGAATATTGGAGTTATCAGGCACGGCCTTGACTTCCTGTATGCATACACTTAGGTTTGGCTGAACATTAGAAAAACTTCAAATAAAAATAATTGAAATAACATAAAAAGTTTTAATTTTTAACATAAAAGAAGAGATGGCACACAAGGTTTGTGTCTCCTCATCTGTGATTTTCAGTTCTGGAATTCATGCTCAAGATGACTTTGTAGTTCAAAAGGGCTGCTGGAACTCCAACCATCATGTCCAAGTTACAATCAAAAGAAGAAGAAATGCAGAATGGCAAAAGGAGTCTGTATCTCCTCAAAAACTCAGGTTCCTTTAAGTGGCCTTCCTAGGCTTTCCACACAATATTCTTCTTTCTCATCTAGCTACCTCTCCCTGCATGGGATGCTAAAGAATACAGTCTTTTATTCCTGAAATTAATAGGCTTGGCAGAGTTCTGCAATTAAGAAGGAAATGGAGGATAAATATTAGACTATATAACTAGACATCTCTGTTATACTTTCTTGTTTAAAGACAGCTCCTAATTGCTAGGCACATAAGGCCCTTCCTGGTTTGGCCTCTACCTTTCTCTCCACCTCTGTCTCCTGTCTTTCCCCCACCCTCAAATATTCTACACTGTAACCAACCCTGGTGACTGATCCCTTCTAAAACACATACGTGCAAGCCTCTAATAACTTGCTTCTGCTCATCTGTTAACCTGGAATGCCCTTTCTATGAGAAGCCCGCTCGTTTTCAAAGCTTAATTCAAAGGTGAGCTCTTCTGTGTTACGTTTTCCAGCTCTCTTAGTGAGAACCTGGTTCTTCTAGCCCTTGGTGCACACCTACATTACATTTTCACTGAATTGTAACAATGGTTTATTTTTTATTGTTTCCCTTTCTAAATTATGAGCCTCTTCAAGTCAGAAAGTCTACAGCCATAACAATCTGGCATTCAATCTCGTCCTATCTTGGAAGCAAAGCAGGGCCTGGCTAGTACCTGGATTGGAGACCGCCTGGGAATACCAGATGCTATGAGCTTGGGAGAAGGACCGGCAGCCCACTCTCGAAACAATCAGCTATTGAAAATGCTATGAACAGCAGAGAAGCACTGACTATAGTGCAGGGCATGGTACAGTGTCTGGGAGTGTTTCATTCTGTTGTACATAGGGTTGCTATGAATCAAACCTGACTCGACAGCATCTAACAACAAAAACAACAAGTCAGAAACACAACTTACTCTTTGTCTTCATTTCCCTGGAGTTTACTAAGGTCACAGACATGATAGGTGCTTTATTAAGGTTTATTAAATGAATAAGTGAGAGAACAAAGGATAAATTTATCCAGTTAATAAATTTCAAATTTCTCACCTCTCTAACTTATATAACTGACTCTAGATAATACAGCCCTCACATAATGTATTCGACTTTGCAAATTCTTTTTGTTATGGCAAAGTTTTGTTACATTGCACAAAATAAGTATACTGAGCTGGGAAGACACTTGTATCTATAGTATTTGATTGTATAAAATCAACTTCATAGCAGCATAATTACAGTTCGCAGTCACAAGGAATTAAATCCTATCTAGCAGCATAAATCAAGCATCGCCTTTGTGTTCAGCAACATGAAAGGTGCTGCATGCAACCCCATCACTCCCCTTCCCCCACACACACCAGGAAAAGAGTTCACAGTCACTGCCTCAGGAGTGTGAGGCACCCAGCAAGATAAAACTCGAGCTCCAGGACAATTAGGAGGTAATGAGGTTACAGTAAGTGTTATAGTAAGTGATGCCAAATTACTATAAATATTTAGAAAAAGAAGTAGACGATATCAGCAAACCACAGTAAGAAAAGACTTTTGGAGGCAGCCAAACCTTTGAGTTGGTCTTTAACACAAGCCTCTATCTGGGCAGGACCATGATTATCAAAGCATGAAATTCACATCATGGGAGGAAGAAAAAGTGGTTTTCGGTGTCAGGTAGAATAGCATTAAATTACACAGCCAGAAGCTTTTTCCCTGTTCAGGCCTCCTTGGCTTTGTTAGTGTCCTGAAGGAAACAGTCTCACTGTCTTTCACAGAAGGCAAAGATCCTTTCCATAAACACAGGGCAAGTCACATGCCCATATCCTTAGCAGCCAATACTGAACTATGGTGATAGGATTTTGGTTTTTATTGTTTTCACTTGTGCAGGTATCTTCTGGTTTCCATCACATCGTTTCACTCTTTACATAAATCAGTTTAAAGGTAAGGAAGGGCCAGGGTCAGCTGAAGTCTCTGAGGACCTGGGTTTGATCATCAGCACTGCATAAATGGGAGAAGGACATGGCAATTCACTCCCAAAGCAATTCTGAAACAATCAGCCATTGAAAACTCCATGAGCATTACTATAAGTTGGACCCAACTCAAAGGCACTTAACAACAACAATAGCAAAGAGTCAGTTTAAAGAAAATGAGTAAAGAAAAAATAGTACATGTGATATGTGGCTATGGAAAGAAAATAGTAGTGGAAATCATAGTGGGGGAAAATGGTCAATGGTACTTAAAGGACTGAGGTTTGGAAAGCACAATGACAAACGTGGAGAAGAGACTTTCCCCACCCTGGTGAAGGCTGTGCTGACAGAGGTACAGGATGTGGATGAGAATGGAGTCAGGAGCGCAGGCGGCAGGCCCAGTGACCCGAGAATGGGGAGGACCCAGCCCACCAGGCTTCTGGTTCTTCTCATGACAGAGGGGACCTCATGCCTCTCCACATGGCCTCGTGCTGTTTTCTGGGCCACTTCCCTCACCCTCCCACCTGCCCTCAGGAGCCACAGCGTCTCTGAGGACAGGGCTAAGGATGGAGAGGGCAGACAGCAAGGAGAAGCCCAGTTGGAGGAGAGAGAAAGGGGAGCGCCCTGAACAAGGGCTGCCAGGCAAGTCGGCACTGCCCACGGTCTACGTCCAACCAGCCCAGGAAGGGGCACCTTACACACAGGCAAAGGACCCTGGGCCTGGCCTGACCTCCACAGGACTGTGCAGATAGAGAGGGAGCCACCATCTCCACTCAGAGACCTGGTCCTCTACCCACCCCTCATACATGCCTTCTAATTTCATGTGACTCAGTTCCCCTTTCCCGACTCTTTGGCTCTGAAGACCGAACATCCACAGCAGCCCCTACCTCCCGTGGACTAGAAAGGTAATAAAGGCGGGAGACAAGGCAGGGAGAATGTGCTCTGAATAAGCAATCAGCGTGACATTTCCAAGCCTGGCTGTGAGTGTGCTGATCTGACCCAAGGTACCAATTAAACAACCCAAGGTGGAAGCCCACATCTCAGCATCCAATGCCATCCATGTAGACCCTGCTGGCAGCACTGGCTTCTCTTGAAAAACATTTCAAAAAGAAAATGTCATAACCATTTGTCTCTCCTTGTGAATAAATCCACAAAGCCCTGGCTGTGGTCCTGAAAGGTGGCTGCTCTACCCTCCCAGAACAAGCTCTAGGCTCAGTAAGATTCTCCGAGGCAAATCCCCAGATCTGAGCTCATCCATCAGGACCTCTGTCTCCTGAGTCACCTGCAGCCAGTCACGAAGAAGAGCAATGCGCCATAACGTGAGCTCCAGGGCTGGATTGCTGTCGTCTGAATCCTGGCCTTTCTACTTACTAACTGTATGACCTTGAGCCTATTACTTAACATCTCTGAACCTTTCTCACATGTAAAGCAGGTTTAATGAATAGTTATAGAAAATGAAGTAGCCATAAAAAAAAATTAAATCTTGTTATTTGTGGCATTGTGGATAGACCTGGAGGGCATTATGTTAAATGAAATAAGCCAGGCACAGAAAGACAAATAACACATGTTCTCTCACTTACCTGTGGACACAAAAGAAATTGACCTCACAAAAGTAAAAAGTAGAATAGTGGGATGAAGGAGGGACAATAGGGGAGAGTTGGTTAATGAGTACAAAAATATAGTTAGATAGGAAGACTAAGTTCTAGTGTTCTATAGTACACCAGGTGACTAACTATACTTAACAATAACTTACTATATATTTCCAAATAGCTAGAAGAGAGGATTTTGAATATTCCCAACATAAAGAAATCATAAACATTTGAAATGATGGACATGATAATTACCCTGATTTGATCATTACACATTGTATACCTGTATCAAAATGTCACACTTTACACCATAAACATGTGGAGTTATTATGTGTCAATTAAAAAGAAGAAAAGAAAGTAATAGGCACTGTCTCATAAGGGTCTTCTGAAAATTGAATAGAATAATAAATGTAGAGTGCTTAGTATGGTCTCTGACACATAATAACTGACCATAATAAAAATTGGCCACAATGACTGTTGTAGATAAAATAGCTCTGAAACCTAATTGTTTTGGTGGAGTTTCACTATATCATATGTCATTGTAAAATGAACCACTCTAAAATCTGGTGGTGTAATGCACAAATTAATTATTACTTCCCATAATTCTGAGGATGGCCTGGACTCTGCTGGGTAGTTCTTCCGTGGTGCCTCTTGTAGTTGCTGTGGAGACTGGAGTCAGCTGAAGATGCTTCTGGGTGGGAACACCAAAAATGGCTCCCATTCATGCGTATCATGCCTCAACTGGGATAGTGGAAGTAGTCAGGGATTGGCCTGGTATCTTCTTCCATGCAGCCTCTTCGTGTAACTAGCTTGGGCTTCCTCACAGAATGGCAGTCCCAGAGAAGTTAGACTACGCATAAGTTTCCTCTAAGAGCATGTGTTCTAAGAAATCAAGAAGCTATAAGGCACCTATGGCTTAGCTTCAGAAGTCACACAGCATCACTCACCACATTCACTGTGGCCAGCCCAATTCCATGTGAAAGGCAGCAACGTGGTGTGAATTCCAAAACAAGCTCACTGGAGCCATCCTGTAAACCAACAGCCACACTAACTAGCTGCTAATGTGCTGTTGAAAAGAGCTTGGGTCCAAGCCTTTAAGGGTAAGTCACTACCACTCTCAAAGTCCCCATTTGGTTATCTGTACAATGGAGATAATGACACATGCTCCACAGGTTGTGGTGGAGAACAAATGTCATCATGTATGGAAAGCTTGAGCACAGTACCTGGCACATAGGGGTATGCATGAGTAGCCCTCCCATTCCAAGAGTGGAGAAAGCCTCACCCCAACATTCTTAGTCCTCCTCCTTGGAGAGGCCACTCCAAGCCTAGGCTGCTACCACACCCTGTTCCTCAGTTCTACATGTGTGCTGTGAGTTTAGTTTAGCTTGACACCTGCCTGGTTTGTTGCTGGCACTGAAGAATGTTTTATTTAGAAGCAGAGTTGCCAACTCACAATGCTTCTCTAGGTCCTTCTCAATGGAGTTTTTGCTAACTCTGGGTGAGTTATTTAAAAGAAAAAAATTTTTTTCTAAGGTTAAGCTAACCTGGTCTAAGAAATTTCAGGAATGCTTTTATTTTCTTTTTACCTCTATTCTTTGGAAACTGCCAGGAATCTCATACATGCTCATTAGGGATTTAACATGAATTACCAAACAGCTGCAGAGAAATCAAGGTGACAAATTACCAACAATGGTTCTTAATGCCACACTCAGGGCACCAGAGAAAGCCAGTTAGCCTGTCAGTGGCTAGCTCTGTCTCTTCTGTATGGCTCTGGCCCTGCCTGGGTGAAAAGGGGTCAGAGAAATCAGCAGATGCTCTGCCAGCCTGGAGCCACTGGGATGGCAGGGAGACTGAGGTGCCAGTCACATGTGTCCCCTCCTTGTCCCAGCACTCTCACCAACTCCAAGGAAATGCTTTTCTGAGACCAGAAAGCATCAGATAGCCTTGGTGTTCCCAAGGGACTGTGGACATTAGCTCCCCATGGCAGGGGGACAGAGCTACCAGTTCATGCAATGCTGGTCTGAGACGCAGATGCCTGTCCCAAAGCCCTCTTTGGGAAGCCATTTGTGATCTTTTATCACACTCCCTCAGTTGGGTGAATGGCAGGTGGTTTAGAGGAAAGAGCATGCAGGACCCACAAATCGGCAGTGGCTCTCCTCTGCCTGTCCTCCTTCCCATGAGTTCAGCTTCCTGACTGCAGGTGAGACGCCACATCTCGCTCTTAATGTGTGCCCTGAGTATCTGACCCCTTGCCTATAAAACAGTCTCCTCTGGACATCCTACCATTACCTTCTCGGACACTTAACAAAGTTCATTGCCCATTGTCCAAATCTCCCACCTCCTACACATGCCTGGTCCTCGTGTCTCTGCACCCAGCCACCAAGTCAGGTAGCTCCTGTCCTTCCTGCAACTCACACATCCAACCAGTCACTATGCTCCCCAATTCTCTCCCGCAGTTGTCTTAGGATGAGTGTCTAGTCCCCACCCCCAACACCCTGCAACTCATCACAGGGCCCTCATCACAGCTAACCCAGACTGTGGGCGTGGCCTCGGCCAGCCTGGCTCGCCTCCCCCACTCCGCCCTCCCCATACATGGCCAGGGTCCAGATAAGGAGAAGAACACAGGAGAGCCGTTCATTGGTTGTGCTTCCCAGGTCCCTCCTTTCCCTCCTCTGGGCTCTTTGTGCCTTCCTGGGCGAAGTGAAGGAACTGGACAAAATAAACTCTTCAAGAAGTTTCTTCTTACTCTAAACTTCTTTGGTCTTCTGAAAAATCTTCTGCAGAAGTGCTAAAAAAAGCTGGGATCCTTAGCTGGCCCTGAGCCCCAAGTGGAGAAAATCACTAATGTCTCTGCAGTACAAATCACTGTCACCAATGTCCACACTCTAGTTGGCTCAGCAGAAGGGGACGAACATAGGGGAGAGAATGTGCGGGAAATAAGAGCTGGAAGGACTCCCTTTGGGAATAGCTGATGTTTCAGACACAGGGACAGAAAGTAGCCAGAGGCCTCTATGTACATTAAAGAGTTCATCTTGTCAGCACTTGGGGCAAGGGAGGCAGAATCAATGAATGATCTAAGGTGAGAGAACCTCGGCCACATCAAGAGCTCCCAGCTGTAAGGTTGGCTCTGCTGTATGACCTGGGGTAAGTCAGTCCCCCTCTCTGGGCCTGCTTTCCCACCTCTAACTGGAGTCACTGCTCTCTAGGCTAATAGTAAGTTGTCTAACGGGAAGGAAGGGAGCCTTTCAGAGTCCTGGGGCTAGCTCCCAGCACAGAAGCTGAAGATAATCCTGTTATTCAGGAAGTCTCAGTCTCAATCCATTCTCGAAGGAGAGAAATGGAAGAAAGGAGCAGTGGTGGTTAATTTTATGTGTCAACTTGGCTGGGCCATGTTGTTACTGTAAGGTGACATAGAGTTAGGTCTGACTCATAGCAACCCTATGTACAACAGATTGAAACACTCTCCGACACTGTGTCAGACACACGATCTTTTTTATGTTTAAGGCTATTATTGCAACCACTGTATCAATCCATCTAGTTGAGGGTCTTCCTTTTTTCATTGACCACCACTCTCCCAAGCATGGTGTCCTTCTTCAGGGATTGGTCCATTCTGACAGTAGTCCAAAATACATAAGACTCAGTCTAGCCATCTTTGCTTCCAAGGAGCTCTGTAATTGCATTTCTAGGGCGGATCTGTTGGGTCTTTTGGCAGTCCATAGTATGTTCAATATTTGTCTCTAGCACCATACTTCAAAAGCATCAATTCTTCTTCTGTCTCCCTTATTCAACATCCAGCTTTCACAAGCATATGAGGCAACTGAAAATGCCATGGCATGTATCAGGTGCACCTTTGTTTTCAATATGACATCTTCACTTTTCAAAACTTTAAAGAGGTCTTTTGCCACAGCTTTTCCCAATGCAATGTGTCTCTTGATTTCTTGACTGCTGCTTCCATGGGTGCTGATTATAGAACCAAGTAAAGCAAAGTCTTGGACAACCTCAATCTTTTCTCCATTTATCGTGAAGTTGTTTACTGACCTAGTTGTAAGGATTTTTGTTTTCTTGATGTTGAGGAATAATCCATACAGAAGGCTGTGTTCTTTGATCTTCATCAATAAATGTTTCAAATCCTCTTCACTTTCAGCAAAGCAGAGTTGTGTCATCTGCATAATGCAGGTGGTTAATGAGTCTTTCTCCAATTGTGATGCTGAGTTCTTCTTCACAAAGTCCAGTTTCTGGGATTATTTGCTCAGCATAGAGATTGAAGAGGTACCATGAAAGGATACAGCCCCGATGCACACCATTCTTGACATTAAACTAGGCAGTGTTTCCTTGATCTGTTCAAATGTGTCCCTCCTGATCCACGTATAGATTCCTCATGAGTATAATTAAGTGCTCTGGTGTTCCCACTCTTTGTGATGTTATCCATAATCTGTTGTGATCCACACAGTCAAATGCCTTTGCATACTCAATAAAACATAGAAATCTTTCCAGTATTCTTTTATTTCAGCTCATATCCATCTGAGATCAGCAATGATGTCCCTGGTTCCACTCTCTCTTCTGAATCTGGCTTGTTTTCTGGCAGTTCCCTATCAATATACTACTGCAGTTGCTTTTCAATGATCTTTAGCAAAATTTTACTTGTGTGTGAAATTAATGATATTGTTTGATAATTTCCACATTTGGCTGGATCTGCTTTCTGGGTAATGGGTACAAATATAGATCTCTTCCAGGCATTTGGCCAGGTAGCTATTTTCCAAATTACTTGGCACAAACAAGTGAGCACCTCCAGTGATGCATCTGTTTGTTGAAACATTTCAACTGGTGTTCCATCAATTCCTGGAACCTTGTGCTTCACCAATTTCTTCAAGGCAGCTTCCACTTTGTCCTTCAGTGCCATTGGTTCCTGATCATATGCAACCTCTTGAAATTGTTGATCATCCACCCATTCTTTTTGGTATACAGACTCTGTGTATTCCTTCCATCTTCTTTTGATGTTTCTTGTATTTTTCATATAGAATCCTTCACTATTGACACTCAAGGCTTGAATCTTTTCTTCAATTCTTTAAGCTTGAGAGAAACAGAGCATGTTCTTCCATTTTGGTTTTCTATCTCCAGCTCCTTACACCTGTCATTATAATATTTGATTTTGTCTTCTCAAGCTGCCCTTTGAAATCTTCTGTTTAGTTCTTTAACTTTGTCATGTCTTCCTTTTACTTTAGCTGTTCGATGTTCAAGGACAAATTTCAGAGGCTCTTTTGACATGTAATTTGTTCTTTTCTTTTTTCCTGTCTTTTTAATAATCTTTTGCTTTCCTCATGAATGATGTCTTTTATGCCATGCCACAACTCATCTGGTCTTTGATCATTAGTGTCTAATGCATCAAAATGTTCTTGTGATGGTCTCTGAACTCAGGTGGGATATACTCAAGGTCATCTGTTGGCTCTCACACACTTATTCTAATTTTCTTCAGTTTCAGTTTGAATCTGCATATGCACAATTGATGGTCTGATCTACAATCAGCACCTGGTCTTGTTCTGACTTTTGATATTGAGATTTTCCATCATGTCTTTCTACAAATGTAGTCAGTTTTATTACCGAACATTCCACCTGGTGAATTTCATGTGTATAGTTGCTGTTTATATTGGTGGAAAAAAAATGTTTGAAATGAAAAAGTCATTGGTCTGACAAAATGTGTGTGATCTCCAGCACCATTTCTGTCACCAAGCCCATATTTTCCAACTACTGACCCTTCTTCTTTGTTTCCAACTTTTGCATTTCAATCACTAATAATTTTTAGTGCATCCTGACTACATGTTTGATCTATTTAGGATTGAAGAAGCTGGCAAAAATTCCACTTCTTTGTTTTTGACCTTAGTAGTGGGTGTGTAAATTTTAATAATAGTCATACTAACTGGCCTTCCTTGTAGGTGTATGAATGTTATTCTATCATTGACAGTATTATACTTCAAAACAGATCTCGAGATGTCTTTTTTGATGATGAATGCAACCCCATTTCTCCTTAAGCTGTCGTTCCTGGCATAGTAGACCATGTGATTATCATATACAAAATGGTCAATACCAGTCCTTTTTAGCTCACTGATGCATAGAATGTCAATTTTTATGTACTCCATTTCCCTTTTGATGATTTCTAATTTTCCCAGATACGGGCTATGTACATTCCATGTTCCAATTAGTAATGAATGATGATGGTTGTTCTTTCTCATTTTGAGTCATGCCACATCAGCCAATGGCAGTCCCTGGGACTTTACTCCATTCCTGTGATTAGGGTCAACTCTACTTTGAGGAGACAACTCTTCCCCAGTCGTTTCTTGAATGCCTTCCAGCATGGGCAGGGGAACTCATTTTCAGGCACTATATTTGGCAGTATTTCTCTACTAGTCATAGGATTTTTAATGACTAATTGTTTAAGGAGTGGGTTAGCCACGTCCCTCTCTCTAATCTGTCTTAGTCTGGAAGCTCAGCTGAAACCTGTCCATCATGGGTGACCCTGCTGAGTTATCTGAAATACCAGTGGCATAGCTTTCAGCTTCACAGAAACATGCAAACCCCCATAGTATGGCAAACTGATGGATATGTAGAGAGGAGCTCACACCATGTACTCTGTCTGCTGAGAACTGAGCCCCCATGTAATGGCTGGCTTGCTGGGAACAATACTGTGAGCCAGGTGGCACTGTCAATGTCATTCATGTGAGGAAAGAAGACCCAGAGAGGTTAACTAGTTTCGTAAGGTCACATAGCTATAAGCAGCAGAGTCAAGGTTACCTTTCAAGTCCTTCTACCTCATCCTAAACTCTTTCCTCCCAAACTGGCTGCTTCCCAGGGATCTTTGTTGCTCAGGGAAGATAGTTGCTATGGGGACTCAGTGTTCCTCACTCTTTACAAACCTGCTGACCCCTGAGGCCACATTTCATAATAATTCCTATCATTAATCATCATCACCTCAGTGGTAATTATACCTGTACAAGCAGGTTGGCAAGGACTTTGGCAAGCTTGATCCTCGAGGTGAGCCAGGGCCATGCAGGACCCCCTCCATCCCATGGGGC
The DNA here is from genome assembly GCA_007922755.1 of Pedetes capensis. NCBI lineage: Eukaryota > Metazoa > Chordata > Mammalia > Rodentia > Pedetidae > Pedetes > Pedetes capensis. The sequence goes on along the minus strand of VMDO01000650.1, from coordinate 156,323 downwards.
TGGTTGGGGCTGAGGATGAGGATGCAAGCTAACACCTGCTGTGCTTCAGGGTGCTGCCTGTGAGTCTCATCACCATCCTGTGAGATGCCATTACTGCCTCCATTTTACAGATGAGGAAACTGAGAGCAGCACAGTCAGCACCAGAGATTATAGTAAGAATGGTTTTCCCCAGTTAGTGAAATGCTCCTCCCTGTTCCACTTGCTGTCACTCCCATGACTCCCACCTCCATCCACTTCATCCCACCTTCCTCCTAAGGAAGTCTCCCTAAGTCTCCCCTGTCAAATTCTAGTTCCTAGTCTTGGTTATCTTAACTTACTGAGAATGAATGAATCCTTCCCAGGAACAGAAGGACTCCTGACCCCTCTCAGTGGCTCTGAAGAGAGGGAGTGCATGCCTCCCCAGGAGCCTCCAATCTCAGAACCAGAGGCCATGGGCCTGTGTGACCTGGAGCCAAATAATTATGGGGATGTCTCCCTTGCTTCTGCTCCCCATCCCACCTCACCTCCTCTTCCAACATTGTTTTGAGCCCCCAAGTCATAAACCCAAGATCATCCATCACCAGCTCGCCATTCCCCACAGGCCCACTACAGCACCAGCTCCGGCCACTTGTACCTGCCAAACTCCAAAGCCACACTTCCTACCTGGAACTGCAGTCCATCCCTAGTTTTATACTTGCCACCTTCCTACCCCATCCCATACTCTTTCTTTCCTTGAAACCACTTACTCCCTCCACCCTCCTGGTTGACCCCAGACCCTCACCTCTACTTCCACCCCTCCACTTGGCCCCTCCACTGTCTCTCAATCAGCTTCTCTATTTACCCCCCAAGAATGCCCTAAGGCCTAGCCTTCTACCCTCTTCCTTCCCCACCTCTGTCTTGTGGGGAGAAGCAGCCCACAATGTGTCCCTCCCTTGCATCTGAGTGACCTAGCCCAGATGTCCCTCCTGAGGCCACTCTGAATACTGGTCACTCCCCTTCTTCAGGTCTGGCCCTCTTTGAGGCTGGCGTGGGCTGAAATTGAAGAGATGAAGCATGTGGCTGACAGCCTTGGTGGTCAGGCCCTTGATCTGTCTCTCCTAATAGACTGCTTCCTCAGACTAGCAAGTGATAAATACTGGTCTCATTGCTATTCTCCAGCAATTTTGATCATCTCAGGTCTCTGCTACAGGGTCCGACGCCAATTGATTAAAACTTTAGACACACATTAGAAAGTAACATTCACATCAGTGGGAAGACTAGAGAGCTGAGATCGATATTATTGTCCCCAGGCCTAGTCTCTGGACATGTAGTTCCTGCCGAAGGCTGCTGTGGGACAATCACCTCCCTGGTCATCAGCTGTCCTGAAGACTTGGCCCTGACAAACCTGAATCTTAGACTAAGGCCAGGATTCTGTGTTCTGTTTTCTGACAAAGGCATACATAAAGTCACAGGCAATTCCAAAACAACATTAAGAGTCTGCAACTTTCCTCCAAGGAAAAGAGAAGCCATAAGAACATGCACAGTTACTTCTCAGAACAGCGCATAGTTATCTTAGTGAATCGGGAATCACCGGGGACGACATCATCCAAAATCATGCCTTTGGCAAATACAGTCCCCAAAAGGCAGTCTTCCAGGTTGATGGAAAAGAAAGCAAAACTAACAATGTAGGCTTTGCGTACTTCTGAATTGTTCTTGTTTTTGTAACATGCATGTCTTGTTCTCATAGAACTGCAGAGTCTCCAGGAGCTAAGGGTCCTCGGAGCTCATGTAGCCTAGGCGCCTCCCTGAGAGAGAAAGAAATGGGGCTCCAGAGGCAGGACTTGCCCAAGGTCACACCCCAGACAGAAGCCTTGAAACCCATTTCCCAGCCCCATTCATTTATAAATGTAATTGTTCAATAGCTAATCCAATTGGAACATGAGCTGCTACAGCGAGTGTGGCCTAAAATTTCCCCAGGAAACTAAAAGGAAAATTAATTGGAATTGTGCTAAAACCTGAGTTTGGCTATTCTGAAGGTGAGCTTGTTAAAGCTCAAGAATTAAGTGAGGGGCCGGGTGCGGTCACACATGCCTATAATCCCAGCACCTTGGGAGGCGGAGTCAGGAGGATCACAAGGTCGAGACCAGAGGCAGCCTGTGAAACTTAGTGAGACCCTGTCTCAAAAACTCAAAAAAATGGGCTGGGGGTGCAGCTCAGTGGTCCAGCACTTGCAAAGCATGCAAGCGCGAGGCCCTGGGTTCAACCCCCAGTACCACAAAAATAAATAAATAAATAAATAAATAAATAAATAAATAAATATAAAAAATAAAAAGAATTAAGTGAGAAAACGCTAACAGAATAAAACAGGTTAAAGGGATCCCCAAGGGAAAAGAAAAATATCCATGTGCCCATTGGTCTACTCATATTCTATAATCTTTTACCTGTATATTGGGAGAAAGAAAAAGCAAGTGAGTGAGTGAAATAAATGATATCTCATGAAAGGAGGGTGAAGAGGCATGGAGAGGGTGACCAGTGGGGCAGGTCAAGCAATTTTATGGCTTTTCCTTTCACAGGAAAACCCAAAGTTGTGAGAAGTTGGGAGAGCAAAAGAGGAGATAGGGTCTCTGGAGGCCCTTTGGAAATCATGTAAGGAAGCCATTTGATTAGTAAGAGGTTTGGAAGGTGGTCCTCCTCTATTAGCTGGATGATATAGTTTGGATGGGCTTGCTCCCCACGGCTGTGTTGGAAGCTTAATCTCCAGCACAGCCATGTCAGAGCAGATGGGACCTTTAAGAAGTGGAGGCTCTTGTGAAATCCATAGGTCACTGAGGTCACTGTCTTCAGAAGGGATTAAAGTAGTTCTTACAAGAGCAAGTTGTCATGAGAGCAAGCCCATCTCAAGTCTCTGTCTTACTTCTTGTAACCAAATGTGATCATCTCCTCTTGCAAATGCCTCTCTCATTGCTATCCAATATGATGTGGCACAGCCAAGAGGGCCAATGCAGATGCCATACCCTTGAGCTTTCAAAACTGTGGGCCAAATAAACCTCTTTTCTTTATAAGTAGCTAGCCTCAGGTATATTGTTACAGTGACAAAAACTGACTAATACACTAGGGTAAATGAGAAGGGTATGGGCCTTTTTTTCCTTTGTATTGTGTGCTGGCTCCCCCGATTATCACCAAAGCAACCTGTTGATAAGAAGAAAATGAATGTAATCTTATTGAAGTAAGGGAGAATGCTACTTGGACAGGGCCTTAGTAGCATCCAGGAGAATGTTAGGCAAAGTCAAGATTCTTATTGGGATTTTGAAGTCTGGTTTAAGATGAGTCTTTCCATTGGGAGGGCTCTAAGGGAGCTTCTTGGGATTTTCTTTGGTTTCCCCTCATGGTCCACAATGGCAACTACAGCAGGAAGTAACACTTTCTCATATTAATTTACCCAAATACAGGAAGCAGGAAGTACTTAGTATCTTTTGATGAGTGAAGAAAATATTCAAAGAAGTCCTCACAGGCTTCCCTTCACATTCCATTGGCTAGGGTGGAGTTGCACTCCATGGCTCAGCCAATCACTGGCAAAGAAGAAAAAGAATCTGTTTAATTGGCTTAAACCTACTCACTATGCACCAGGCACTGGTGAACCACATGGGCATCTGCTACCTGGACAAAATCAGGATACATTAGCAAGGAAGAAGGGGCATATCAGGGTTTGCTGACTGGACAACTTCTGAGCTTGATTCCAACTCTTGGATCTATTTCTAAGGTTCTTCTCAGTTTGAGATCCTAATTTTTTTTAAATTTTATTTATTTATTCATTTATTTATTTATTTTGAGGTACTGGGGGTTGAACCCAGGGCCTCGCGCTTGCATGCTTTGCAAGTGCTGGACCACTGAGCTGCACCCTCAGCCTTTTTTTCTTTTTTCTTTTTTTACTTTTTTAGACAGGGTCTCACTAAGTTTCGCAGACTGCCTCTGGTCTCGAACTTGGGATCCTCCTGCCTCCGCCTCCCAAGGTGCTGGGATTACAGGTGTGTACCACTGCGCCTGGCTGAGATCCTAATTTTTATAAGTAACCACTATTTTTCTAAAAAACTGCTTTTTCAGCTCAGGTTTTCTTCCCTGCTCCCAGTCTTGCGGCTGCAATTAGTCCCTGGTGACACACGAGCCGTGTGAGCCCTGTGGACATGGTCCCCAACAGTACAGGCAGGCAGCTAATTGCAGTTTCACTCTGATCCTCAACTTTTCTGCAAAACAAGAATGAACAAAGCCAAGACTGGGAAGCAAAGTGAGCTGGAGATGCAGGAGCTGCTGAGAACATGCCTGCTTTGATTGTGCTTGGACCAGGTCTTTCCCAGCCCCAAAGGGGACAGAAATCTCAGGGGTTCAGATGGGGTAGAAATGAGCTTGATTGGCAGGTCTTTCTGATCTCTCTAGGGGCCCCTGAGAAAACTGGACATGACCTGGGTTATTTTAAACTAAACCAAGTCTGCAGTCTAAAGCCAAACCTGCCTTTGGCCAGGCCCTGCAGGCCAAGACATAGGAACGGGGTGGCTAGGCCTTTGGCTCTCACTATGTAAGACAGAGCCCTGTCTCCTAGTCAGACCTACACAGACCTAGTAAGACCTAGTGAGATCCTCACAAAGTAGGAAAGGGCAGGTCAGATTCCAGGCAAGAAAAAAGAAAAGGCAAACATCCACCCTGTGGCCTCAGAGGCTCATGCTCACCCCAGCCAGCCACTGCCCACTCCTCCAGCCCCAGTCCCTGTATTCTCAGGCTGAGTTCAGCCACACACTGCCGTTGTTGTTGTTGTTAGGTGCCCTCGAGTCGGTATCCGACTCATAGCGACCCTCATAGGGTTTTCAATGGCTGACTGTTTCGGGATTGCCTTGGGAGTGGGTTGCCAGGCCCTTCTCCCATTTTTGTGGTGCTGGGAATTGGACTCAGGTCCTTAGAGACTGCAGCGCAGCACTCTACCAACTGAGCTAAATCCCAGCCCCACACACTGCCCTAAGAACTGGTTTTGCAGAGCAATGAGCAGGGAGGGGGGAGGCAGGCACTCAGCCGCCTGTGATTTCTCCTCAATGGGTAGTTTACTTTACCCTGTGTTATGGTTTGAATGCCAAAACATGTGTTGGAAACTTAATCCCCAAGGCAACAGTGGGACCTAATGACAGGTGATTAGCCCATGAGGGCTTTGCTTCAGGAATGGATTTCTGCTGTTACTGTGGGAGTGCGTTCCTTATTAAAGGGCCATTTTGGTCCCCTCTTGCATTCTCCCTTGGTCTCTCTCTTTCTCTCTATCTCCTTCTCTCTCCCTGGCTCCTTTTCCCCTCCCTCCCTGGTCTTGCTGTGCTGTTATGGGATAATGCAGCAAGAAGTCCCTCTCCAGCTGAAAGAAGTTAAAAACAGAATTGCCATAGGACCCAAACACCCCTCTTTTGGACATATACACAAAGGAAATGAATTCACCATGTTGTAAAGTAAATCTGCACTTGCTAGGTGTGGTGGCTCATGCCTATAATCCCAGTGACTCAGGAGGCTGAGGCAGGAGGATCGTAAGTTCAAAGCCAGAGGCAGCCTGCACCACTTAGCAAGACCCTGTCTCAAAATAAAAAGTTAAAAAGGGGCTGGGGTGCACCTCCATGGTAGAACACTTTCTGGCTCCTTAATCTTGCCCTCCTCAGCCTCCAGAATCATGAGCCTTCCAGAGGACCCAGCTGAGACATGTCTGAATCCCTGACCCACAGAAATAGGAGATATTAAGTGTGCATTGTCTCACTCTGCTAAGTTTGTGATAGTATTGTGGGCAGTAAGGGATAACTAGTATGGCATTATCAGCTGAAAAAGCATCGAGAACAAAGGCCTTGGTTGGAAAGGCGTGGGAATATCAGGAAACACTTGGCTCTCTGGCTGGGGCAAAGCTATGGAGCAAGCTTGAGGAGGTGGAGGTTTGAAAGGTGGGCTGGGGCCAGACCACAGGTTTTCAAAGACAGAATAAATCATCTGGACTCAGTGACTCAGTTCTGAAGGAAAGGAGCTTTTGGTGATGGTAAATCCTGGGAGGGATCCAAGTGGGGAGTGAGAAGATCCCTTTGAGCAACCCTGAAATCACAGCATGTCGGTGAATGCCTACAGGTAAGTCTGTTCAATGTCTCTGAGGCATCCAGATGAAGCTCGGCCAAGATCCTAGGACAGGCAACCCCAATTCACTGTTTTGGGGTTGCAAATCAGCTTGTGACAGGGTGGACACTAGAAGCTAGGGCCCCTCTCCTCTCAGCACACAGCTGGGGACATCACTCACAATGAGCACCCAGAGGGACTCTGGACCCATCAAGGCAGCAGCTGGAGCAGCGCAGCCTCAACCTGCTGTGATGCCCACCCACTCTCCACAGCCCGTGGAGAAGCCACCACAGCATTTCACAAACGACTGGGATATTTGAGAGCATGGGAAATAGTTAATGGAGTCTTAAATTCACAAGGCTGTCGATGGATTGTAACAGAAAGATTTGTTTTCATCATTTGAAAAGGCTATTCAGTGAAGCCCCCAGCACTGTCTCTCTCCCCTCATAATACATTAGTTGAACATTCAGAAGCCTTCATTTTAAGGAGGGGCTTGAGAGACAGGTCAGGCACCCCTGCCTGGCAGTGGGACACTGTGTGAGAACTTTGCTCTCATGAGGAGGAAGTTGCTCAGAGGTGAAAATTTTTCCTCTCTACATGGAGTTCAGACAACTCCATGACTCTCCTCATCTGCCACATGGCTATTGGGAGTGGTCAGAACTTTGGCTCACTGGTGCCTGATGGCCCTGGGCCATGGGCCTGAAGGAAAGTCCTGTGAGGAAAGGAGGCAGGCCTGGAGGAAGAGACAAGCTATGGGGGCAGCTCTGGAGTCACAACCCTGAAGGGGGGTTAAAATGTGCAGTCCTCTAAGACCAGAAATCACAAGGGAGTCTGGCCAATGCACAGAGGAATTAAAACCTACCCCACGGCAAACCAAGGCTAAATTCCAACCATTCCAGTCGCTGCCCCGTCAACAGTAAGAAAAGCAACTTTAAAGGGCATCCCAGGGAGAATTTCATTTATTCCCCAGACCCCTTCAGAACACTTTGACACCAGGCTGGGCATAGGCTAATGTCATGGAGATAAGAAATGCTCCAGATCCTGGACAGAGGAGCCATGAGAGAGGCTGCCCGAGGAGACCTGAGAGCACGGCCAGAAGATCACAAAGTGAACGAGGGTGGGGAGCAGGACCCAGGCCGGGAGCCAAGTGACCAGGATGGCATACCATGGAAGCGCAGTGGAGGTGAGGCTGAAAGTATGCTTGGGGTCAGACTGAATCCCACATCCTATTTTTGAGCAAGTCAGCCTGAGAAAGCATTTGGCTCCAGCCTGAAGCTGCTGCCTGCTCAAAGGGAAGAGGTTTAGAATGGAGGCAAAAATATCTAAGAACTAGCTGCTGACTTCCTCAGGCACACCATCCTTTCAAGATTCCTTCCAGAAAATTCTGGAAGTGCTCTTTCTTGTTGGGTCTCACCTTGGAGTATTGATTTCCTGCTGAAAATGGAGCGGAGGTGGCCTTTGGTAGGGAGTGGATCCTGTGGTCTTACTGTTACTCAAGGACCTTCCATTTCCTAACCAAAGTCTACAACCCTCACTCTGGGGTTCTCCGACTTCCTTACCCTGGCCCCAGCCTCTGCCAGAGTGGTCCTCACTCCCTATGTGGACCTTCCACTACAGAGCCACCAAATCACCCCAGCTTGAGCCATGCCTCTCCAGCTCCTATTGACATTCCCTCCCCTTCCCCAATTCCACACACCAAAAGATGACCCTCCCATGTCTGACAGAGTTCCCCAGGGAAGCAGAACCTATAGGATGTGCATATGTGCAGAGGAGGAGTCATTTATCTTAAAGAATTGGCTTATGTGATTATGGGGACTGGTAAGAGAAACAAAGCAAGGCAGGCCAGCAGGCTGGAGACCAGAGGGCTGATGTTACAGCTGAAGTCCAAAGGCAGGATTCCTTCTTCCTTGGGGGACCTGACCTGTCTTTTAATTGGATGAGAACCATCCACATTATGGAGGATAATCTACTTTACTGAAAATCTACTGCTTTAAATATTTATTACCTCTAAAAATTATCTATGGGCAGGGGTTTAAGCTCAGGTAGTTGAATGCCTTCTGTACATTCTCTGAGGCCCTGGGTTTAATCCCCAGCACTGCAAAAATGGGAGAAGGATGTGGGAATCCACTCTTGAAAATAATCCCAAAATAATCAGCCAATGAAAACCCTATGAGTGTCGCTATGAGTCAGACCCAATTCTACAGCATCTAGCAACAACAAGGAAAATTACCTATATAGCAACATCAAGATCGACATGTGACCAAATAATTGGGTACCACAGCCTAGCCAAGTGGGCACATAAAATTAACCATCACGCCATCCTTCAGGCTCAGCTCAAATTCAACCTCTTTCTCCAAATCATTCCCACTTCCAACCAAAAATGATTGGCTCTCTTCTAAATTCCCATGGTCCTACATCCAGGCATACTTCTCTTGAGACATTTAGCAGTGGCTTCTCCAAAGTATGGTGATTTGTATCTTTGCATTTGTCTTCCTACATGACTGTGGATGCTGGAGTTAATCAAATCCTTTTTGCACCACTTAGTAAAGAGCTACATGACCTCAGGCAGTTAACCTCCCCAAATCTTGGTTTGTGTAAAACATGGGGATAATATAGTTTTACTTTAAAGAATCCTTGAGGTTGAAAAATCCTATTCAAAGGTCGGATCAAAATAAAAGGGGGGAATAAAAAAGATAAGAATGGTGTCAATTTAAATGGTCTAGAAAATGCATGTAATTGTTCTAAAAAGATAAAAACAAAGACCACTACAGGAAAAGTTTCTATCTGAAACAGAGCTGGAACCCAAGGTCATATAGAAAAATATTACCAAATAAAAGTTAGAGAAGACTTAGAGGGGGAGGGGGGAAGGGGAGTAAGCATAGGGGAGGGTAAGGGGTAACCTATATGAATAATGTTCATCAAAATGCATATATGGAAATGTCACAATGAAAAGCATGTCAGAATGAATCACATTAAAGTGTACATTAAAAATTTCCAATAAAAAAAAGTCTCAAAAAAAAAAATCCTTGAGGTTAAGACACAATTCATGCAAATTACTTAGCACAGCACCTGGTACATACTAAGAACTCTGTTCATTTATTCAACAAATAATCATTGAGCACCTATTACATGCCAGGCACTAGAAATAGAGAGGCAGACCAAGTCACTGCTCTGATGGGACTATATTCATAAAAGCTCATGTAAATAAATGAATTAAAAACCTAACATAAGACCCTGACAAGTGCTTTGATGAAAATAAACTAGGATAAAAGATAGCGATTGGAATGGGGAGGAGGATAGATCTAAACTAATAAAGGCCTGAGTTAAGAGAAGCTGATCATGCAAGACCTGACAGAAGATCTTTCTCAGAAGGACCAGTAGGAATAAGCCAAAGCTGGTTTTTCTTGTGCCCAGTGGCTAGTTCCTTCCTTTCCTTGGCCCCACAGACTGTGTCTTCTGAGCTAATGAAGGTGAGGAGATAGACCGCATCTTTACTCTAGCCAGGCCCTCACCTTCAGATGGGCGGTCTTCACCCCACCAAGAACCCACAGAGATGGAGGCCACTGGCCATCACTGGCCAGGGAGGACTTTCCCTATCTGTTCCAAACCCTGTTCCACCTACCTTATTGCCTTGACTTACCTGGTCTCCAGTGAGGATTTAAGTGTTTCTTTATTTTAGAGTCATTACATTGTGTCATGAGCCACAGAGTCAAAGAGGGACTGAGAGTTCCTAGAGAAGGTGGTCCCCAGGCCTTGGCAAGTTGCCTGCACGCATCTCCTTCTTCTTAAACTCTCCCCTGCTTTCTCACTCCCTGTAGCCCTCCCCTTTACACAGTTTCTCAGCCAGGGGCCATACTGTCCTCCAGCTCTACTGCAGGAGTGGCTGAAAAGGAAGGAAATTATTTTTTATCGTCACAATGTCTGGGAAGTACCACTGGCATTTACTGGGCTGGGATGTGGGACACCAACCCCATGGCACTGCACGAACAGTCTCACACAAACAGCTGTTTTGCCCAACAGGTGAATATAGACATTACCCTCTCAATGCCCTCCCAGTGTGACCAAACCCCTTTCTTCCCTATTCCTGGATTCTGTCATGGTAATCAAGAAGTAATCAAGTCTTAGTCTCCTAAAGTCCCCACTATCATGTAAATTAGCCAGCCTCAGATGTTCTATGCCAATGCCCTCTATCTCCAAGAGGTTACTCTCTCTACCAGGAGAAGAAGGCCTGGTCCCAGAGACCTCTGCCTCCCCTACAAGGAGAGTCAGCTCTGATCCCACGACAGGACCAGCAAGAAAAGTTGGGGGACATCTTCCAACCTGGACTGGATTGTGGTTAATTCCTCCTTCAGGACCTAAAATCAAACACTTCTCACCGCTGAGAATGTCAGCCAGCCTTCAGATGAGAAATTCATATTACCTCTGCTAATGCCTTCCTGCCTGCAGCGGTAGCCCTGTGGCATCCGATCCCGTCAGATCTTGGAAGCTAAGCAGGGTCGGGCCTGGTTAGTACCTGGATGGGAGACCGCCTGGAAATACCAGAAGCTGTAGACTTGGGAGAAGGACCTGGCAACCCCCTCCCAAAAATCAATCTGCCATTGAAAACCCTATGAACAGCAGAGAAGCACTGACAATAGTGTTTCCCCTGTTGTACAGAGGGTCACTATGAGTCGGATACCGACTTGACGGCACCTAACAACAACAACAACAACGCCTCCCCACCCACATGTATCTGTCAATTTGTCATGCTGTGGGCAGCTTATATGTTGCTGTGATACTAAAAGCTACACTACTGGTGTTTCAGATACCAGCAGGGCCACCATGGTGGACAGGTTCCATCTGAGCTTCCAGACTAAGATAGACTAGGCAGAAGGACCCAGCAACCAACTCCTGAAACAATTAGCCACTGAAAACCCTATGAATAGCAGAGAGGCACTGTCAAATATAGTCCTGGAAAACTAGCCCCCCAGGCTAGAAGGTATCTAAGAAATGACTGGGAAGAGTTTCCCCCTTCAAAATAGAGTCAACCTTACTAAGGGAAATGGAGTAAAGCCCCTGGGACCTCCTTATGTTGATGTGGCATGACTCAAAAGGAGAAGAAACACAATGGCTGCAACAATAGGTTCAAACATAAAAAGATCATGTGCATTGCACAGTGCTGGGTAATGTTTTGTTCTGTTGTATTTAGGATTGCTATGAGTTGGATCTGACTCTACACAACCTAGTAACAATCCCTCTGCATTCCAATTCTGTATCACATTAGGAAACCTCTCATATAAACTGAGTAAAGAGGTCCAGAAGCTTCTTCAGTGGAGATAACAGTGATGGTTGTGGGACATGTGGATCCTCAGGTTACTTTGTTTTTAATTTATCATCCTTCTCATCAGTATGGAGTGCTGCTATGATTGACCATGAAAGACCTTGCACATAGGGACATACTGGTGGGAGTTGTGTCACTAGAGAGTCCTGACTGCATGGGGAAGTGTCAGGAAAAGATGGAGCAAGGCCCTAGTACCCTCACAGAAGTCCTCAGGGAAACTGACTTCCCGGTTTGCTTAGTGCATGGCCTAAAAAGCTTGATTAAAATTGCTCAAGTAAAATGCTCTCGGGAGAAGAGAAGGTGCCAGGGGCACTGGAAGAGTTCATTTTTCATTCTTTAACTTGGAGAAATTGGCAGGAAAAGGGGTGATGATGTCTCTTTACAGAAAGCAATGATCTAAACAGTGCCTCCGGGCCAGCCAGGGAAGGTTGTCCTTTGGCAGCCTTATAGCATGTCATTCCAAGCAACCAAGCCAAAGCAGTACTTGTGCAAGGTTCAGAGCAGGGCCCCTTCCAGCAGGTGTTCTGCACCATCTTTCTAAACTGGGTATCTCTCTTCACTAAAACTGGCAGTAGATGCTCATCTATTGAATAAGGAGTATCAGGATGGTCTTTTCAGGACCCAGGTGGCTGCTGAAATAAGTAGAGTAATGGATCAGAGACAAGGTATGGGGAGGTGTAAGGAGGCAGACAAACCCCAGGCTGGCAACATCAGGATGCAGTTACCATGAGACTCTGAATTCTTCAGGAGGTGCTCACTTTTTTATGCCAAGAGATTTGGAAAACAGCTACCTGGCCAACTGACTGGAAGAGATCTATATTTGTGCCTATTCCCAAGAAAGGGAATCCAACAAATGCAGAAATTATCAAACACAATCATTAATATCTCATGCAAGTAAAATTTTGCTAAAGATCATTTAAAAGTGACTGCAGCAGTATATTGACAGGCAACTGCCAGAAAATCAAGCTGGATTCAGAAGAGGGTATGGAACCAGGGACATCATTGCTGATGTCAGATGGATATTAGCTGAAAGCAGAGAATACCACAGAGATGTCTGTCTATGCTTTATTGACTTCACAAAGACATTTGACTGTGTGGATCACAACAAATTATGGATAACATTGCAAAGAATGGGAATTCCAGAGCACTTAATTGTATTCATGAGGACCAGGAGGCAGTCATTCAAAAAGAGCAAAGAAACACTGCCTGGTTTAAAGTCAAGAAAGGTGTGTGTCAGGGCTGTATCCTTTCACAGTACCTCTTCAGTATCTATGCTGAGTAAATAATCCAAGAAGCTGGACTTTATGAAGAAGAATGTGACATCAGGATTGGAGGACGACTCATTAGCCACCTGTGTTATGCAGATGACACAACTTTTCTTGCTGAGACTGAAAGGGATTTGAAACATTTACTGATGAAGATCAAGGAACACAGCTTCCAGTATGGATTGCACCTCAACATCAAGAAAACAAAAATCCTTTCAACTGGGTCAGTATGCAACTTCACAATAAATGGAGAAAAGATTGAGATTGTCCAAGATTTTGCTTTACTTGGTTCTACAATCAACACCCACAGAAGTAGTAGTCAAGAAGTCAAACGACATATTGCATTGTGAAAAGCTGTTGCAAGATACTTCTGTCAAATTGAAGACAAAGGTACACCTGACTCATGCCGTGGTATTTTCAGTCACATCATATGCTTATGAAAGCTAGACAGTGAATAAGGGAGACGGGAAAAGAATTGATGCTTTTGAATTATGGTGATAGAGATGAATATTGAATATTCCATGGGCTACAAAAAGAACCAACAGATACATCCTATAAGAATTGAAATCAGAGTGCTTGGAAGCAAGGATAGTTAGACTGCATCTTATGTAATTTGGACATGTCAGGAGGGCCCAGTTTCTGGAGAAGGACATCATATTTGGGAGAGTGGCAGGTCAACGAAAAAAAGGAAGACCCTCAAGTGGATGGATTGACACAGTGGCTGCAACAATGGGTTTAAACATAAGAAAGATGGTGTGCCTGGCACAGAGTCAGAGAGTGTTTCATTCTGTTGTATGTAGGCGTGCTATGAGTTGGCAGGACTCCCACAGCACCTAACAACAACAACATCTTCAGGCCCTTAGTGCAGGGGGCGTCTTGTAGGTGGATGTTATTTTCTTTCTTGGATGGTGAGCCATCAAAGATCAGGTTCCTGGTGTAACCCATCCTTTAGGCTTCCTCTGCCCTGTGCCCAACACATACGACATACCCTTTTGACCCTAGGAGGTCAGTACTGGACAAGCCAAAGACTGTAGAAGCAGACAATTCAACAGAGCCAATGAAGACCTTCAGAGGAGGCCCAGTGGGGAAGCCCACGCCTGCAAGAAGCAGCTGACAAGAGGTGGCCGAGAAGAGCAGGAAGCAGAGGAGTTGGGGGACTGAACAAGGAACTTGGCTTTGGGCTGGCCACAAGTCAATGGGGACCAGAAGTGAGAGTCACAGGAAGACTGTCCTCCAAAACAGAACTTCCTGAGAGAATAGTGAGGTGGGCTGACAAGGAAACGGGTGAGCCTTTGCCCACTTGGAATCAAATAAGTGTTCTGGTTAGCTTCTGAGAGAGTGTTTACAGGGACTTAATTTTATTTGCATATAAAGTTTGCACATTAAGGATTCCTTCATTAGACTCGTGTTGCACCCTGGCACAGAGAAGAGTGCACTCCCAGGCTCACAACCAAAGGACTCAGTGAGCCGGCAGCTCTCCCCACGAGGCAAGTCTGCACTGAGCCTGGCGGCAGACCAGCCTCCTGGGACCCCAGCTTCTTGGGCACCAGCCTGTTCCCCAGAGGGGGGCAAACTCAACCACACTGAATTCTTGCTCACCATTTTCAGGCCCTTAGCACACTGTGTTTATCTGTGGGTGGATGTTATCTGTTTCTTGGGTGGTGAGGCAAAGAGGTTTGTGGTTAGATTGAGGTTGGAAGGCTTGGAAAGGGATATGTAGATGACTGGGGCACGTGTTAGGCCAAAGGAATTCTAAAACATTAGGGAAAACCCTTCTGGTGAATTTTCTACCACACACACGTATGTGCACACACACCCACCCACCCACCCCTGAACACATATGAGGGAAGCGGGTATCTTCTTTCCTGTCAGAAACTTGGCGCACTGCTCTGCGGCACTTCTTACTCTGGCTGGGTGGAAGATGTAATTGAGACTGTCTCTGTGGCCCTAGCTCTCCCTAGCACTCAGATCTTTTGGTCAGCCCAACCCCTTGGGTTGTGAGTGGTGAAATAGTGCCCCAAAAAGGGGATGTGACTCCCTAGAGCATGGATAGGCCTGGACTAAACCCAGGTCCCCTGCTCCTTGGAGGGCCAGGAGGGAAAGGCTAGAGCCATGCTCACACGGGTGGGAGGGGCCTGGAGGCAGTGAGCCCAGGACCCCCACCAGCAGCTGGGCCCACCTGCTGTTCTCACTTTGCACCTTGAAGTATAGTTAGATGGACACATACATTCTTCATAACCCTAACTATGAACTCTTCATAATCATCCTGTTCCCACTCCCACCCTCAGCACCTACCCAGTCCAGGACCTGGCCCAGACACACCCCACCTTGCTGATTCCCATCCCTTTTCCTGTTCTCAATGACATTCCAAGACCATTTTGCCTTACTATTGGGCAGCACCCTTTCCCTCTCTCCTTTCCACTCCTTCTGGATGACCAGGAACAGCTCTTCAGCCTCCCTTGAGGCTTCCTGGCCATCCCGACTGTCTCAGATAATCCCCAAGTCTGAGGCATTCTCCAAAGCCCAGAAGGCCCTCAGCAGATACAGTGGTTGTAATGGACAGCCCTTCTACCTACAAAGGTCTGGCAATAGCTCTGAGGCCACTTATGTCCCCAATGACTAACATCTGAGTCCAGCACTAGATGGAAGTCTTCTCCTATTTGCTGCCAAGCATGCTCAACCCTATGAGCCAGGCTTTCTTAGAGCTGGATGAGGCTTTAAGGGACTCTCACCTCAAACTTTCCTTCTGAGACTGCAGCGACTGAGATTATTAACTTCAACCACTCACTCACTTCTGCCTATGTGTTGCCAGGTGTGGTGGCACACACCTATAATCCTAGTATTTGGGAGGCTGAGGCAGGAGGATTGCAGGTTTGAGGCCAGCCTGGGCTACATAGTGAATTTAAGGACAGCACCAGCTACATAGTGAGACTGTGTCTCAGAAAGAAAGAAAGAAAGAAAGAAAGAAAGAAAGAAAGAAAAGGATAGCAGGGAAGAAAGGGAAGTCAATAAAATATATATATTGTAGCAGATTCTCATTATGGGCAGCTAATGATCAAAGACCAGATGAGTTGTGGCATGACATCACATCAGAGAATTCATTTATGAGGAAAGCAGAAGGTTATTTAAAAGACAGAAACAACAAACAAAAAAGACCAAATTACATGCCAAAAAAGACTCTGAAACTTGCCCTTGAACATCGAGTAGTTAAAGTAAAAAGAAGACACGATGAATTAGAGAAATATGTTTAGATTTCAAAGGGCAGCTTGAGGAGACAAAATCAAATATTATAATGCCATGTGCACAGAGCTGGGGGCAGAAAACCAGAAGGAAAGAACATGCCGTGTTTTTCCCAAGCTTAAAGAATTGAAGAAAAAATTCAAGCCTCGAGTGGCAATAGTGAAGGATTCTATTGGGAAAATATTAAATGACACAGAAAACATCAAAAGAAGAAGGAAAGAATACACAGAGTCTTTGTACCAAAAAGAATTTGTGGGTGACTAATCATTTCAAGAGGTTGCATATGATCAGGAACCAATGGTACTGAAGGAAAGTGGAAGCTGCTTTGCAGGAACTGGTGAAACACAAGGCTCCAGGAATTGATGGAATACCAATAGAGATGTTTTAACAAACAGATGCAGCACTGGAGGTACTCATATATTTATGCCAAGAGATTTGGAAAATAGCTACCTGACCAACTGACTGGACGAGATCCATATTTCTGTCTATTCCCAAGAAAGGGGATCCAACCAGGTGTGGAAATTATTGAACGATATCATTAATATCTCATGCAAGTAAAATTTTGCTAAATATCATTCAGAAATGACTGCAGCAGTATATTGATAGAGAAATGACAGAAAATCAAACTGAGTTCAAAAGAGGGCATGGAACCAGGGACATCATTACTGATGTCAGATGGATATTGACTGAAAGCAGAGAATACCAGGAAGATGTGTATCTGTTTTATTGGGGGTTGGGGTTTAGCTCAGTTGGTAGAGTGCTGTTCTATGCTCTCTGAGGCCCTGGGTTAGATTCCCAGCACCACAAAAATGGGAGAAAGATGTGGCAATCAACTCCCAAAGCAATCCTGAAACAATCAGCCTTTGAAAATGCTATGAATAGCAGAGAAGCACTGTCAGAGTGCTGGACATGGCACAGTGTCAGGGAGAGTTTCGTCTTTTGTACAAGGGGTCACTATGAGTTGGACCCAACTCCGTGGCACCTAACAACAACACAACAATGTTTCATTGAATATGCAAAGGCATTTGACAATGTAGATCACAACAAATTATGGATAACATTGCGAAGAATGGGAATACCAGAACACTTAATTGTACTCTTGAGGAATCTGTACATGGACCAGGAGGCGGTCACTTGAACAGATCAAGGAAACACTGCCTGGCTTAAAGTCAAGAAAGGTGTGTGTCAGGGTTTTATCCTTTCATGGTATCTCTTGAGTCTCTATGCTGAATAAATAATCCAAGAAGCTGGACTTTATGAGGAAGAACGTGGCATCAGGATTGGAGGAAGACTCGTTAACCACCTGTGTTATGCAGATGACACACTTTTACTTGCTGAAACTGAACAGGATTTGAAACATTACTGATGAAGATCAAAGAACACAGCCTCCAGTATGGATTGTGCTTCAACATCAACAAAAGAAAACTTCTTACAACTTCATGATAAATGGAGAAAGGATTGAGGTTGTCCAAGATTTTACTTTACTTCGTTCTACAATCAACACCTACTGAAGCAGCAGTCAAGAAATCAAAAAACACATTTCTTAGGAAAAGCTGTTGCAAAATATCTCTTTAAAGTGTTGAAAAGTGAAGATGTCACATTGAAGACAAAGGTGTGCCTGACTCATGCCATGGAATTTTCAGTTGCATCATATGCTTGTGAACTGGACATTGGATAAGGAGACAGAGAAGAATTGATGCTTTTGAATTATGATGCTAGAGACAAAAATTGAATATACCATGATCTACCAAAAGAATCAACAGATCTGTCCTAGAAGAAGTGCAACCAGAGTGCTCCTTGAAAGCAAAGATGTCTAGACTACGTCTTACATATTTTTGACATGTTGTCAGGAGGCCCCAATCTCTGGAGGAGGACATCATATTTGGGAAGACCCTCAACTAGATAGATTTACACAGTGGCTGCAACAATGGGCTTAACCATAAAAAGGATCATGTGCCTGGAAGTGTCTGGTAGTGTTTTGTTCTTTTGTTCATAGAGTTGCTATGAGTTGGATTTGACTCAACAGCACCTAACAACAATAACAGGGTTTGATTCTACTGAGGAAGTCTGGAGATGGTGTAGAACCCAATTCAGAATTGTCCCCACAATTTTGAACTGGAAACTGGGGTATTTATCTACCAACTCCTGTCAGTCATAGGTTGTGGGTTTCTGCTGGAGTGACTCTCTAGCATGCATATGCAGTTGGTACAAGTATGGTGAATGCCAAGGAGTTGTGGGCAGTGCGATTGTTGCTTCCTCCTTTGCTCCTCCACCCTCTACCACCACCATTTAGTTTCCTTAAATGACCTACCCAGCAAAATTCAATACAATCTCCTCTAGAAAGGTTTTCTTTTTTCTTTTATCCTTTTTATTGTTATTTTGAGACAGAGTCTTGCTAAGTTATGTAAACTGCCTCTGGCCTCCAACCTATGATCCTCCTGTCTCAGCCTCCTGAGTTGTTGGGATTGTGTGTACCAAGACATCTAGTGAGCTTTCTAATCTTCAGTCAGAACCAATGCCTTCCTTTGTTTTTTATAGACAATCACCAACTGCTAAAAAAAAATCCTTTTGGTTTTGTGTTTCATTCAGACTAATAGCTAAAGGCTGACTTGACCTGTGGTCAGTAGGAACCTGGCATTCGTCCTCCTGCTTTGATTTCCTTCCTTCCTGCTTTACACAGGGTGGTGTCTGTGATTTCTACACCCACTGCAGGTTTTTAATCCCATCAACATTAGAAATTAGAATAACCTCATTAAAATTATCTTTGGTTCTATTGCCTGAAGATGTTCTTAGTGTAAAAATGAAAATTTAAATGGCTGTTATTTGAAGCAATGCATCGGTAATTGCTGTTGTAATGTAACATATTACCATTCTTATTTGCATAAATGTATTATATCTTGAGCCATATGGAAATAAGAATAAATACGTAAATCTGAATTGCTCTCAGTTATGTGGAACTGAGATATTTTCTTATACTGGAGCACATACTCCTGCCCTGAAGAGAAAGGAGAGAATATAAATTAAAGTAAGAAGGAAAGAAGTCCCAAACTCACAAGAGTTGAAAATGGCTGCCTGTGAGTAGCAAAGTAGTTTCTGTGAAGTCTAACGTGACCTAAGGCAGACTGATATGAGGGACTCTTCCTCTGTTCCTAACACACAATGAGACCCAGCATTGTGGATTTGGTAAAGAGCTGTCCTGCTTATAGTCTTAGACGGAGATAAGAATGAAGAGCCAACATCTATGACTAATAAATTGTTATTTGTTGTTGTTGTTAGGTGCTGTTGAGTCAGGTCCAACTCATAGCAACCTTGTGTACAATAGAATGAAACACTCCCTGATACTGTGCCATGCCTGGTATTATGTCAGTGTTTCTCTGCTATTCACAGGGTTGTCAAAGGCTGATTGTTTTGGAAATTGTTTTGGGAGTGGGCTGCCAGGTACTTCTCTTATTTTTGTGGTGCTGACACTCAAACCTAGGGCCTCAGAGAGTGCAGAGCAATAGTCTAACAACTGAGCTAAACCCTAGCCTCATGATTAATAGATTAAGAAGCTATGCCAACAGATCACAAACGAAGTCAGTGATGGCATGTGATGATATGCTAGTGCATAGGTGTGTCTAACCCCCACACACTGCCCTGCCATGACTCCCCTGCGCATCCCCTGGGGACCAACCATCCCCAAAGCTGTTACCACCTGAGGAGTGGGGCTCTCCCTTGGTCATTGACTTTTTCTGAGGGTCAAGGCCATCTCCTGCCAGCAGGTGGGAAATCCAGAAAGCTGAGTCACCCTCTAACATGAAGTGCCTGTGACCACCAGAGCCACCTGACAACTGAAGAGGGAGCAGAGTCTGGGTGAGCATGAGATTGGGAAATTATGGAGAAAGTTCTTGAATAAAGAGAGAAGAGAGACCTTTTGATTGGCCAAAAAAGATCCAACTCTAATGCAGCTCAGCAGCCTCACACAGGAACGTCACCACCCCTAGTTCCAGGCCGGCTGCCTGCTCTCTTTGACTCTGAGCCTCAGCTGAGCACTTCCTGCTGGGGGTTGCTGTGGGCCCAGTGCACACGTCTGTGGCCTTTTTTACTTCTTGCCTTTACCTACCGGCCTGACCACCACTACTGCCTGCACGCCCACTTGCTATGGGAGCTCCCTGGGGTTGACACCCTGTTGTCTTCATTCAACACACAGCCTATTGCAAATTATCAGTATTACTAGTATTTGTCACGTGGTGAGTCACCTTTAAGTCTGCCCCTTGTCTCCTTCCTTCCAGCACCCCTGTCCTCTCCTGGAAGCCCTGACCCCTGTCCATTCTGTCTCCAGGGACACTGGCTCCTCTGTTGGTGGCTATCCACAGCGTCCATTGATCAACGAGGTTGGTTCTAGACATAAGGGGAATGGTTACAGACATGTTTATCTTTTAGAGTGAGGAAAGACTATCTCAAAACCTGAAAGAAATAAAAGCTACAGAATCCAACCTTTTCTTACTACTTATCTACTCACTCGGGGAGAGAAACTATATATATATATATACATACACACACGTATGTATGTGTGTGTATATATATACACACATACATGTATGTATGTGTATGTATATGTATATATATGTATGTGTGTGTGTGTGTGTATATATATATATATATTTTTTTTTTTTTTTCCCCAGTACTGGGGGCTGAACCCAGGGCCTCACGCTTGCATGTTTTGCAAGTGCTGGACCACTGAGCTGCACCCCAGCCCATTTGTTTTACTTTTTTGGGGACAGGATCTTGCTAAATTGTGCAGATTGCCTCTGGTCACAAACTTTTGATCCTCCTACCTCTGCCTGCTGAGCCACTGGGATTATAGGCGTGCGCCACCATGCCTGGCCAAGAGAAACTGTTTTTACCAGAGAATTATTAGAGACTCATATTTGCCCCTGTTTTCTCACTCAGAAACCCTTCTCACCAATCACCCCACGTCCCACACACCCTCTCCCCATGAAGGTTCCCCACACCAAGGCTGTCCCAGTGAGCCACACACCCTGTGCCTTTTCTACACCCTCAACAGTTGCTGCCTTGTGGGCCATACTCACCACCAGACTGGAGGTCCTGGGGCTGGGACTGATTTATCTCTGTCCCACCCCACCTCTAGCCCCACTCCCATCCTCAGGACCTGACCAAACAGGATAAAATGGTGTACAGTCAGGAGCATAAGTTAGTTCACAGGGACTTCGGTTTAACTTTCCAAGAGACCCTTCTCCAGGCAGGGAGGCTGGCGCAGCTGGTATCTGCATGCCCTGGGACCTCCCTTCCTGGGCTTCTGGCAAGGTCCCAGCTGGCCCTGTAAGGCATTCCTGGGCTCAGCATCCTGTGATTGAGGAGGCTTCTACTTGTGGTTACAGAGGCAGAATTGGCTAAGACAGTCAAAAAGGCTGGAGGTGTGGACCTGTAAGAGGGCGCTCATCCAAGGCTGGTATCCCTCTGGCAGCGTGCCTGCCAAGTGGACTTCCTGCCTTGGCTGGGACAAGCCACTGGTGGGGAGCTAACACCACTATCCTTGGAGAGATGAGCCTGTGGGACTCTTTCCCTAGGTTCACGCCCCCCCTCCTGACCCATTTTGACTTCCTTGGGATGTTCAGAACAAATCTGCTCTCTGCCCGCGGGGAGCCTTTCAGATGCCTGGGGACAGCTCTCTCGCCCTCTTGAGTCTTTTCTCTCCAGACTAAACATCCTCAGCTCTTCCTCTGCTTTTCAGTTGGTCCCAATAAGGCTATTGTTTTTAAGTGCTCTTGAAAGAACATTCTCCGCAAGGTGAAATAGAAATGAGCAGTCATGCTGGTGCTGACCCGACCCCTTGCTGCATCTCAGCAAGAATAAATACTTTCACGTCTCTCCAGTGGTGCAGAAATAATTGGTGAGCGTCGCATTCGCACACGCGCTTGCTCAAACCATGCCAGTAAAAGGAGATTGTGAGTTTGCAGGGTGTGACATTTATGGTTTTAGAGAAAAACAGAAACTTGGCCCCCAGTTACTTGTTAACCTTTTTTCTTTAAATATAGATGAGGGTCGTATAAGAACACTGAGAGCCGGTAACTCAACTGAAAACTTTCCTTTCAGAACTTGGCACAGGGCCCATAGGACCAGAATGTGGGCCAATCAGGTACTTGGCCTCATGGTAGGAAAAATTTCTGAAGGGTTCTTGAAGAGACCTTGCCTTAGTGAAGCACTTTTAAGGCTTATTTTCCATAATCTTTCCTTCAGGGAATACTAGATCAAATCTCTTAAAAATGAATTCTAAAAAAATTCACTGGAATTATTTTCCTCCCTCTTTCCCTTCCATTATCTAATCCCTCCCCCCCTCGTTTCCTTCTTTTCCTCCATCCTTCCTTTGTACCATCTTTCCTTCCTTCCTTTTTTCCTCTCATTGTTCCAAAACATATTTGAGGTAACAAATGTCTCAATGTTTTTATGGCTTGGTGTTCTAACCACATTAAATCACTTATTGCTTCACATGAGTGAGCCAATATTTGGAGTCCAAAAATATTTTAGTGATGAAGAAATTAGGCCAAAGCTGAACCTTCAGTAATGAGGTCTAAATGGTAATTAAATTAGATATCCTAATATGAGATTAATTTCAACCCTACACATCCACTCCTATTGGGTCCTATTAATTTTTTAAATTGGTACAAAACCTTCCCTAAAAGTGAATTTTATATAGTCATATCATGTAGAGGAATACTTCATTAATCATCATTTTACTGAAGACTAAGCAGAAACATTTTATGGTCTAAAAGTTTTCATTATATCATCTTAAGTCCAATCAGTGGTAGCTTTTGATAGGGCGACAAACCACTGAGGATAACGTCTTCATTTTTGTTTGCTTCTCAGCCTGGGGACATGTGGAAATGAGAGCACATGTTCACACTGTGCCACCTAGAAGATTTTCTAGTTTTAACAAAGAGCATTTCTTCCTCTCCTTCCCAAACATCACAGCACCAGAACCCTCTCCAGCCCTATCCTATGTGCTGACGTCATCAGAAGGAGGAAGTCAATTTTACTACCCAGTTAAGAGTTGAGTGAAGCATGATTCATTCAAACAACATACTGCATATGTCAAAACAACACAGTCTGAGGTGCTGGATAGGCCATTTTCGCCCATCTGATCATTAAGCACTACATACATGTTCCACCGTATCCCTTAAATATGCACAATTAGTGTCAATTAAAAATTTAAGTGTGTGTGTGTGTGTGTGTGTGTGTGTCCAGGCCTCTAAGAGTCTGAGCAAAAGATGGGGGATGGCGGAAGTAGGGCTTCAAGGAAGACTTTACCCTCCATGTTCTCTCCTGAGAAGCCAGGATGCTCTTGCCTGACCCGTCACTCCAAGCCTGGAAGAGCCTCTTCTCCTATCAGTAGGGTTTAGAAACAGGTCTACCCACAGCGGGTGCAGCAGGCCTGACTCTGCACAATAGTGGAGCAGCAGGGAGTGGAACACTTCACATTACCCCTCTTTTCTGAACCCTATTCAGTTCAATTTAAAATGTCTGTCACAAATGGTATTCCAAGGCGCCTCTGAAGTTGCTGAGGGTGCAGCTTCCATTCATGTGCAAATGTCCTGGCTGCCCCCATGCCCACCCCAAGGAGAGCCCTGCTTAGGAGGCAGCACCTAGGAAGCCTTATCCCATCACGGACAGAGCAACTCCACAACTCAGCCACTGTGAGTGTTGGGATCTGCCCTATCCCAGGCCCTGGGAATTCAGAAACCAATAGCAATCAATATTAATATTATAGTTAATGTTTGTATATGAACAAGACATTATAGTCCAGTCTTAACTGCTTTTGAACACATCTTAACTCGATGCATTAACAACAATGCTAGAAGGCAGGTACTATTATCATCCCAAATTAAAGATAAAAATAAGAGAGGCATAGAGAAGGCAGTAGAAGGGCAGAATTCTAACTCAAATAGCTTAGCTTTGCAGTCCTTGCTCCTAATTGTTATAAACACAGCCCCTCTATTAGAACAGTCTTTGCAAGTGTCTGAGGGCATGCTCCAGTGCCAACACCTTGGTTTCCTTCCTTATGTGGGCTTCTGAAATGTGCATGTGTCCTCCATGCCAGACAGGACAGTGCATACTGATGCTGCTTCAACAGGGGTCAGAGGATCACAGCTTGGAGTGGTGTGACCACCCAAAGACAAGGGATCACACAGCCTAGCACCAGAAACATCACACCCAGACCCATACTCATCCCACCTGAATTGCAGGAAAACAAATGGATCCAGTATAAACCACAGTGTCCATCTCCAGCTGTTACCAGGCTCTGCCTTTAGCCACAGGGAACACTTGGTCCACATTTTCCAAACACTGGGATCTCTAAGGCCTTTGTTAAGGAAAGTAATCCTTGCCCAAAAGGTCTGTCACATCTTTACGAGCAAAAGAATAATTCCTTTTAAAATTGCAGGCTTGGCTAATATTCTAGATGTGTGGCTGTCCCACCTCCAACTTTCTCAAAGACATTCACCATATACCAGGCATATTATTTATAACAACCATATCATTTGATGGTCAAAAACAATGGTGTACCTCGGTTGGAATAAGTGATACATACTATGTTCTTTTTGTAGTGGAGAAAACTGAGGCTCAGGGAGATAAAACGGCTAAATTGCAAGTCAGCCAGCTACTAAATATCAAGGGAACTAAAACCTAGTTAGCCTACAGTGGTAGCCCTGTGGCAGCTGATCCTGTCAGATCTTGGAAGCTAAGCAGGGTCGGGCCTGGTTAGTACCTGGATGGGAGACTGCCTGGGAACACCAGAAGCTGTAGGCTTGGGAGAAGGACCTGGCAACCCCTTCCCAAAAATCAATTTGTCATTGAAAACCCTATGAGCAGCAGAGAAGCACTGACAATAGTGTTTCCCCTGTTGTACAGAGGGTCGCTATGAGTCAGAAACCGACTCAACGGCACCTAACAACAACAACAACAACAAAACCTAGTTGGGGCTGGGGTTTAGCTTGTTTGGTAGAGTGCTGCTCTGCATATTCTGAGACCTTGGGTTTGA
Source organism: Pedetes capensis (assembly GCA_007922755.1). Lineage (NCBI taxonomy): Eukaryota > Metazoa > Chordata > Mammalia > Rodentia > Pedetidae > Pedetes > Pedetes capensis. The sequence goes on along the minus strand of VMDO01000650.1, from coordinate 131,386 downwards.
TCCCTAGCACTGCCAAAATGGGAGAAGAATGTGGCATCCCACTCCTGAAGCAATCCTGAAACAATCTCCCATCAAAGCCCCTATGAACAGCAGAGAAGCACTGACATAGTCCCAGGCATGGCACAGGTCAGGGAGTGTTTGTTCTGCTGTACATAGGGTTGCTATGGGTCAGACCCCACTTGATGGCACCTAACAACAACAACAAAACCTAGTTTGCCACCTTCAAATCCAGTACTCTCCCTTCTGTATCATGACATCCCAGGAGAAAATGAAAAGTCAGTTGCATCTATAGTTTTTAATTACATGTGATGAACAAACCAGGTAAGAAAGTACTGTGACTGCCACTGGATTCAAATCCTGGAGCAGCTCCCAGTGTGCCAGTGTGCTTTGTCTGTGTTAATGGGGAAACCACGCCAGATGGACCAGGAAAGCCGAGAAAAACATGTGGTGTGTGTCACAGGTGTGATGTCTCCCTTTAGGATAGCCGCAACTGCTGGCATTTGCACAAGCCTTGCAGTGCAGCCAGAAGCCCTGAGTGGGAAGACCTTAGACCTGCAGATACAGCCTGGAGTCAGGAGCCTGGAGGCCTGAGTTCAAGTCTCCACTCCACCACTTCATGATGTGTTTATTCCTGGTAAGCCATGTACCCTTTCTTGGGCTTATCTTCCCTATCTATGAAATGAGGATGAAACCCTAATCCCTCCTACCTAACACATACAAACTGCAAGCCTTCCCGCCCATTCACCCTGGACATATTGTCACCAGACCAAACACTGAGTAGCCCGCCTTTTTTTAGGAAGCTCTCAGCTAAGAGGTATGAGAGGGGGGACAGTGCTATCTGTGTGAGGGTGACAGGCACTGGCTTGGCTCCCTTATTGACTCATGTGTCCTAGTGACTCTGCTGGGACCCTGGACAACCTTTCTACTCCTGCTAACTCAGCTTATGTGTTCACCTCTACTTTCTCCTGTAGCCCAAAAGTCTCTGAACCGACAAAACTTTGGAGCTGACTCATTCTACAACTCTCACCAATTAATTCACTTTGCCTCTCTTAATGCCATTTCCCCACCTTCCAAACCCAAATCCCACTGCCTCTCACCGTCTACAGGGGGCTGCTGCGAGCTGTCATGGACATCACTCCAGCCAATGATGTCCTTGGAGGAGGCCTGTCTTGTTCAGGTGCTCAGGTACAACGAGGTCATTGCTGGAACTGGCGCCACGCAAACAAAGCACACAAGGCTTTCCACAAAGTCTGCTGAAGTCTTGCAAGCTCTGGGGGTAACAGCTGCCCAGTGGATACCAACCTTCCTGCCAGGAGCCTCCCTGGCTGGGTGCTCTGAAAGTTCACCCACAGACAGCACTCAGCTTCTGGCTGCTCTTACTCCAGGGCCAGTTTCCAAGGATGGCACCTGCTAAGGACAGGAGAAGACCAGAGTTCCTAAAATGCCACTCCCGACTCTCCTTAGCCTATATGAAGTGTGGAATGACTGGAAGTTTCCAAGTTAGTACAGCAGTTCTCAAAGAATGTGCTATGGATCCTCAGGGTTTCCAAGGGGACCACAGGTTCAGGGTTCCATGAATTTGAAGCAATTTTCACAATGGTATGAAGATGTTATTTGCCTATCTTCTCTGTGTTGATGTTTGTAATAACAATGCAAAAGCAGCAGTGAATAAAATCGCCACCCCCTTAGCCCACTCAAGATAGTGATACTACACTATCCTAGTCACCATTGCCTCGGTTCCTCCCATCCACTCATAGTAAAAAATAAATAAAATTTTAAAAGCCAGTTTTACATAAGCTGGTACTTGATGCAACAGTTGAAAGTTACTCACTTTATTAAACTTTGACTCTGGAATAACACCTTGTTTCCACATTCGGTGTGACTGGTAAGTGCCATGAAGCTTCTGCCACACTTCAAAGTATGATGATGATGAGCTCAAGGAAATAACACTTGGGTGACTGTTCAGTGAGCTGGGCAATTCTCTCCCCTACCCCAGGAAACATATTTCTACTCGAAAGAAACAACTAACGGACAAAGTCTCATTATTCAGGCTTGGGATTTGGCAGACAGTTTCCTGAAAACAAATCTCCCGAGTGTGTCAGTTCATGGAAAACAACAGACAGTGTTTGTTGCCACTGATAAAATCTAAGCTTTCAAGTGAGCAGTAGAATTTTGGGAAAACTGGGTTTGCCAACATGAGCCTGATGTCCTCCCAATACTGAAAGACTTTTTCAATGATATTCCAATGGTGATATTAGGGAATATGCTGTGTGTGTGTGTGTGTGTGTGTGTGTGTGTGTGTGTGTGTGTGTGTGTGTGTTACTAGGGGGCTGAACCAAAGGCCTCATGCATACTTTGCAAGCACTCTATCACTGACCTGCACCCCCAGCCCTTTTTTTAAGTTTTATTTTTTCTTGAGATACAGTCTCACTACCTTGTACAGGCTACCTCTGGCCCCAAACTTGTGATCCTCCTGCCTCAGCCTACTGAGTTGCTGGATCTCAGCCATGCACTACTGAGCCTACCTTAATGAATATGCTTTTTAAATCTTGGGTAAAGAAATACCAGCATTTAGAAAATGTATACAACTCAGCACACCAATATTTTTCAAATGACCAATGCATGATGTTAGACTATCATGTATGAATAAAAGATATACTCAAAGTACAAGATAAATGAGTGTACTTTAATGTGAAAGAGTATAAAACATTCACTGATGTGGTTTCAAACTCCACATTGCAACTAACCTTTAATAACTTAGCACTTACAGAGCTGAGCCTGGTGGCACATGCCCATAAACCTAGCACTTGGGAGGCAGAGCAAGAGGATCATGAGTTTGAGATCAGCCTGGGCTACACAGAGAATTTGGGGTCAGCCTGGGCTACACAGCAAGACTCTGTCTCAAAAAACCAAGGGTTAGGGATGTAGCTCAGTGGTTGAGCACTTGCACAGCAGGTGCAAGGGCCAAGGCTTGAGGCCTAGCACCTCAAAAAGAAAATACTGTTCCCTTTTTATGTGTAAGGCCAGACTTTCCCCATGTACTTCAACCAAAACAATATACCCCAATAGACTAAATACAGAAACACCCATGAGACACCAGCTTAATCTATCAAACCAAACATTAAAGAGATTTGCAAAGATATAAAACAATACCACACTTCTCAGTGAGTTTTTTTATTGGGGGAAATATAATTACTTTTTATTAAAAATATGTCATGTTGACATGTAATGGGTTTATTACTTTTATTTTTAAATGAATTAGTAAATTAACATTTATTAACTTTCTGTTTCAAGTACCAACAGTAAATATTAACATAATTTGCATAAAAAATCTTTGAGGTTTGTTCTTATCCATTTTTAATAGCGTGAATAGATCCTGGCACTAAATGGTTTGAGAACCCCTAGGTTGTAATATTCTGTAGTCTGAGGGTCAGACCCAGCAATGTGGGGAAGTCTGGCTATGGTCAAGGATTAGATGGGCTGGCAAGAGATGATGAGAATAGGAACTAAGGTAGAGGCAGTAACACTGGCTAGGGGGTGCATAATGTCCATTCACTGTGAAAATTGGGATCACCGTGTCCTAGTTTGATTTGGTTGCAATGCTAAGGCCATGGCCCTGTAGTACCTGAAGTCTCCTCTGCAGGGAGAAGTCATTTTCAGAGCCAGCTATCTAAGGGTGCTCTGACAAGAAGCAGAGTGGAACAGGTAAGCAGTAGGAGATCTTGATCCAATTGTTGTGGGTAGAGACCTGAGGACTCAGGGTAACTGGGCACATAATCTATTTGACAAGTGCAAGAGAGTGCCCACCACAGAGGTGCAGAAGGGAGCTAGCATGGGGCAGGATCCGCAGGCTTGAAAGAGAAAGGTCCACCCCGAACACCAGATATCCTGTGTAACATGATATTGTTTATTCCCTTCTGTCATCCCTGAGTCTCTGGTGGGATAAATCTTGTCAATTTCCCCAGCTTTGTCTCTACTATGCTAGAGGAAGGAAAAGGAAGAGCTGTGTGTTTATGCAGGGAGAGTAGCTAGTCCTTACTCACGTTAGTACAGTATGGGAGCAATGGTTAGAGAGAAATTTGCAGGAAGGAGGGAAATCTTGTGAATCAGGGAAATGGCTTCTCCATCCAGTGGCAACAAGCATTTGTTCACAATGGGCAGACGTTTCCTGGCAGGTGACTGACTTGAGATACATTTTGGAAGAAAGAATAAAGGGAATGAATTGAGTGCAGCTGGCAAGATGACTCCAAAACTTCTTCTAGGACATCTGCTTAGAGTTCAAGGTGCTTGTGACATCCTAGGTGGAGCTCCCCAGTGCATGGAAGGTTACATACATCCAAAGTTCAGAAGGTCTGGAGTGAAATCATTGGCTTGAAAACAATCAGCCTACATAGGTCAGTGGCTCTGGAGAGCAATTCAGAGTCACCTGTTGTTATTATGGTTGTTGTTGTTGTTGTTGTTGTTGTTGTTGTTAGGTGCTATGGAATCGTGTCCAACTCATAACGACCCTCATGATGGCTGATTGTTTCAGGATTGCCACAGGAGTGAATTGCCTCATCCTTCTCCCATTTTTGTGGTGCTGGGGATTGAACTCAGGACCTAAGGGACTGTAGAGCAGTACTCTACCAACTGACCTAAACCCTAGCCCAGAGAGTCACCTGTAGAAGATTATAAAAGGGAGGAGGTTTGGCACTGGCTAACTACATGAGAATCTTCAGGAATGGTCTGGAGCCCACCATGCAAGCTTCTCTGAGGGTGGAGGATATGCTCAAATCTCCCAGGAAAAGGAGAAAGAATGAATTCAAAATGCAGCCACAACCCCTACAGCATCCTGCTGCTGCTGAACGCCAGAAGCCCGCACTTGCTGTCAGTAAAGAATGTGCTTAATTAAACTCTAATGGGCTTTCCACTGGCTGGCACACTCCCGCACATGGAACACATCCATTACTCTTCTTCAAGCCGTGCAGGAGTCCTCTACTAATATTTGAAGCCTTAAATGTAGCCACTTAAGCTTGCCGTATATCAGGCATAATTAGGGATCCCAGAAGCTGCACATGGCCCGGCCATAACCCAGTCAGAAGGACAGCCGGAGGGCCACAGGTGGCAGCCCCAGCCCTGCCTGGATGCAGCTGTGTAAAGTCGGCACTTTCTCCTAAAAACAATCCCTTTTCCCTGTGGCCTTGGACGACTGAAACTAACGTTTCTGAAATATGTCCAGGGAACAGATCATTCCCTGCGAGAGTATAAGCTGTCTCCTCCAGGAAAGGAGGGAGGAAACATTTTTCATTTATTAACAAGCTCCTTTAGGCCGCATATGATGGACTAGATATCCAGACCAGGTTTCAAAGTCTTTCGTTTGCATGTCATTATTTTGTTCCCTTTATGGAGCCTTTGTTTCAGACAACATTGCCTGCTTGGGTGATTTAATTACTAACTTATTTACCCATATACTAATGAATTGATGACATGAAAGCAGGCAAACTTCGGGCCAGCCTAGCCTAACACACAGCAAGTGCTCAATGAACATTCACTGCAATGAATTCAGCCCAATGTCACCATAACAAGTGGATCCATTGTCACCCAAAACAAAGTTATAGCACTAAAGTCTTGTTACAGGTAAGAGTTTGGGGAAATAGTTGAAAGGTGACTTACAGTACTTAGGGTATTAGGGCTCCGGGCAACCTGTGATGGGAAGGGCTTTGGCTCCCCACATTGAACACTGAGGACATATAGGCTCTTTCCCATGGGCCCCTGAAGAAACTCTCAGGGAGGCAGGAGCAACTGGGGCAAAGAAGAGGATGCCTGTCCAGTATGGGGAGTGCAGGCAGGTGCCTTCTTCGGGCTTCTCAACCAGATATAAGATGGTGCTGGCCCAGGGACCCAGTTTAGAACCGGTATAAGTTATATTTGTCTGTTACATTTGTCAGGCTAACCCTTAGCCAAGTGGCCCCCAAGTGGGGCCCATGGACCACACACATCAGAATCATCTGGAAAACAAGTTTAAAGGCTGATGCTTAAGCCCCGCCCGAGACCACAGAGCCAGGACCTCAGGATGGCCCTGTCCTCTGCATTTGAAATCTGCAGGTGATTCTAATGCACTCACCCCTGAGCGCCACCGTCAGCCTGTGGCCAGGCCTCTAGGGGAGGATGCTCTGTGAGTGAAGACGGCCACTTGGGCAATCCTGGGAGAACAGCTGAGTCACCGCAGCACCCCTTCCCTGGTGTTCACCTCTCACACCGTCACACTGCTCAGGTGGGGGGGGGGAGCAGAAGATGGGTGGTCTCAAACTCAAAAACTTTAGTTTTTCTTCCCACCTCACCCCACCCCCACTCTCCAGTGGACACCTCAACACAGGGAATCGATGTTCCCGCCCCACCTGTCACCAAGCATACTTTCCCACCTTTGTCTCATGGTGACGCCTTCCTTACCTCTTGCAGCACCAAGGACATGACCACTGTCCATGCCCTGGGGACGCTCTGACAGGAGCTCAGGAGAATATAAAGCTTATCCAGAGTGAAACAGGAGGGATATTGCAAAGCAGTGCCACCCAGAAGGGCCAGATGCCGAGGCTCTGCTCACGCCTGTGTTCACACCCCATGTTCCTGCCTCTTCCCCAGCTCTGAGGGACGTACATATGTCCCCAACACCTGAGCCCTCCGCTCTTGCTACCAGTCACCCTGTGATGCTGGGTCTGACCTCCTGGTTGAGCTCACCTAATGCAAGGCCACCAAATCTTCATTCTTCTCCTGGGGAGCTCTGAGGTTCCAAGAAGGAGTGGAAAGGATTAGAAAGGGCGTAGAGGCAGCTGAAACTACTAAGGACCTTTGCTGGACTTCTGGGCCCTCTTGGCACCACAACCCCTAGCAAAGCAGTAGCCCAGGGTGCTGGTGTTTTCTAGACCAGGGTTGTTCAGCAGGGCATGACTTAGAATGTGGTGTCCTGCCTGGTTCCTGGCACCCTGACCATCCCCTACTATCCCTACCACCCCCCCACCCCATCTGACGCTACTCCACTCCTACCTGTGAGCTCAAAGATTGAGCCCTGTTGTCCAAAGTCCTGGGCCCAGTCATGCAGGCACTAGGCAGCCACTCTGAGGCTGGGACCCGCCCCTTTCTCTGTTTCAGCAAAGGAACAGAGGATCAGGACCCCCAAGCTCCTGCTCGGCATCTTGGCAGGCATTGACCATACCACCAACCTGTATATCTTAGGTTCCCTAACAACCGCTCTGCCCCATCCTTGGTTAGTGATGTCACTGTGGCCCTGAGGGACAGGCACATTGATAGCATGGACTCTGTTACTGAGCCTGAATCCTGGATCCTTCCTGGCCTTTCCATTTAACCCTCTCCTTCCCTTGCCTCCCCATCCCCATTTGTAAATAAAGCCACTCAGAGGTCTGTTGTGGGAGTTACTCTGATAATAAATGCTGAAAAAATCCTTGTGGTTGTTGTTAGGTGCCATTGATTCGGATCCAACTCATAGCAAGCCTACGTACAACAGAACAAAATACTACCCAGTACTGTGCCATGCACATGATCTTTTTATGTCTGAGCCCATTGTTGTTTCTTCTCATTGAGTAGTGCCACAACTTCACATAGAGGTCCCAGTGGCTTTACTCCATTCACATCAATAAGGTTGACTCTACTTTGAGGAAACAACTCTTCCCCAGACATTTCTTGAACACCTTCCAGCCTGGGAGGCTCATTTTCCAGCACTATATTTGACAGTGCTTGACTGAATAATGTGGGTGATAAACAAGTTTTCTTTTTTAGTACTGAGCAGAAGTTGAACCCAGACCTCACACATGCTTTGCAAACACTTTAACTGCACCCCCAGCTCATTTTTAAAAATTCCTTTTATTATTTATTTATTTATTTATTTACTTTTTGAGTTAGAGTTTCGCTAAATTGCACAGGCTACCTCTGGCCTTGAAATCATGGCCCTCCTGCCTCAGCCCCTTGAGTCACTGTGTGCCACTGTGCCCAGCTGCTGATGGGCATTTTTGAACAGAGAGCTTTGGAAGTTCATTTTATGGCTCGGAATAATTTCCCTGAAGTCAGCTCCCTGGGCTACTGGAAGGCTTTTGATGCACATATTGCTGCAATCGCTGTGCCTTTTCCTTGGAGTTGGCAACTGAAGCTGGAGGATTGCAACAATTTGTATGAGGTCACGCAGCTAATCTATTGCAAAGCCAGGACACAGATGCCAGGCCAGACACTCCATGTTCTGTGATCTAGGCTTAGCAATGTGGCACAAAAGAGGAAGCCGCCCCTTTCCTGCAGAGCATCTGATGTCTGTCTAGCACTGCCTGGAACAATCATTGTAGGGGGTCAAGTCTGGAACAAAGGCTGGAGCAGTACAAGGATGATCTGGGGTTCAGGATCCTGAATTCTCCTGGAAGCTATTCTGCTAACCCAGTTACCCTGAGCAAATCCCCTGGGCCTTGGGTTTCAGCCCTACAAGAACAGAGTCCTAGACTGGATCTAACACACTGCCCTTCTGCCCAGTACAACACACCCAAGACAAAACCAAACATTTCAGTTTGGGTTTTGCATAAAAAAGACCAATGATAATTCATTTGCTCCAGTGCCATCATAACTTCTGCTCTGTTGACCATGAAAAGGATCCAGCCAGATCCCAAAACAGCAGGTTGGGTTAATGAGACAGCCGGAATCTGCCAGAGAGTGGCAGGAGAATGCAGTCCTTTCAAGATGAAGTCAGACGGCTAGAAAACACTCCTGGCACTGCATCTCAGTGCCAGGTGCCACTACCGCCATCAGCACTTCAAAGGAGCTCCCTGTTCGCTCTGGCCCTGGGGACAGAGGGCAGTAGGAACAGAAGTCAGGTGCCAGGCCTCTGCCTATCCTTCCCTGTGTGCACAAGGGGCTGGGAGGCACCTTCCCTGGCGGAGAGACTGCTGCTCGTGGCTGTTTCTAAGTGACTAGGAAGCTGAGCAGCCACGTTGGCCGCTGTGAAAGCAGAGCCGGGAGAGGGGGCTGCAGTTGGTCAGATGCATCAGAACTAACTTGTTACTCTGGTTCCAGAGAGCTGAGCTGAGCCGCACAAGGTCAAGATCCGGGGCTCTGTGGGAAGTGGGGCATTCCTACACATCTGTGTCTCCATCCAGCTTCCTGCTACAAGGTTAATGGATGGGGGATGCGTAGGCCACCACATTTTTTTTTAAAGTACTGGGGGTTGAGCCGAGGGCCTCAAACATGCCAGGCAAACATTCCACCTCTAAGCTCTACTCTCAGACCCATTTTTGCTGTTTGTTGTGAGACTAAGTTACACAAGCTGCCTGTGGCCTTAAACTTGGATTCTCCTGCCTCAGCCTTCCAAGTGACTAGGATTACCAGCATATGCCACTGCTCCTGGCTTCTACCACATTTTTGAGACTGGAAAAATGTTTGCCCCCCTGGTGGAAGAATTGAGCCATCTCTGTCAGAAAGAGGGATGGTGAGTCAAGGGGAGCGACTATGGAGACCGGATGGTCTGTGTGAAAATATGCATACAGAATATGAGGAAGCCAGATCACTGCCAGGGACCCAGCCATATCACATATCATTGGCATAAATAAAAATACATGTACACAAGCAAATATGCTTTGCAAGAACATACTCAAACAAAAACGTAAAGGCAAATACATGAAAATGCTACTCTTTATATACAGAAACAGAATGGGATGGGCCACCAGAATAATCAACTTTGGTACCCTAAAAATGACGGTCTCTGCAGGGGCTGCCTATGAGAATGTGCCATGAATGACCAAGAAATGGCATTAGCTCAGCCCTCTGGACTTGAGATCCAAACTTTTTACATGAGAAGAAAGAACCAGGTTGTGGTGGTACATGTAGGGGCTGAGGCAGGAGGATCACAAGTTAGACAGCAGCCCAAACTACATACTGAGACCTTGTCTCAAAAATGAAAAAAAAAGAATGAAAGAGAGGTACAATCCAGCAAAACCCAAAGATATCATTATGAATGGTTTTGAGTGGCTGGGAGCTTGTTTTAATAAAAGGAGGAGAACATTTGAATCATCACAGGACAGAGAGTTTGAGTTCTCTTTCATTCTCAGCCCTGGATGCACATTTGTGTCCCCTGAGGAGCTTTGAGAAGACCCAGGACACCTGCCTTAGTTGGCTTGGGGAAAGCTGGGGCTTTAGGGTTTCAACAGAGCCTGGTGAATCTAATGAGCAGCCAGGGCTGGGAGGGTGGCACTGAAGAGCCCAGGGTGCTTCTGGAATAAGGGGGGATGGGGCGGGGAAGAGAGGGCTGGCCAGAGCTGGAGGAAGTGTTTTTGAAGGGAAAGGGTCAGTTGCAGTCAGGCACAGAGCAGGGCTAACTCACAGAGGGCACTGATTTGGAAGAGGGAGGACAGGAGGAACCAGAGAGCCGGGGAGGGCACAGGGCAGCCAGGGAAGGCAGAGAGGAGAGCAGTGGATGTCAGGAACAGCGATGGTGGCAAAGGTGCAGGGCCAGTGTGACCACCGAGGCTGATCCCTCAAGACATTTACAGATGCCATGAGAAAACCGAGACTAGAGACTTTCCCAGAGAAGGATCTCGAACCCAGTCACCCCCAACTCTGCTGGTCTTTCCAGCACTCTTTTCCTCCTTCCAGGGAGCCCTTGCTATTCCTGAGGGGTGCATCCCTGGGCTGAAGTTCAATGGGCCACCTGAATGCCCGCCACAGAGGTGGGAAAGAGCCACCTCAGAGGGAACTAGCAAGGGATTGGAGCATCCCGAGAAAAAACAGAGTTTAGAAAGGAAATCTGACTGGTTATTATTGGAATTCCTTTCCCTTTCTCAAATAAATATTTCCACCCATTACAAAATGTCCATCACCTTCTGAATTCAGGTCTTCTTTTCTTCTTAATCCCTTGATTCTGGAAGCACATTTGTTTGTTGTTCTTTCAGTGTTGGCAGCCTGGCTTGGTGCTGGTCCTAGCCATTCTCCAGTTTCCAGCTTCTGTGATGGCCTGTCCTCATGCTGTCGAGAAAGAGAGGTCCATGGGTTAGCTTCTGAGAAGGGTGGCCAAGAACATGGGGTTTCAGCTGAAATGCATGGAGTGCCCGAGTGTCCACCATATTAAATGTGTTCACATTTGCTGGTTTTTACCGATAAGCAAGGTAAGTCAAAGAGAGATCACAAAAATTTCCAAGCTGTGCTCAAACTCCCTGGGGAGCTGGGTCTTGCACATTTGTACCCTGCTGGGTACCCTGCCTAGTGACAGCACATGGGAGATGCTCATCAAATGCTCACTGAACTGAAGGGAGTGGCTGAACAGAGGTCTGCCCCGGGCACTCTGGCTCTCAGCCCAGCATTGGTTCAAACGGGGTACAGGCTGACCCAGTCTCTGCATACCATCCTGAATACGCCACAGCCACGAGGTCCCTGGCCAGGTCTGCACACAGCCCCAACCCAGCACGGCGCTGACCACACAGCAGGTGTTCAGTCAGCCCAACCAGCCCTGTCTCTGGTCACATTGGCCCCGGTGGTAAACCTTCTGACAGGCTGTCTTGGCAGAGAGCTTGCTACCAGGACGGTCATGTGAAGCATTCCAGAAGCAAACCCAGAATCTCAGGGCTGAAATGAAAGTGTAAAGCCATCCAGTTTTTTGTTTTTTTTTTTTTAATTAGTAATTTTTTAGTCTACAGCTTTATGGGCTTCATTACAACATTTCCATATATACATATCATTGTGCATTGATCATGTTCACCTCCCCCAAGTCATCCAGTTTTAATGCCCATGCCCCTCCCTTCCTCCTCCACCTTAACCCCAGACACACACATCTGCACTGCTTCTCTCCCCTCCCACACACACATTCTTCCATTGGTTACTGGACCTTCAGATACCTTTCTAGTCTGTCTGTATGTATGTATGCATGTGGAAAGATACACTAAGAGGTCATGTGTGGGTGGCCTGGCAACATCCCAGCTAAAGACCCAGTTGAAAGCCAGCATTAATCACTAAACATGTAAGCGGAGACAGTCTCATATAGTAGGCTATGGTAGAGTTGTGAACAAAGCGTTATTGGAGCTCAAGGAGAAAGTGATTAACTGAATGGTGGGGCCATTGGGAAGGCTTTACTAGGAAGTGGAAGGTGAGCCAGGACTGGGTAGGCTCTGGGTTGGCCCGTGGGTATAGTGAGGAGTTAGTCTAGACTAGTTATGACATGACCACTGCCATGGTGGACACCAGGCTAACTGTAGCCAGCCAGAGAAACCCCATGCTCCCGGAAACCCCAAAGCGCCCAGTAGATTTTCAGTTACTCCACGTTGTTGACTTGCTCCAGGGACTTTGAACAAGGCATTGATAACGTCTGGTTAGAGATTCCTTACATATCAGAGAAGGGCAGAAGATGGGGAAGGTGCTGGGTCAAATGCAACAGGAGGGATCTGATGGTGCTTTGCTGGGTGGGGAGATGTTGGCCTGGCCTGCTGCCACTTATCTGCTCTGGTGACTCTAGCTAGCTGTCTAGTCTCACGGAGTCTCAGTTTCAGATTACCCTTTACAGATGAGGGCAATCTTGGCACCCTCTGGCTAATGGGCATCATGACACCCCTTTGAGAAACACAGCAACAGAAAGAGCAAAGGACATTGCTGTGACTGAGACTAGCTGCTCAGAGTGTCTTGTGTTCTGGGTTCCTGGCACTGCCCTGAGCACATCTGCTCCATCCTTCATTGGCTTTCTATTGAAGTGCATATTTATTCCAATTTCTCCTGATGAATTACAAACCACCTCAGGAGACAACAATTTTGGGGGTGGCCTAAAATGACCATTATATTGTGGAAGCTCAGAGATAGGAACCTGAACAGGACTCAGCAAGGATGTTTTATCTCTGCTGTACAATATCTGAGGGCTGGAGTTTAGCTCAGTTGGTAGAGTGCTGCTCTGTGCTCTCTCAGGACCTGGGTTTGATCTCCAGCACTGCAAAAACGGGAAAAGGACATGGCACTCCACTCCCAAAGTAATCCTGAAAACATTCAGCCATTGAAAACCCAATGAGGGCGAGTTGGACCCAACTTGAGAGCAACTAACAACAACAACAATAACAGCAACCATATCTGAGGTCTCATCTAGGAAGACATGAAGACTGAAGATGATTCAGCTAGTGGAGGCAGAGAAGTTCTGGAATTATCTTCACTGATATCCAGTGATTAATACTGGCTGTCAGTGGGGTCTCCAGGCGGCTTTTTCCAGAACACCATGAATAGTATTTTCATGAGATCTCTCATCATGGGCTAGTCTGGGCCTCTTCAAAGCATGATGACTGGGTTCTAAAAGGGAGTGACCCAAAAGACAAAAAGACATGTGTATCCTAACCCTGGCATTCACATGATGTCACTTCCTCCATACTCTGTTGGTGAAGGCGGTCTAAAGGGTCTTCCCAGGTCCAAGAGGAGGGGACACACACACACACACACACACACACACACACACACACACACACACTCAATGGGAGAGGTAGCAAAGTCTCAGTTTAAGAAAAGCATGTACTGCAGATGTAGATCAGTGGTAGAGCACTTGCCTAGCATGCACAGGCCGTGGGTTTGATCCCTAGTGCCATAAGAAAAGCATGCAAGATGGGCATATTGTTGCAGCAATCTTGGAAAAATATGATCTATTGCAGTGTTCCTTGTAGTGGCCTTCAGAGCACTCGTTCGCATGCTCCCAGTAGCATCTCCTGCCCACTCACAGCACAAACCCCACTGAGGGCAGATCAGCCACCTCGCTGCCATCAGGGGCTACCTTACTCATCCCACCTGGAACTGGACCCTATCAGTCCAACTCTCTTCTTCCTGATTATCCAAGTTCTATCTTCCAAATGATTCAGGTTCTCAGTCATGTTTGGATAACAGTCAAGACAAAAAGGAAAGTCTCTTAGCAAGCATGGCTCCTAGGATCTTCTTTATTGATCTAGCATGAAGTCTGCCTCTTTCTCAGAGTTAGTAAAAATTCTACCATATTAAGAATCACTGGTTCTGAGAAAAATCCACTAAGCACAGTTTCCCTTCAACTGTAATCATTGCTCACGTACTTCAAAATTCAGGTTCTTTATCTCTCCCAGACAGAAATAATGACTGTAATAAATTATAGGAAGCTTGTTTCAAACTAGCAAATGGTAAAGCTGACAATAGCAGTGTAAATATGGTTATAGTTAATGGACTTTTTTCAGCCTTACTCCATTTCAGCTCATTAGACCCATGACTAATAAAGGGCTGGCTGGCATTGCTCACTAATTACTATCCAATTAAATCAGGGGCCAAGCCCCACCTCCTATGCAGACCCCAGTCTCTAGGAGTTTCAGACATCAAATAGTCCTCAGTGGTTGCTTGATAAACAGAAATGCATAAAGCAGGCAAATCATTCTGCATCTCTGCATTCTGCCTGAAGACAGGTGGGTGAGGCCCACCAGGTGACAGACATCAGCAAAATTCATACCTTGCAAAGAGTTTTCACACCCGTTGTTACTCAGAATGTCCTCACTCACAACCAGGGAGGCATAGAGGGAAGGGGTTGTTATTTCCATTCTTCTGATGAGGAAGCCAAGGCTCAAAGCAGTTAAGGGGCTTTTGCAGAATCAATGACTCCCACATATGGAGTGAGGACTTTGTGCAAAGTCTTTTCATTCCCAAGTCCAGCTTCTTGTCTCCTGGACTGCCTCCTGTTTAGCTGGCTCCTTCATTCACTCAGTTACTCCCTCAGCGGTGCACACTAGAGAGATGATTGTTAAACATATCCTCCTACACTGCACAGCATGGGCACTGGGGAAGCAATGGTAAACAAAGTCAAGTCCTTGCTTCCATAGAGCATGTGGTCCAAAGGGAGAAATGGTAACAAGTATTTAAATAATCATATAAATATAGAGAACTTGACATATGGAAAGTGTTACAAATAAAATAGAACAGAATTATGGGAGAAAGAACAGCCAGGATGATCAAAGTAGGGAGGTAGAGATAATTCCATTTCTATTATTTACCTATTTATTTTTGGGTTTTCCCCGTAATCTTATTTTATTAGTAATTTTTTAGTGTACAACTTAATGGGTCTCATTATGACATTTGTATATGTGCATATCATTGTACATTGCTCACCCTTTATTTGAATTTTAATCTATTTTATTTTATTGTGGTGCTAGAGACCAAACCCAAGGCCTTGTGCATGCTAAGCATGTACTCCACCTCTAAGCAATACCCCCAACCCTAAGAGAGGCCACTTAAGATAAAGTTGTCAAGGCAGGCTTCCCTGAGAAGGTGATGCTACAACTGAGACATTAATGGTGACGAGGAGCCACCCTTATAAAGATTTGGGAGAAGAAAAGTCCCAAGAAGATGATACAGCAGTTGCAAAGGCCCTGAGATAGGAATAGGAATAGACTGGTATAGCAGAGAACAGAAAGACCAGTGAAGTGAAAACTCTTACTAATGGAGAAAATGGAGGGCCCCTATTGGGGTCCACTCTGGCCCAGCAAAAGACCACGGAGCTTCTCAACACCAGTTCACTCGGGGACCCTTAGGAGTGGGCAAGAGCTGGTTGGTGGCACTAAGAAGGACCTTGGGAGCCTTCAACAAAAACTGGGAATTTTATTAAGCTACTCCTTTGCAGGAGAGCCTAAAGACTATACAGATCTCCAGCTGGCAGCATGGGTTGCTGCTGCTATGATGGAATTACAGCTCTATATCACAGTGCCAAACAGCTCTGATGTCCTCCACTGGCGGTGCTGATGTTAAGGTGATGTCGCCTCTCGCTGGTCCTCTTTTCCTCTCACCTCCCCCCCAGGATGGGGGGAATTGAGAGCTCTTCTTGACTCGCTCGAGATCTTCTTTCTTGACTCTCAGAGTCTTGACTCTCAGTGGGTTGATTAAAGGTTTTCGAGAAGTCAAGCATGGGGTCTGGTGATCAGAATCCAGGTGGTCAGGGAGGAAGAGAGGAAAGGACACTTTAGGTAGTCGGTGGGTGGTCTGTTTACAAACACTCTGGATGGGGGTATGGAATAGGGCATAACCAATGGGAGAGCGGCTCATACCAAGAGTGGCAGCTCTCTATGAGGGGGTTTGGAAAAGTGCACTTACAACTGGCAGGTTAAGGGGGGGCTGGACCAATCCCTAAGCTTCCCTTAGTAACCAATTGGGTGACTCCAGGCAGCCAATCAGGTTGAAGGAGGCCATGTCAGAGCTGGGCTGTTTGGGGGCCATCTTGGATCACTCGATGGGAGGGGTAGGAGTAAAGTAGGTGAAGGGTGAATGGGGACTTGGGTAGCCATATTGGCTCTTAGGGAATCACATAGGTCCCAGTCCAGGTTCATGGGTTAAGGGTGACCAGAGGTGGGAGGGATAGGGCAGGAACTGAGCAGGGCTCAGACCTCAGCCTGGGCTGAGCAAGCCTCAGCCCTGGCACCCTCCCAGTCCAACCCGGAGGTGTCAACATAATTCCCTACAGTCCCCGAATGTCTAGAACCATGAAGGGCATCACTGGGAGAATGAAGGAAAGGCTGGGTCAGCCGAGGAATAGCTTGTGGTCCTTCACAAATACCTTAAGAATATGGTGGGAAGCCGGGCATGGTGGCACATGCCTGTAATCCCAGTGACTTGGGGGGTGGAGGCAGGAGAATTGCAAGTTCGAGACCAGAGGCAGTGTGCGTAATTTAGTGAGACCCTATCTCAAAAAGTAAAAAAATAGGCTAGGGGGTGGGGGGCAGCTCAGTGGTCCAGCACTTGCAAAGCATGCAAGCGCGGGGCCCTGGGTTCAACTCCCAGTACCACACACACACACAAACACACACACACACACACACACACACACACACACACAAAGAATATGATGGGTTTGGCTTTTTCTGATTTGTATTTATTTCTAAGGTATTCATTAAGGCAAAAGTATACTCTTGAGTATTTCAAATCCTAAGTATAGTAACTACAAGCATCGTTTCTCAGGCTTTCTCCCACTGTCACCACCTGTCAATGGATTTGATTTACTGTAAGGTGCTGATGACATGACTCAATGGTACCTAACAACAGCAAGGTGCTGATATTATTTCTGTTAACATTCATTCAGTGTTGATATTGAAATAGTAAGTTGATTACAAAATTTAAAATCCAGCTTCTGATTAAAATTCCAGCTTATTCTTATGTCAATTTATTTTATAATTATAGAAAATTTAAAAGTAGTTGAGACCCTCAGAAAAACACCAGGGATAAATTTTAACCCCCCCTATAAAGGGTAGGATTAATCTATAGATGAAAACCTCGAAGTTTGAAGGTTTCCCTAATTCACTACTGAAAGCAAGGAGGCCTCTCAGCGGCTTCCCCAGCTAGACATAGGCTTATTTACTTCAGATAAAGCATTTTGCCTCTCTAAACTTTAGACTCCATTTCTCCTCAGTGGAGATTTACTTCAAAGGACTGCAAAGAGAATCAAATAAGGTAATGTATGTAGGACATCTAAAGCCTGCCTCACAGCATGCTCAAAAATGTTAGTTCTGTAGCCCCCCAGCCTCAACCAGGGCTGAGCATGCAGAGGATGCTCCATCAAGCAGTGTTAACTTCTAAAGAAGAAACTTCCAGCAGCCACGCTGCTTGTAACTTAAGAGTGCCCTGCCAAAGCCTCACATCAAATAATTTTCCAAGAACTTCTCATGATGAATTTGAGAAATTCCCTTCTACTCTGTCAATCTTATTTTTCCCATAGATAAATTAGATGCCTACTCTGGTCTCTGTTATTTAAATTCAGTTATTCCTTAAATTATTGTTCAATTTATTGTTTATAGTGCACGTCACACATTGTCATAGATGCTGTAGTGGTGACCAGGATGGACACAGGCCCAGCCTACCCAGGAAATTGCTGCCAGCCCATGGCTCCCTGAGTGTCCCGCACCGATGTGGCTGTACTCTGCGTGAAGGAAACCATGGACCTAGTCTAATCCTTTTTCTGACAGGGTTGTCTAACAGATGAGGCATGAATGGAAAGGATGAATAGAAGTGACCTTTGGATTTCTAGAACCTCTGCTGGATTCCGTCTACAACCTGCCATCTAGACTTTGCCTGTGGAGCCTGGAGCAGGAGGAGAAAAAGCCTGGAATTCCATGACAGCTTCACAGTGGTTCCCCTACCTGCTGACTTCCACCTCCAAGTCAGGGCCAGCTTGGAGTCAGTGCCACCCAGGGAGCCTGATTAGAGGATGCTAAGAAGCAAACCAGCAGCTCTGAGTGCCTTTTGCAATGTCTTCCTTACCTACTCAGAGGGACAGACACACTAATGAGGGAGTAGGCTGATGTACTCTTTGAAAATGATTGCTTCCCTACATTGAAAACAAATTCTCCTGAACTAAGGAAAGCACAGCCAGGAACCAATCTCATTAAATTAAGAATAGCAGCTTATTCTGCTCCTTGGGTCGAAGCTGCAGCTGGGACCCAGTGGCAGGCTGTCTCCAAAGCAAGGCATGGGTGGGTGGGTGAAAGAGGGAAAGAATACAATCTCATGACCAAGCTCTGTCTTTAGTTATACTTTCACACACATGCACACACTCACATGCACACAAACACACCCTTTTGTTTTTTAATTTAATTTAATTTAATTAATTAATTTATTTATTTTTATTTTTATTTTTTTTTTTTGTGGTACTGGAGGTTGAACCCAGGGCCTCATGCTTGCATGCTCTGCAAGTGCTGGGCCACTGAGCTGCTCCCCCAGCCCATTTTTTTACTTTTTGAGACAGGGTCTCACTAAGTTACGCAGACTGTCTCTGGTCTCGAATTTGCAATCCTCCTGCCTCCGCCTCCCAAGCCACTGGGATTACAGGCATGCGCCACCACGCCCGGCCTAATTTTATTTTTTTTGAGACAGTCTCCCTATGTAGCCTAAGCTGGCCTTATGATCCTCCTGCCTCAGCCTCCCGGGCACTGGAATTACAGGAGCGCACCACCACACCTGGCTCCACATCCTCTTTCCCAATTCCATCCCATTCCTTCTGCATTGCTGTGAGTATGGGCTGCCCCTCCCGCAACCCTGTCTCTGCATCAAACCATGGACCGTGTTTACTCACAGACCAACCTTCAGGAAAACAGACATCCTGGGTTTGCTTCCTAAATTTCCTATTATGCATAAAGAACATATTGTCCTTTCAAAGCTGGGACTGAGACCTAGTATTTGTCCCATGAGTCACCACATGACATGGTTAAAAGAATGCAGATGGCCTACAAGCAGTCTTGCAAGTCCTTAAAGGAAGTGAAGTCACAGCTACTCCTCTCTACCTAGACGTCCTAGCTGAGCTCCCGGGTTTCACACGAGGAGCACATGTCAGCATGATGAGGCTACCAGCCTGTGTAAAAGGCAGCTCCCAGCACGGCAGTCCTTTGCTAAGGGGACACATGGGGACAATATGGATGCCCACTCAGGGGATGGACAGCAAAAATGACAGGGGAGATATTCCAAGGGGTACAATGTACCATTCAGAAGCCGTTGTCTAGATGCACACTTGGCAGTATGGATGGATCTTAAAAGAGCAGAATGAAATACATAAACCCTCAAATCACTTGCATACATTACAGCAACATGCATCCTAGGCCACTGAACACCAGTACCTCTTGTAGAAGAAGATCTACAAACAAAATGACAGCTGGAATGCCTATCAGAATGTGTTGTCTGTATTAGTGGGAAATGAGAATAATATATGAGTAAAACAAGAGTGAGGATTTGTAGAGACTAATGATGATAATGTGTCAGGAGCTGTGGGGTGTGGTTAACTGAATCTTTTCCATTAGAAGTAAAAAACAAAAACAAAATGAGGAGGAGAAAAAGGAGGAGGAATAGGCAGAGGAAGAAGCCGAAATCCATGACCTGGCCCAACCTTATATTTCCAATCTCAGCTCCCACTTCCAGGCTTCAAGCTTCAGCTCCAAGGCCACCCCCTCAAGAGGCTTCTCACTGACTCCCTGAGCAGCCCTGAGACTTTTTTCTGCCTTACCTTTCAGGGATGGTCAGTGGATCTGGAGTGGGTCCTGATTTTTAGACAGTAATCCAAATGGAGCCTCATGGATGGGGCTGCCTTTTCCAGGGGACTGTGGAGCAGTGGCACTTTGTAAGCCATCAGCCCTCCAGGATTGCAACTCATACCTTCTAAGGACTCTCTTCAAAGGACTTACCCAAAGAGAAGCACTTTTTTCTTCAAAGAGATGTAACTTTTCCAAGGAAACCTGTCCCAAAGAAGTGGTCCACAAAAGTTTGGTGAATGGCCAAATAACATACTTCCATGGGCCTTTCTACAGGTAAGACTAGGTTTCTTTTCATGCCGGAGAGCCCTCTGGGGTCCTCTCTCCTCCCTTCCCACAAGTCCCAAGACTCAGCCTCTTCTTTTTAAAGCCCATTTCCAACTGCTTTATTCTCTGGGCCTCCTCTGAACCCGAGCCTATGGAAGTCATAATCCTGTTGTTCCCAATAACTATACCACATCCCCTCATGACATCAGATACTTAGTCAGAACTCACCTCCATCCTGGAGTTGGAAATCTTAGAAATTAGTGAAAGCTCTGTTCCTGACTTCAGCATGCAGACAAGTCAGGAAAAAAATATTTTAGCACCCATGCCAGAAACAGATTTTGGCCTGGAAGATAGAATGGTTAGTAAAAGAGAGACCTGTCCTCATGGCACTGATTGATAATATGCTTCCCAGGGTGTCCCTCTCATCCACTTTCCAAAGATGAGCCTGTGACTCTTGGCAAATTCCACTTCCATTCCCCTGTGGGCCTGCTCAGTGTTGGCAGCACAGGGGACCAACTGGCTGGAGGCCAGGGGCCTAGCAAGGCCCTGGTGAGGTGGCACAGAAGGGCTGGCATTTCTATTCCCAGGACCTGGCTCCCACCCAGGGTGGCATCTGCTAAGAGTTTGGAGCCCAAAAGGCTCTAATTGTCCTGTGGCCTCGAGGCATTTTCAGCGTATCAATTGAGTTTGTCTTAAAAAGCTACTCCTGAGATTATTGGTTTTCTGTCATAGATTTAGGTCACTAGAATTTTTCTTCAGATGGAAAATCTTGGAGAACCATGTCTGGATGTCTCTTTTGTGCGAGGATTGTGAGCTGTTAAGGAAAACCTGGTCCACGCTACCATTCATGTCCCACTGTTTTTCTAGGGGGCACAGGCCCTTTCTGAGCCCTTGGACAAGAGCTGGGAGCCTCAGCCATTACATGTCACTCACTTGCTGTGTGACCATGGCTGAATCCCTTTTTTCTCTGGGCTAATATCTAATATCTTCTCTAAGTGTTTCTTGAACATGTGAAATCATAAATGCAAAAGGGCAAAAGTTCTGCAAACATGTAAGATCCTATTTGGGCTTTGTGTATTTTCTATTGTTTTACAGTGAACCTATAATGTCTCTAAAAAATAAAGTCTATTAAAAAAACAAAAGCAAGCCAGATATGGTGGTGCATGCCTATACTCCCAGCACTTGGGAGGCTGAGGCAGAAGGATCTCAAGTTCAAGGTCAGCCTGGGCTACATAGCAAGACTCCATCTCAAAAACAAAAACAACAAACCAACCAAACAAAAAAAGTAAAGCCCTAAAGTGAACTCTAGGACAGGAGCTTTAGGTTCTTACAAAAGCTGTATTTCTGTTGGGTGCTCTGGTGCACACCTACAATCACAGTGACTCAGGAAGCTGAGGTAAGAGGGTCAAGATTTTGAGGCCAGAGGCAGCCTATGTAACTTAGTAAGACGCTGTTTCAAAAAAAATTTTTTTAAAGGTCTGGGAGTGCAGCTCCAAGGCAGAGCATCTGCCTAGCCATGTGTGAGGCCCTGGGTTCAACTCTCCAGTACTGGGGTGGGGAGGGGGGAGCTCTCTTTCTATATGACTTTGGGAAATATGGAAACTGCTAAAAATTTCATTTTCTATGCTCTACCCATGCTGGCCTGCTATAAGAATCAAATGAAATTTTATTTTATTTTTAAATACTGGATTAATTATTGTTATTATTTGCCACCTACTAAAAGAGACTATCCTGAAGGTCAGCCAGCCAGTCCCAAATGGCAGAGCATTCACAGTTCTTAACATTGGAAAGCCCAGGAGAAAGTACAAACAGATGTCTCAAAAGCACCCTTAAGTTTACATAATTCATTCAACGCTAAGCAGGAGGAGGAGGAAGACAAGAAAAGGAGAAATGATGGAGGAGGAGGAGGAGAAGGAAATAGAAGAATAGGAAGGGGGAGAAAGACAAGAGGAAGAAATAGAGGAGAAGGAGAAAGAAAAGATGGAAGAATGGAAGCATAGGAGGAGAAAAAGCAGAAACTGCAGAAAATAGGAAGATAAAGGAGGAGGAAAAATAGCAGAAGTAGCTGCTGAAGCAAAGACAGAAAAGCAAAGTGTGCACAGAAGAGCAGAAAAGTCAGAGGCCAAAGCAGAATAGCAAAAGTGGGAGTAGATGCTTAAGAAACAGAAGCGGCACAAATAGAGAAAAGTGGAAGCAGCAGCAGAAGAAACAAAAGCAGAGGAAAAGGAAGAAGCTGAGAAAGGAAGAGAAGTCATAGCAGTAGAAGGAGAGATGATGGCAGCAGGAGAAAAAGAAAAGGCAGAGCCAGTTATCCCAGTAGAAGAGAGAGAAGTCAACACAGAAGCAGCAGAAGGGGCGGAGGAGGAGAGGCAAAAGGAGGGAGGAGGAAAAGCAGAAGCAGAAGAGGAGGAAGAAAGCAAAGGAGAGAAAAGAGGGGAAGGGAAGCAGGGCGAGGAGACTGAGTTGGGGGAAAGAAGTGGGAGGCAGAGTCACCATGGAAAAGGGAGACGCAGAAGAAGAAGCAAAGGCAGGAGAAGCAGGCGACGTGGAAGCTGGAGTCAGAGCAGAAATGGAAGAAAGAAAAGCAGCAGAAACAAAACCCAGAAAGAAACAGAAGAAGAAGGAAAAGAAGGCAAGGAAAAGGGGAGGGAAGAAAAGGAGAAGAAACAAAAGCAGGAGGAAGAAGCAACAGACGTAGAAGAAACTACTAAAGAAGAGGTACATGCAGAAAAAAAAAAACAAAGCCAGCAGTAAAAGAAACAGAGGAAGAGAAAGAAGAAGAGGAAAGAAGGGAAGAAGGGAAAAGAAGAAGGAAGGGGAGGAGAATTGGTAGTGGAAGGAGGAGAAGCAGAAGCAGAAGAAGCAGCAACAAAATAGGGATGAGTAGCAGCAACAAAAGCTGAAGCAGAAACAAGAGCAACAGGAAAAAAAAAAGTGAGAAGCAGAAAAGAAGCAGATCCAGAAAAAAGCAAAAGAAGCACAATGAGCAGAGTCCAAAGCAGGAGAAGCCAACGTAGGAGCCGAAGTGCAGACGCAGAAGCACATCTCAGCAGACAGGCTAAACACCTGCGAGAGTCGAGAGAGACACGACTGGACTGGCTGGACTGGCCGTGTCCTGTTTGTTCTCCAAACCCCAGTTTCCTCCTACAGACAAAGAGGCAGGTGAACCACTGAGATGTCCTTGTCATGCTAATAATTAACGCCAAAAAAAATGAGGCTGGGGCCAAGCAGGAAAAGTTCTCAAGACAAACAAGATTGAAGGAATAGATTTTTATTGGGCGCCTTGTGTCGGCCAAGTACAGATAAAGAAGACTCAGTCCCCGCTTTCCATGAGCCCATAGTCTGCAGCAAGACAGTGCTAGTGGTCAGATGATGGATAGAAATTGCTACAGTGCAGAATTTGGGAAATGAGATATCAGAGTAACTTCAGAAAGAGGTGGAATTATTAAAAGACAAATGCATTAACAATAACTATAGCTGTACTAATTGATTAATGGATGCAATATATAAAAAGATGTAAATTGTGACATAAAAAGGAGAGTGAACAAATACAGTTTGTAAATATAATAAAAGTTAGGTTCTTATCAGCTTAAAATGGACTGGTATAACTATAAGATGTTTTATGTAAGTCTAAAAATAAGCAAAACAAAAAGCCTATAGTAGATTACACGAAAGATAAAGAGAAAGGAACCAAAGTATAACACTATAGAAAATCATCAAATCACAAAGGAAGACAAAAAAAGAGAAAGGAAGAAAGAACCTACAAAGCAGTCAGAAAAAATTGGCAATTAGCAAAATGTAAGTCCTTACCTGTGAATAACTTTAAATGTAAATGGATTAAATTTCCCATCAAAAGATATGGAGTGGTTGAATGGATTTTTTTAAAAGACACAACTATATGCTATCTACAATACACTCAATTTAGCTTTAAGGATATAAACAAGAATAGCAAAGAGACAAAATAAGATATAAGAACAAAGAAGAGAGGAGCAGTAGCTATGTTTGTATCAGACAAAATAAACTTAACTCAAAATTAGTTTAAGAAAGGTCATATATAAGGATAAAGTGGTCAATTCATCAAAAAGATACAGCAACTATAAATATATGCACCCAGCAACAGAGAATATAAATATACAAAGTAAATATTAAACTATCTGAATAGAAACAGTAGTACAATAAGAGACTTCAATATTCCACTTTCAACAATGCATAGATTATCCGGACAGAAAGTTAATAAGAAAACATTGGACTTGAACAATGGACTTTAGACCAAGTGGACCTAATAAACATATGCAGAACCCTCCACCCAACAGTTTCAGAAGACTCACTCTTCTCAAGTGCACATGGAGCATTCTCCAGGATAGATCATATGTTGTTGTTGTTGTTGTTGTTGTTGTTGTTAGGTGCTGTCGAGTCGAGTCCGACCCATAGTGACCCTACGTACAGCAGATCAAAACACTTGCCGATTCTGTGCCAGGCAAACCATCTTATTTATGTTTAAGCCCATTGTTGCAGATACTGTGTCAATCCATCTGGTGAAGGGTTTTCCTCTTTTGCATTGACCTACCACTCTCCCAAACATGATGTCCTTCTCCAGGGATTGATCTCTCCTGACTACATGTCTGAAATATGTAAGATGCAGTTTGGCCATTCTTGCTTCCAAGGAGCACTCTGGTTGTACCTCTTCTAGGACAGATCTGTTGGCTCTTTTGGCAGCCCATGGTATATTCAATAGATGTCCCCAGCACCACAATTCAAAAGCATCAATTCTTTTTCTGTCTCTCTTGTTCAATGTCCAGCTTCCACAACCATATGATGCCACTGAAAATACCATGGCATGAGTCAGACACACCTTCGTCTTCAATGTGATATTTTTGCTTTTCAATACTCTAAAGAGATCTTTTGCCACAGCTTTTCCTAGAGCAATGCGTCTTTTGATTTCTTGACTGCTGCTTCCATGGGTGTTGATTATAGAGCCAAGCAAAGCAAAATCTTGGACAACCTCAATCTTTTCTCCATTTACTGTGAAGTTGTGTGCTGACCCAGTCGTAAGGATTTTTGTTTTGTTGATGTTTAGTCGTAACCCATATTGAAGGCTATGATCTTTGATCTTCATCAGTAAATGTTTTAAATCCTCTTCACTTTCAGCAAGCAGAGTTGTGTCATCTGCATAATGCAGGTTGTTAATGAGTCTTCCTCTAATCTTGATGCCACGTTCTTCCTCATAAAGTCCAGCTTCTCGGATTATTTGCTTAGCGTATAAATTGAAGAGATAGGGTGAAAGTGTACAGCCCTGATGCACACCTTTCTCAACTTTAAACCACTCAGTGTTTCCTTGATCTATTCGAACAACTGCCTCCTGGTTCATGTACAGATTTATCATGAGCACAATTAGGTGTTCTGGTATTCCCATTTTCCGAAGTGTTATCCATAATTTGTTATGATCCACACAATCAAATTATTTTGCATAGTCAATAAAACATAAATAGACATCTTCTGATATTCTTTGCTTTCAGCTAATATCCACCTGACATCAGCAATGATGTCCCTGGCTCCCTGCTCTCTTCTGAATCCCGCTTGATTTTCCAGTAATTCCCTGTCTATATACTGCTGCAGTCACTTCTGAATGATCTTTAGTAGAATTTTGCTGGTGTGTGATATTAATGATATTGTCCGATAGTTTGCACATTCAGTCGGATCCCCTTTTTTGGGAATAGGCACAAATATGGATCTCTTCCAGTCAGTTGGCCAAGTAGCTGT